>JACWFT010000044.1:0-313941 GCA_019775415.1 Penicillium sp. VS I D KN
ATGGTAGATACAGGTCAAGTGACCCAACACCAATATATGAAGCAATGCTTTGATCTGTTTCCTTTTCTGAGAATTATTAAGAGCTTTCATGGAAGCATGACGAAACCATACTAGATAGGTGAGGGGGAGCGGAGGAGAAAGCAATTTCACCCGACATAGATGGTAAATGAGATTTTAAAATCCACACAGTCCGCCGACATTCTGAATGGTCACAGAGATATCGGTCTTCACTGAGCCAAAACTTTCACTAATATCCGCTACAAATTCCTTCGAATGCAACGAGAAATACACGACAACATATCAAGGCATTGCAATGACTCCAAAATTGAGGATCTGAATAAAACCCCATAGCATTATAGACCCGAAGGCCAAATACAGGGCGCAAAGTAGATGGAAGAAATAAATTTCTTGTGGGGGTCTAATAACATGGGATACGCTTGAAAGTCTCATCAACAGACGGATGTTGCGTTGTTCCCGCGTCTTATTGCCTTTCCCCGGGCACCGGTTCTGCGACCTCACACAAAGCTTCACATCCGCTCCCATGGTCGGCACTTGAATGGGCCGTTTGTGACAGGCGTTTTTCTAGAGAAGGACGATGCGCCAGTTCTTCTTCCGAGCGTCGATCCACGGGCTCGGGAGCTGCAATTTCGCTGGAAGCTGCATAAGAGCCACCATCAGGATCGTCAAGTCCTTCATGAGGGTATGATTTTCTCGCGTGCATTGAATCGGCTTTGTCGTTATTCTCGGTATTTTGGTGAGAATCCCCATTTTTGGCCTTCTGCTTTGGATGTGCAATGCCAGCCAAAACAGCCCAGAACTTCTCGAAAGGGGCTTTCATTTTGTAAGTGTGAGCGTAAGCTGGGAAGCAGATCTGCCGATTATTGGGGGACTGTGCTTGGTAAACGGAAGAAGACAAAGCAACCAATAGTCTATTCTACGCATTTTATGCTTCTACCTCGGATGGCATTTCCCGATTTACCCGGCTTAGCCTCTTTGCACTATGCCCAAATTCCATGACCATGACGTCGTATCCGAATGTCATCATTCTCTTTTTGCCGTGCATCGTAATATGCGCATACCCTATAGCATCCTTCAGAAACCTCTGTATGACCTCAAGCCTCTATGAACAGATCATCAATGTATACTACCCAGAGACAATGGAATGTCCTCAAGCTTTAAAATTGAGAGGCTGCTTATAACGGAAACCGGAGAGGAATGCCTGTTTTTCAAAAGCAATGGTCAAAGAATCTCACCGTGGCACGATGTTCCCTTCTTTGTAGACGACAAATGCGAGATCCTGAACATGATTGTTAAAATTCCTCGATATAGTAGAGCGAAACTAGAGGCAAGCTGACCGTCGTTCCTACGCAATAAATACCGCTAACATTTGCTAGATATCCAAGGGAGATAGGTACAACCCGATCAAGCAGGACATTTCTAACGGCCGACCAAGACAGCTGGCAAACATTGCTCCATTTCAAGGCTACCCCTGTAACTACGGTGCTTATCCTCAGGTGAAGATCCTCGTATACACTCCGGCCCTTTTTGCTTCGTCCCGCTAACATAAATCAAGACTTGGGAAGATCCAACTGCCATCGATGTTCACATAGGTGTTAGAGGACATGACGATCCGCTCGATTTTTGTGAGATTGGCAGTACACATGCCACGTGTGGTTAGGTGAAGAAGAACAAACAGACTGGAAGATAGTTGCTTTTGATATCGGTGACCCTCTTGCCGATGAGCTTTCGGAAATTTCTGACGTGGAAAGGTACCTGCCAGGTTTTCTTGACGCCTTTAGGGGATGGTATTGTCGATATAAAGTACCAGAGGGAAAGAGCGAGAACAGGCTCGGACTAAAAGGAGAACTGATGAGCCGTCAATCAGTGATATGCGCCCTTAGATTCCGATGACATTACTGATCCAAGACAGCTTTGCAACGGATCTCATAAGCGATTGTCATTTTACATGGAAGTTTTGAAACGGTCACCCAGATGCGTAGCTCTCATGTTATGAAATTCTGTGATGTAATGAAATTTCACTGTTCTCGAGATTTGTCTTGCTTACTTGATAAAAATCCCTGCATAAATGTTGACTTTGTGATATTCAGACCTATGAATTACTATATCTGCATAGTCTTGCCTTTGTAGGTTAGCCCACAACTACCTCTTCAAGCTCCGCCTTCTGTTGCTGCTGTTTGTTAGAATTGGACTTGAGTCGTAGGAGTGAGGTGCTGAGGCGCCGGGGGGTGGAAATAGTGTTTTCTTTTCTTTGTTCGGTATGCACAGCGTGGGGAAGCTGGGCATACTGAAGGTATCTGAGTCACCAGTAGCTAACAAATCATTACTGGCAAGTTTGCCTCGATCCACTTTCTTCTTGCTTTGATTCTAATTTGTGAGAGATAGCTTCTTCTCTATCTAGGTATATTTTTTCTTTATCTTTTTTCAATTTCCCCTTTATACCTAAGAGATGAAAACAGCTAGTGTCGTATTTCTGTAGGCTCATTCAAGCCTCAGAGCCTACCCTAGCCACATAGGTCAAAAGTTGAAGGTCTATAAAAATAAAATCCAAAGGTTACTCAGTCATTCGCTAGCTATGTTGATATAATAATCATGGAGGTATTGATAAGAAATCTCAGTCATTTTCATCAATTTCAAATTCAAATCGAAGTTCTGCAGATGGAGATATCGTAAGTATCATCAAAATTTACTATTCAGACAAATGACTTAAATCTTTTTTCAGGTCTTGGTGATCACAATACCTTCCCCTGCGCTAGATAATATGTAAGTGGCGGCCTTTATTTATGATCCAGATGCGCTACACTTTTGGAGTTTACCCACTGCTGAGATGGACACCAAGAGAGGTGGAATATGAAGAAATGGGTTCACGTGTGTTCTTGCATGGTATATACGGGATTTCAGTCTACAGCCACGATTGCCCGAGTGCAGGACATCGCTGCTTCGTGAAAGAACTCTAGTTTCAAAAAAAAGACGCTTGAGCGCTTCGCTTGGCTAGCCAGGTGCTCAGTTTATTTGGCGAGGTCTTCCGATATTTCCGCCTTCATTCAGGTGTTGTGGTTTTGATAACATCGCTAATACTGCGAGCAGTGTGGTCCATGTTGAATTTGTTGAGCCCTCTAAAGGCAGGAAGTGTCAGTTCAGCGCTTATTCTCAGAGGTTTCTCATTCAACATACGCGATGGATATTCTCCCAGTGTCCTGGAGGTAAACATGATGTTCGTTTCGGAGGAGAGTGACTTGTTCCACAGTAAGTCCAACGTATCTGAAGAAAGTCAATAAGATGAATCTTGTTGGCTCCAACATGGGTAAGTCTTACGAGAACATCCCCTTCTGATCAGTAATGTGCTGCCAGTTTCCTGGTGTTTCCAATTCCTCCAATCTCTCCCGGAGCGCAATTCGGCGCTGCTTGAGTTGGTTTGCCATATCACGCACTTCCCCTCGCCACTGGTGCTCCAAAACCTGATCTGATAGAACAGTTTCGATAATCTTGGACCCGAAATCAGGGGGAGCGCCAGACTCTACACGCGCTAATAGGCTCAATTGCTTCTCTATCCTCTTTCCGACTTCCTCGCTTGGAGCAAGGATGGAGAGAATCCCAACGCGCTCGCTGTAAAGACCAAAGGATTTCCCGTACGTTGAGACAAATATGAGCGGGATCTCGTGGTCGGCAAATAGACGAACACTTTCAAGGTCCGTGTCAATATCTCCCGAGGCAAAGCCGGGATACGCAGCATCGAAGAATGCCAAATGACCACGTTGAGAGAATATTGAGGCCAGTTCTTGCCACTGATCTGGTGATGGATCGCATCCCGTTGGGTTCTGGGCTCCGGACTGGAGAAGAACAACCGATTGAGCTGGCAATAACTTGATGGCCTCTGAGAACCTCACAAAATCGAAGCTGTTTGTCTTGCTACTGAAATAAGGCAGAAGGCTAGGCTTGATTCCCGCGTATTCAAACAGAGGGGCATGGTTTACTTCGACTTAGTTAGCATTAATTTCG
Source organism: Penicillium sp. VS I D KN (assembly GCA_019775415.1). Taxonomy (NCBI): domain Eukaryota; kingdom Fungi; phylum Ascomycota; class Eurotiomycetes; order Eurotiales; family Aspergillaceae; genus Penicillium; species Penicillium sp. VS I D KN. The sequence goes on from JACWFT010000044.1 coordinate 4,018, forward strand.
TGAATAATGAAGCGACTCCTACACCAGGTCTCACTCGGAAGGAAAATCTCGGGATTCCCGGTCTCCTTCCAAGGTCCATAATGGTTTTTCAACATGACTGCGCCCACGTGGCATCCACCACTTGCGCCGAGTGTCTGTGTGGAGATAATCCTGATTGATAAAGTCAACTCTGGAATATTTTCTGGAATTGCATCGTTTCTCTTTCACCTTTTCTCCCGCAAAAGACGATGCTCCGACCCAAAGAGTAACTTGGCGCTCAAGTCTCTGTAACTCCGGGAACCTAGAGAGGAAGGGCGATACTCGTGATGCCAATCAGGGTCATTGAATATTCTCGTTTTTGCCTGTGATGTGGGAGGTAATTATTTAAAGATGCCCCGGGGTCAACCAGAATTGAAGAAGTTGTACCTCTTTCACACTGGGTAACACATAGGCCTTTCCTTCGCTCGTTTTGTAGACACCCACAAGGAGATCAGTTCTGCGTGGGTCGGTATCGGCTCGGAACTGCGTAAGGAGAGCCTCGAGCTTCTCTACAAAAATAACTCATTAATTTTGGTTTCTCGATTATCAAATGTACCATTTACCTGTTCGGCCCGCTGGCACATTTTGAAAAGGATTTGCTGCTATACTACCCATTTTGTTGGTGAACCTGATTCTTGGAAGGCGATTCGAGAAGATAGAATTGCAATATTGGATTTTATACTTTGGTGTCTGCGGGGAAATCGGTAGTTTGAAGTGATATGTATCTAGGAGCACGCCATTGGCAGTTCTCGTTAGTAGCGGCTGTTACGCCATTATGTCGCAATATGAGAACCATGGCAAGTAGTCTGCAGTATCCTTTCTCTAGTTCATGGTCAATAGTAAGTTATCTAAATGAAACATACAGGTCCCTAATACTGGGACAATGGGTGAAGTCCTAGCTGAAAAATAATTCGACCGGCAATTTCTGGGAAAAACGAGTTTTATTAATCCAGGTTAGCCCGTGGCCCATCTGGAATGGGCTACTTCTTGTTTATTTGTTCAATCCACAGCAATCCACAGCTGATTCAACTATTCTCGTGCTCTAGATGACTACAGAGTCATGAGCAAGTGGATCAATCCACTTGTATGATGTCCACTTATCTAGCTTATGGGAAGAAGTGATGATTATGTAACACTTATATTCGGTCTCATGTTAAGTATATTGAGATGTAAAAGGAAAGTAAGCATATGATCCGATCTCTCCCAAGTCCCTCTTTCACACCATCAGCATCAACTCGCTTCCCAAGAAAAGGGACATAATGAAAACAATAAGCTTCACCGAAGTACCCGAATTAGGAGCTGCTGAAGATGTAGCGGTGCCTTGGGATGCTTCTGTTGACTGAGCACTGCCACTTTGTTGAGATGAAGTACTGGTTTGCGAGATAGCAGACTCGGTGAGGTGAAATCCAGTGGCTGTCGGCGTGTACGAGAGCTCAGCGGTGACTGTCATGGTGTTGTATTGGCCTGGTCCTTCCGGCCGAGCAGTTGCCGTCTGCTGGACAGTAACCCCACCAGAAAGATGCCATACTTGGTCACCAGAAGACCCCTGAGCGTCAATTTCCACAATGTTAGATTCGTCGGTTTCAAAGATTGTCGGAGCAATAGCGATCTCCTTGCGGTCTAGATTGTACACAACATATGCAGAGCGAAGGAAGGAGTCGCCTAGGACTATTGTGTCATCTTCCAGAGCTGGTTCAAGCCCAAACCAGCACGCTGTGTTGCCATTTGAAAGGGTTTCAGGCGCCCCATGTATGTCCACTATGGGAGGGCAAAGCTCGGAGAAGAGCACAGAGATCACAGGCCCATTAGAACCATCAAACCCAAAGTCAAGGGTACCTTTATACGACTTCAAGACCTCGCACTCAACATAAGCCATGTCATCATAGTATAACACGTTAGCAAATGAAGCGACTTGATCATATATATCCTGTGGCACAATAGAGAGCGAGCTCCCCGAATCAAGTATTGCGGGCTCCGCGAAGTCCTTTCCAGTCAAACTCGTCGTGCCTTCGGTAGGATCTGTAATTGAAAGCGATGTCCACGGGACAGTCATAGACGTGACCTTGCCACTTCGTGCGTCATCTTGGATGGCGATTGGAGTCAAACTACCCTTGAATTTGGCCGTGTCGTAACCACCAAACAGAATATTACCCGTCCCACTTTCTGAAGTTGAATCGCTAAGTCAGCTGGTGCTAGTTCAAATTAAATGTTGTGTCTTCTTTCCGACTTACCAAGATCATTGAGCCAGAGGCTGTAGGAGCGCGAGTTGATCAGACCTTGCTCCACCATCGAGTCCATGATATTCTTGTAGGACTTCCCAGTCGCATACGCGATCGACTCCCCTGCATCAAAGCCGATCCCCATAATGCCTATTGAGCCTCCACTTGTTTCTCTTGCAACAGCAAATTCTAAGTCCTTGATCGTAATTGAACTGACTTGGAAATTATCTGACATATAATCTCCGAAGACTTGCGAATCATCACCATACGTTATTTGGAACCCATCCTTATCGATCAAGCTAGCGGTGCTGGATTGCGACTCATCGTCTTCAACAAGCTGGGAGTTAACGACAATCTGCAGACTTGAAATTGTGGTCATCTTAAAAACTTACAATGGTGTCCATAGCACTGGCCTGAGCCACACGAGTCTGGTCCGAATACCCAGAGGTCACTGCTTCCAGTGTCGATCTGGAGCTGGACTGGCTGTGGAGGGGTTCCAACAGTAGCATTCAACCAGAAGAGGTTTTTCAAATGGAAGTAGTCTAATGGCACTTCTGCAACATTTCGTTTTACAATAGAGGTTTGGGCATTTCTGTGCAGCTGCAGCGAGACGATTTTGGGCTCTGCTGTTGCTGACGCGAGTAGAAGAAGGTTTAAAAGGAGAAGTACTTTGGTTGAGCCCTTCCACGTGGAAAAATTGGGGCTAGTCTTATTCCACAAAGCCATGATTTTCGAAGGCTGTAACAAATCCCGTTCTCATGGATATGGAGATAGAAGGTTATTACCCCAGAAAATGACCGCGTGGGAAGCCTTTTAACCTCATTGTCCAGGGCCTTGCAGTCCAAAGCGCCGAACAAACGATTGACATGCAATACGAGGGCTCAGGCAAACCGTCGATCTTGGCATTTCGGTATTCAATGCCAAAAAAAAAGCTTTCCTCCGCTGATTAAGGGCTTCCTTGGCTTGGCAGTACTGTCAGGGTCTACGAGGGTGCAGCTACATAGGAAATGATTTGCACCAGTTGGATTGTGTATGTAGGGACTCGCCAATGAGATGGCCTCTATGAGCAAGGCTGACCAAAGGAATTAGGCTAGTTACTTAATGCGCCCCAATGCTACATCACTAGTTGAACGGATCCACAGTCGCGGTCCGTGGGAGACAAATACGAGCCCGCGGATAATAATCCTCTCAGGGCATTCATTGTCACCAGGAATGCTATCTTAAGAACGATCAGCGATAAGCCTCACTACGTGGTAGAATGGCAAAGGGACGATACCTTGAGAACATTGTAGGCTTGAAAGAGAACCTGACAGGTTGCTCCCAGCTAACTGCGTTGAGTAACATCATTTGAGGAAATTGAGATCCCTCTGGACTGACAAGGCATTAATGCCATCAGCGCCATAGGCGATCTTTGTCTCATTTGCGACACCCTCCGTCTCTAGACGCTCTTTTTCGAGATGAGCTAATTTCTTTTGATTACGAACTCGAAACAATTCGGCAAGCATCTCTTGTCAAGTGAGGCTTGCTTCCTCTTCAGCCTCGGCGGAGCGTAGCGACTCGAGCAGTCGGCGCCATCTAGAGTCGGCGAATGATTTTGCATTTCGGACTTGACAGGACAATCGCCCAAGCTACAACTAGCACAGTTATGGTAAGGATCAGATTGAAAGGTTGCATACGGAAATAGGAGAGGATCTGAATATTTCGATGTACGACTGAGTGGGAAAGAAGTTGATAATTGTCTAAATCTTGAACGTTGAACGTGAACAATTAAGTACACACAGGAACAGGGTCCAATATATATCCGCGGCCTATCTTCATGGATAGGCTCAGCCCAATGGGTGTCGGGCCAGGTCACGAGTCATTGTCCGTACTCCGCATTTGCCCCGGAAAACACTTCGCTGGCATACTTTCATTGGTTTGAAGTTGTCTGTTTTGTAATAATGTTTATGTAGATTAATTTGGGCATGATAAACAGATAGCTTTGGGGAAACGGGATGGTTCCGCCGGGAGAGGGCTTCCAGGAGACCCGCTTTGACGGGCTTTCCGTGGGCCTGTCCATGGGCAGTCTATCGGAATCGCACATAGGCTTCCAATCCAGGCCTGTAATAGTCATCCTTGGAGAACGTTTACTAGCGTTAACTTTTTATAGAATGGGGTTGTGGTTTAGTGGTATAATGTTCGCTTTGCATGCGAAAGGTCCGGCGTTCGATTCGCCGCTGCTCCATATCTTTTTGTTTTTTACTTTTTTTGGCCCGAGGGCTTCTACCCCCGTAACATTTCCCTGGACAATGACTGATACATCAACAAAAGCTTAGCCACTCGCTTCTACATTAAGCCTAGCTACATAAAATGCAGTCGCGGTGACTGGCTCGGTGTGATGAGCCCGAAACCACAGACTAATCATCGCTGCAGAAAGCACCACGGCCACGCATGCTATGATCAAGCTCTTCGTGCAACTTTCTTCAATACTTACAATCAAAATTCGGTGAGATAAAACTAGTTCCGTTCAGTGTAGGCCAATCGACACGACAGTCGCATCTTGAGCCAGCCTTGCAGCGGGTCTCGCGGCAGGAGTAACTTGTCCGAATCGGATATTCCTGGAAGACTTGCGTGAGATCTTGTGGTTTCGCTTTAGTGTAAGAGCCGGTCCTATGTTCTTCTATTCCAAGCGCTAGTTCTCTTTGGTTCTATTCGAACTCCAGGTGGGTAATTATCTATGCACCGCTATATCCGATCGTATAAATTCTTGGGATGTTGAAAAGAAAACAACAAGCCTGCTTTGTGATATTGAGTCCATGGATCTATGACGCTAGTTCAGTCATAAGATTGGGTATACAAGCCTTCCCCAGCCTGAGAGAAAGCCAACTCCTTCCGCATGTGTGAGATAATCCTGGCAGGAGGTCAGCATATCCGAAAAGGGCTGTTTTAGTTAGCGGGTTGCATACCATTCTGTTCGACGAGCGCCTGGGTATCGCTCAACCGACTCGAGGCCACGAAACACTTTCAATGTAGGATAACCACGAATCCCGTAATAAGAGCATAGCCCTCTTTCCACCGTGCAGTCCACCTTGGCTAGGGGAATGTTGTCTGTTTTCAGCACTGTGGCCGCTTGCTCGAAATTAGGGGCCAACTCTTTGGAGTAATGACACCACGGCGCATAGAAATTAACCAAAACCAAGTCATTCTCCTCTATAAAGTCTTGAAATGACGCCTGAGTCAGAGACACAACATCCGAGTGTATGGGATTGGTAGAGGTGGGGAAAGCAGCCGCCGTAGCTGCGAGGACACTCAGAGCAAAAAGAGTGAACGGTCGCATGATTGCACAGTGAAGCAGGAACCAGGGAATACTACAGCAGTATTATATGTCAAATGAGTATATTCCCAAAGAAAGGTCATAGATAGAAAGAAGGTTGAAGACTTGCGAAGCCTTATGGGAAGAGATTGTACTTGGAAAAGAGTGCGGGACGATAGTGCATAAGCTGGAATTAGGCAGCAGTGTCCGAGGCTCTTTTAGACCCCAAACTCTTGGCTGTGCTATTGTAGGTAAGGCTGTGATTGCCAAGGTTGCCCCCAATCGCATCAGCCGTAAGAATATGCAGTCGTTTCATTCATTGAAAATTTGCCTGTGCTTTATTAGGCCCATCCAGAAACTTCTGCTCATGTGGGCAGCTAGACTGATCCGAGTGTCAGCAATGCGTCGACTTCCGCGCCTCTAAAATAAAAATAATGAAAGCTCAACATATATCATCATTGGTAAAATTCTATAGACAATCGACCAAGTTACAGAGTCAAAGTTCCAGTCAACTGGATATCCAACACACTCTTGCCCACATAAATCGGATACTTGCCCTTTTGCAAGCCCCATACTTGCTTCTCAGTATCCCAAGCACTGAGATCACGACGCGTCAGGTCGAATGTGAAGTTCTTGTGTGCACCAGGCTGAATAAGCTGCTTTTCAAACCCACGCAGAACCTTAACGGGTCCTCCGGGAATGCCAACATAAAGCTGAGCAACCTCCGCAGCCGCCACTGATCCAGAGTTAGCGACGGTACAGGTGACAGTAGCGACAACATCCCACAGCGATGGCAGACCGCCTTCGGCAACAACACTGCCAGGAGGAGTGTAGCTGGTGCTCACACCGCGTGCAAGTGAAACTTCTAGGTCCGAGTATTTGAATGTAGTGTAGGTAAGACCGTAACCGAATGCGTACTGGGGTGTGATTCCCTTCTTTTCAAAGGCTTTGTAATCAATGTAAACACCTTCAGTGTAATTGGCTTGAGGATACCAGATGTCGAGATCGCCGGAGGGGACAGTCGGGTTGAGAAGAGTACCGTAATCTGCTGCTTTCTTGGCGACGGTGTAGGGGAGACGGCCAGAAGGTGACTGCTTGCCGTACATGACTTCCACTAGGGCTCGGCCACTGTCTTGGCCGGGAAGATGGGCGTAGATGACAGCGGTGATATTGGGGTTCTCAATCCACTGGTCAACAAGTCGGACTCCAGCGTTGTGGATAACAACAATAGTGTTATTGCATTGAGCTGCGACATTCAAGACTAGCTCATCGGAGTATGGATCGGCCAGGTATGGGCGGTCCCAACCTTCACTTGACTGCTCGTTGATGAAAACAATACAGGCTTCAGAGGCAGGGTTGACAAGCGGGTCTTGGGAAGCAAAATCCCATGCAAGGAAGGTATCATCTTCGTATGCTTGGCGCTGGAAGGCATCAAAGGGTGCATCGATGTAGGATGGCGTTGTGGAGCCGGAGCCTCCACCGGAAATCATTGTTCCGTTCAGGGCAACACCGGGGCCTTTGGTTGTTGGATCAAGGCTGGATAGGAAAAGATACTCAGTGGTAGTCGCTGAGATCGCAGAACCGTTGGCCCAAGAAAGAGTGTTGTCCAGACCCAGAGACCACCCGGCATGAGAAAGTCGGTCTGCAGTGTTCTTTGCGGCAGCGACAGCATCATAGCCGAAAAGGGAAAGGAAACTGGGCTTGTTGAGTGGCAGTGTGTTGTCGGTGTTTTTCACAAGAACGTGGCCTTCCACAGCACCTTGGAAGATGGTCTTCTTGGATTTCGGGTCCCGAGCATCTACCAGAGTGTGCGGCTCAAGGATACTCAGTGGCATTCCGTGACCCGGATCCTTCAGCTCGGCGTATTTATACCAAGAAGCCACGATGCGGGTGGCCATATCATCAAGACGGCTCTGGGGAAGCGATCCATTGCTGACCGCCAAAGCGAGTGTGCCGTTTTCCCAGTATGTCGATGACGGCATGACCATATCCAGCCCGGACAATGTGCTTGCAAGTCCAGAGTGCTGGGCACTCCAATCTGTCACAACGAAGCCCTGGAAGCCCAATTCACCCTTCAGGAGACCATTGAGTGTCTTGCTATTTTGACAACCGTAGCTATTGTTGATCCTGTTGTAGCTACACATGATAGAGCCGGCGCCAGCTTTGACTGTGTCCTGGAAGGCCCAGAGGTATTGCTCATGCATAGTCTTGTCATCGATATTGGAGGAGTAAGACTGGTTGTAGCTGTCGACCAGCAGCAAAGGTGGGTTGCGATTTGTTTCCTGTTCATTGGCAATGAAGTGTTTGACGCATGCAATCACATTTTCTTGGAGACCACTGACTGTCTCGCCGGCCAAGGCACCGCCCAGGTAGGGGTCATTACTGAACCCTTCCCAGTTACGACCACCACGGGCTGTGCGACCCGAAGGGCCGACAACTGGGCCTAAGGCAACATTGACACCCTTCTTCTTGAATTCAGCTCCCATGTGGCTGGCACGCTGGTATGAGAGCTCACGGTTCCACGCTGCTCCAACGTGAACGCCTGATGGATATCCGTTGACCATATCGGTCCCCCGGACACCATTCCCAGCATCCTGCAAACAGATGCCAGGGAAACCAAGTCGTGGAGCACCACCTGAATTTCCACTGCAGCCGTTGGTTGTCGATGTATATCCATAAGTGAGGTTGTTTTTCTCCTCGTTGGTCATCTGAGCAACGAGAGCTTTCGCCTTGGTGTAAGCGGTTTTCCAATCCCCCAGGCCCTTCGTTTCGGCTGAACATCGTATTTATTAATCATAATTTCCTTTTCAGGGAATGGAACCGGAGAGTGGGAGGGTATATCTTACGCGTGGGATACACAGGCTCAGATCTGCCATAAGACCAGAATTTTTCGAGGGCAGCTGCCTTGGCGGATTCACTCTCTGCCGAAACACCCCCCACCAGCAGTAGGGCTGCAGCAGACACTGTAGTCAACCTCATCCTATCAAGCTGTCATAAATAGGAAAAACTAGTAAGTAAATAAAGATGCGCGGTGCTTCTGGTCAAATTCTAGTTCAACGGGCACGCAGTTGAACTTTATATACCACTGAGACAGCACGGCACCCGGCATTTTGCGCTTGATGTTTGCAACACAACTCAGATTCACATAATCTTGGCATTCGAGAAAGCCTTCAGTGTATACAGCCGGGTCGGCCAATTTCCATAGACAAGTGTGGGGCTTTCATTTAGCACGGGTTGGAGAGCGGGGCCCCGCATTCTTTTCTTTTTTTTTTCTTTTGCATTCCCACGCGAGCCATGGGAGCCATAATTGATTTAAGAAATTGCGCGTGATCCCTTCCTCTTGAAGCCACATTTCCAAGCCCTTTGAGACATACCCTTGGATGCTGACAAAATTGAAAATTGATAGGGTTGTGTTTATTGTTCCCTGGTCACTTAGGTTTTAACTTTCTGGGGTACCAAAAGTTGGCTGCTCTGCGGGAACGAACCACGTCCGCACAGCTGCTAAAAACCTAAAGCGTCTTAGTAAGGTTTGAAAACATGTTATGCTTCCGATGTTTAACCGGTTCCGCGGGGCAATGGGGTCTCTTTAGGGTCCCTTTCCAGCCATAGGGAAACATTAGCCGATGATGGGCAGCTCAATTGCCAATCACGCTTTTCTCTCCGAAGCCGTGTTCCAGATTAGGAATGGGAAAGGGAATTCCGAGAACTCCGCAAAAACTCCCAACCGGCACACAAAATTCAAGCCCAAAAAGTCTCGGCAGTCTGGTCTTCAGTAAAAAGCCGATCAAGCACACGGCAGGGAAACGTGCCGAGCGCCGGATTTCTTGTTTATAGACAGCGTCAGCGGCGGTGGCGTCGTTCTGGTCTTTCTAGTAGAATCCCACTGTAGACCCATAGCAATGCTAAGATTGCCCACTGAGGAAGGGATCGGAGTTTGGTGAAGAAAGCTCGTTTCAATGATATGATCACGAGATAGGTCGCGGATAAGTTATATTCCTATGCAATGGTGAACCGCTTAGTGGGTCCCTTTATACAGAGCAAGTATTTCGAGGTTCCGAAAAGCCGAACTGACTGCCACGGTCTACCGAGAAGCATTGTTGTAGCGGTGTATTGAATCGCCGACAATCAGCGAAGCCCCACATTGGTTGCCATGCTCACGACAGAGTAAGTACTACCTAGAATATATAATTGTATGACCAAAGCGAGTCCAAAATTCATTTATATACCCCACTATGGCAGTTGTCATCGGCAGAGTGCTTGACCGACGGAATCGCTGTGCTCAGGCTTGGGGATTATAGCGCTGTCCTTAGGCAAATATGCCTTGACAGATGACAGAGGCGTTAGACACTTCACTCAAACAGTAAACAGCTATATCCTCAGTAGCTCTATTTCTAGGCAGGAGACAGCGCATGGACTCTAGGTTGCTGCCGCAATGCTAAAACCAATAATATTGCCAATGTGCTATTATGTTGCTGCTCATAGAGACCGGAAGGGAGATGTTGGTGCCTGAGGCTTTACCGCAGAGAGCTATTCCGCACTTTCTGATAGTGAATCTACTCACGATGTGTCGTTCCGTACTTCCCAGAATATTTCACAATTTGGGTGTGATCTTATAACGTGGTGAGCCGAGACTCAAGAGCGAAGCAAAGCCCCCCACATAGCTTGATTCAGCCTTCATATACTTCTTATCTCCCAACCCAAAGGACCAGGCCAAACATATGGTTTGTTGTCTATCGTACGACGGTGCCGCTGCAAGGAAAGTGAGGAGCCGCTCACCGATAGCAGGCAACCTATTTCCTGAGAGGCTCAAAGCATAGAACGCCACTCGTGTCACAGCCCCTGTCTCATAATCCATCGTGATAGCGAAAGTAAATCCTTGGTGATCCAAGAATGAACGCATATCTTGAAATTCTTCCCTGGTAGGAGGTTTGCATTGAGCTAGTGCAGTATACTGTGCAGCCTGGGTCTCGGAAATTGACCCTGGAGCAATGAAAGATAGGTTCATAGTTGAGCTTTCGTAATCAACGGCCACGAAGCTTACCAGCTCCAGGCCCAGGCTTCGAAATGTTGGCCCGTGGCACTGAACGGAGTATGGAACTCCTGGTGCATTCAGGATGTCGGCGGCTGGTCGCCGACGTTTCAAATTCACCCAGGTCTTGGCCAAGCCTCTTTTGGGGTGGAAATCGCACCACTGTATAATGCACTCCAAGATGTGATCAGCTGTCCCATTCTATCATCGGGCTCGATGTAGCCGGCTTTTATGGCGATTTCAACTGTGTTTAGTCGCTGCTGGAGGAAGAGTCGGGAATTCAGAAGATCCTTCTTTCGGCTGGTGGTACGCCAGATCACTGTGCTGTTCTGAAAGCAGCTTTTGAAGGTATTTAGCGTTTTTAGTGTGGAGGGCTCGGAATAAGAGGCACCGATAGCATCAGAGGTTTTCTTGAAATCGGCCAAGAATCGCACAGGGTCAAAGTTGCTGGCAACATCAACGACAGTTATGATCACGATAGGAAGGGATTTTATTGAAAGATCGAATGGTATAAGTAAGTATTAACTTACAAACTATGCTGGAGAGAAACCAGCCATTTTATATCTGAGCTCTGTGTCCCGTCGCAGTGCTCCAATACGAAGGACCTATTTGAAAAAACGGAACTGACTCGAGAGAATTGTTGGATGTAGCTAGTGATAGTCAAAAGATGCTTCATTGGTTTCTCGCTTTTGTAGAGCACATGAATCCCTATTTCCATCTTGGCACTATCCAATCAAAATCAAAGTATATGCCAAGTTTAATCCTTGAACTCGGTTAGCCAGGAAGGGTTATTCATCCTCGATCACGCATGAGATATTCAAGGTCAGCTTACGGTGGCTTGTGAGCAGAGCCACGGCTCCGATCGGAGGTTGCCTGGAGTTGCCTTGATCTAGATCGGCCGGAGTACAGCAGAGCAATCATGTACGATCAACCTAATTGAGAAAGGTGTTCGGTCGCCCAGACAATATCGCGGGATAGTCTTCGTTACATGAAGCGCACTAATGTACATTTCTAGATCGTCAAGTGAAGCACATGATGTGGTTGGCGCGTGTAAGTGGGTCTACAAGCTCAGCCTCGAGAGGGGTTCGAGGGGTTCTGTACGGCGCGTACCGACGCGCCCCGTAGCCGATAGAATGAACTCCTCAGGAATCGAGACCTGGGAAAAATCACACAAATCGGCAGTATGTGCTAGCTCCCGTCAACTAAAATACACAGTAAATTGAAAAGTTAGGCGCTCTATCTGAACAAAACATTTGCCTCAAGATCCTACCATTCTTTTGCTTGAAGCCGCATGGGGAAGACGGCTTCCGCCAATAACAATCCTCTTCTTCCCCCTGCTGCTACGTGTACGATCATGGGGCTGAGCCTGGCCCCCTGCAACTGTCGACTAATTTTCTGTCTCTCTACGCCCTTCTGGCTTCCCTCTTGTTCATAGTGTCACGGGCTGTCTCTGTAGCCCCGGTGTCTATTACACTCGAGACGAAGAGACTATATAATACGCAGCGCGCATAGCCAACCCCAGTCCAAGCTCATTCACTGCCGCTACCCAGGGCTTTTTGTTCGAAATCATGTCAGACCCTACGAAATATACCGTAGGCTGGATTTGCGCTTTGCTTGTGGAATATATCGCCGCGCAGGAACTTCTCGATGAAGAGCATGAAAAGCCGAACTTTGTCTCACCAAACGATTCCAACGACTATACGCTAGGGAAGATGGGTGAACATAACGTTGTCATCGCTGTCCTACCCGATGGTGAATATGGAACGGCTTCCGCCGCCAATGTTGCGACAAATATGCTGAACAGTTTCCACAATGTTAAGATCGGCCTCATGGTCGGAATCGGTGGAGGCGTACCAAGCGAGCGCCATGACATTCGCTTAGGTGATATTGTCGTTAGCGCCCCTCGTGGTGGTGAAGGTGGTGTCTTCCAGTACGATTTTGGCAAGTCGGTGCAAGGTCAAAGTTTTCAGCATACGCGGTTCCTAAACCAGCCACCAACTATGTTACGCACTGCAATTACGGGGATTCGGACCCAGTACGAGAGGAAAGGGCATCAGCTTGTGGAGACTATTCAAAAAATCCTCGAAAACAATCCGAGACTTCGCCGGAAGTATAAACGGCCAGAATCAAGCACCGATCGGTTGTTTCGTCCCGAAGTTATCCATAGCCCTGGAGACTGTGCTACATGTGCGGATGACCCGTCGAAGCTAGTGCTACGACATGAGCGGACTGAGGACGAAGATGACCCTACTATTCATTATGGGCTAGTCGCTTCTGGTAATGGGTTGATGAAAGATGCTTTGGTTCGAGATAAACTTGCCCTGGAAAAAGACGTTCTCTGCTTCGAAATGGAAGCCGCTGGGCTAATGAACTCTTTTCCCTGTCTTGTTATCCGGGGCATCTGCGATTACTCGGACTCGCATAAGAACAAGGAGTGGCAAGGGTATTCAGCGATGGTAGCTGCTGCGTACGCGAAAGACCTTCTACAAAGGATCCCTCTTAACAAAGTTGAGGCGGAGGAGAATATCAGTGTCATTTTATCGGGTTAGTCTAGAGCAACGTTATATCATGCGGAATGATATTGACTATTTGTTTTGTTTAGTTAAGCTAGAGGGCACCAATCTACGCTTAGATCGACTGCACGATCAACAGGAACAGCACTGTCATGAGGGTTTAAACCAAGCACTCACGGATAAGCAGCAGCGTTGCCATCAAGTGTTCAAAGTCGCAAATTACACGGAGCAAAAGAATATCAATCCAAGACGAGCAGAAGGGACCTGCCAATGGGTTCTACAGAGCCCTCAATATATCCGTTGGTCGGAAAGCAACTGCAATGAGCTCCTCTGGATATCAGCTGATCCTGGCTGTGGGAAGTCAGTGCTAGCCAGATCTATTATTGATAATTACTTGGAATCCCCTAGCTCGGGCTCAGAAGTGACGATTTGCTACTACTTTTTCAAGGATAACAATGAACAGAACGATCTTGCCATTGCGCTATGTTCGATAATCCATCAGCTGTTCAACAAGCGGCCGGACCTACTACATTTCGCTATGCAACCGTGGGAGAAGAATGGAGACGCGCTTCAAAAGGATGTGGATGAACTATGGCAGATTTTGATAAAGACAACCTCAGCTATATCATACAAAACGATCTGTGTTTTTGATGCACTTGATGAATGCCAGGAGAACCACCAGGGGCGGCTGATTGAGAATCTCCAGTCTTCTAACCAAGATGCACGTTTATCAACACGGAATACCTATCTGAAATTTCTGGTCACCAGCCGCCCTTACGATCATATACAACATCATTTTCGAATAATCACAGACTTGTTCCCGCATATACATATTAAGGGGGAAGAAGAGAATGACATAATTCACGATGAAATCAACTTAGTGGTGAAAGCTCGAATGAGGGAACTTTCACTCCCTCCTGATATTCATCAACGAGTTGAACAACAACTTCTCCAAATGGAACATCGGACATACCTGTGGTTACACCTAGCTATTGACGATATCCGCATAACTTTTGAGCGCAGTCTTCGGCCAGAGCAAAATTTGGTTACGCTGATACCGAGTTCTGTCAACGCAGCATACGAAAAGATCCTCTCTCGAGCCCCAGCCAATCAAATGGAAGTAGTCAAGAAGATTTTAGAGATCCTTGTCGCGGCACGGCATCCTCTAACAATACAAGAAATGGCCATGGCCCTGGGCATTGCCACCTGCCCAGAAGCCCGAACGACGAAACAAGCCGGTCTGGATGAGTTTCATTTGGTAAAGAAACTTCGGCAACTATGTGGGCTTTTTATCTTTACGAATAACTCTAAAGTCTATCTTATTCACCAGACAGCCCGGGAGTTCCTCATCAAAAAAGAAGATCTGGCATACTGGAGCAGTCTAAGTGATTCGGAACATCAGATGGGTCGGATCTGCTTACGATACCTTTTAATGGAGGATTTGGAAGAAGAAGAGGATTCCTCGTCTCGTACTCGAAGCCTCTTAGCATACTCAGCAATTTATTGGGCTGACCATACACGGCAAATGGCTTTGAAAAATTCAGATCAAGAGGTGTGCAATCTACTACATCATGTATATGGAATGAGTGGAGAACGTTTCTTACTGTGGTTCCCGCTTTTTTGGGAAACAGTAAGTCAAACTCGGGATGATCCTGGGATGAAGCCACTTCATTTAGCAGCATTCAATGGTCACGAAGAAGAGGTTCGCTTTCGGATTTCTATCGGAGAAATAGATGTCAACACAGCAGATGACTCATCGACATATCCGGTGGTCTGGGCCTCGCTGAATGGATATCACAAGATCACGCAGATCCTGCTAGAAAATGGGGCCAATGTGAATGCTCAGGGTGGGATATATGGAACTGCACTCATAGCTGCTTGCCTTAAAGGACATGACACGATCGTGCAGATGCTGCTAGAAAATGGAGCCGACATCAATGCTATTCGTCCCTATGATGGAAATGCACTTTATGCTGCTTGCCTTGGAGGATATGACACGATCGTGCAGATGCTGCTAGAAAATGGAGCCGACATCAATGCTCGGGGTGGAATATATGCAAATGCACTTCAGATTGCTTGTGCCCGAGGGTATAATACGACCGTGCAGATGCTGCTAGAAAATGGAGCCGACATCAATGTTCAGGGTGGAGTTTATGTAAGCGCACTTCATGCTGCTTGTCTTGAAGGACATAACACGATCGTGCAGATGCTGCTAGAAAATGGAGCCAAAATCAACGCCCAGGGTGGAGACTACGGAAGTGCGCTCCAGGTGGCCTGTTTAAGGGCACACGATAAGCTCGTGCGGATGCTACTAGGAAATGGAGCCGATGTCAATGTCCAGGGCGGACATTATGGAAATGCACTCCAGGCTGCCTGTTATAAAGGATACGACACGATCGCGCAGGTGCTTCTTAATAATGGAGCCGATGTCAACGCCCAGGGTGGACATTATGGAAATGCACTCCAGGCTGCCTGTTTTAAAGGATACGACACGATCGCGCAGGTGCTTCTTAATAATGGTGCCAACGTCAACGCCCAGGGTGGAGAATTTGTAAATGCACTTTCGGCTGCTTGTTCTCGTGGACATGATGAGATTGAGCAGATGTTGCTAGAGAACGGAGCCATATCAACTAACAGCGAGTTCCCTCCTTTCAAAAGTTGAGCTAAGGAGCTCATAACTGGTCGAAAAACACTAACCTAGAATATAGTTATTATCACTTTCCCCCCTTCCTAATCATTTTGCAACCTTAGCTATTGTGCTCGGATACTTGCTCATAACTGATATCCGTCCCAGAAACAGAACACATATCTAGTTCACTAATAGCAGGGTCAAGAATTATCATTGCAAAAATAGTACTGCTAACAAGATCTACCTCGCAAATTCAAAAGCCCAAGCGGTACTAGCATCAGTCTGATAAATCGGGAAAGTCAACGTATTCCCCGAATAAGTATGCGAAACAATCCCCCGATCACTATACGAATCAACCTCCTCCCAAACATCCGTGCCAGCAAATCCCCAAGTTTGAATATCAATCGTGCCCGACTTCGGAAGTCCAACTGCACTCATATTTTCAACCGTAATCTGCCAAGTACCTTCGGTAACCCGGGCACCACACAGAATGCGGACTTTGTCCTTATCTATGGTCGCGTATACATCCATTAACCGATCACCAGTACCGGTGGTATTCGCCCGTACACCGGTCATGTTGAGGTTATAGTATTTGTATACCTGGTATTCTGGAGCGGAAACGTAGTCCGTCTCGGTGCAGACGGTTGGGTCGACGACTTTGGTTAAGAGGTTGGCGAATAGGTCGTGTAGGACGCAGAGACTTTGCCAGTTTCCTCGAAGTCCGAGTGTGTTGTAGCGCTCCAGTCGCGAGATCCACCATGCTGCGCCAGCGGGAATCTGCTCCGCGAAGTTGGCGTACTCGTTGATGTTGACTTGTCTTGAGGGCAATTTGTATGTTTTCAACATGCCTGTCAATGAGACATTGGTGTTTTGGAGGTCATCGTAATAGTCGGTCGATTCCCCTTCCAGGTGATATGCGTACTGATCCGGAATTGTTTTGTTGCCGGCGACTTGAGATAACCAGTTCGTCCACCAGGTGTTGTCGGTTTGAGGCGAGCCAGCCAGTGTAGGTCCCGAGATTTGGACTTTGTTGAAATCCGCATCCTCTCTGTAAGAACGCATTAGTCACATGTTGTATATTCGTGACCTTGGGAAGAGATGGGACTTGCCTGAGAAGTTTGTGTGTCCGAATATACAAATCAAGCCACTGTTGCTGACTCCGAACCCAGAAAGCCGTTAAATCAGGCTCGTTCCAGATATCCCACACCAATCCCTCAAGCGCATTATGAGCCTTGAGGTCCGCCATCAGCGTGCGAATAAACAGATCATAATTCGTCCAGTCGCCGTTGTCACCCGGCCAGACAGTTGACGAGTTGGCATGATCCGTTCCCCATATATCATGGGGCAAGATAATAAAGTCCGCGCCATACTTGCGACTGGTATCATAGTTCGAAAGAGTCGAAGCAAGACGACCTTTGTATTCCTTCAAACCCCAGATCCAGCCCCGATTTGGAGCTTCTAGCTGTGCACCTCCAGCCCGACCATACCGGAATCCCATATCCGTGTACCAGTGGTCTGGAATAAAGTCCTCCGTATCGGGAATTCCATAAATGAATCCGGAGGCTAAGTGTTCGGGGGCTCCTTTTGTAACGGCAAGGTTGACAGTGGCAGTAATGTTATCTGCCGCTGCCAGCGATGTGGCCAGAAGAGCTGTCAAAATCCCAGAGCGAATCATCTTGAAGGTTGCTCGGAAAAATTGGTGCACGAGTCGATCCTGGAATGCGACGCGTCTGGCCTTTTATCTTTCCCTCGCCGGAACCCCGTTTCCTCTTTTCTCTTGTTCACGGAGTGTAAATTTCATGGTCCGCGCTCCACGGGACTGAATTGTACATTGTGGAGCTCCGTGACAGATCGTATGTTTATTTGTGACGAAATTGGGCGCAGGGGTATTCTGCAGCTACCTGCAGCCCCGCATTGTTGCGAAGTTTCCCCGGATTTGATCGGTTGATGGAAAGTCAATTGTGGATGCTTTCTTTTCCTCCGGTGGGGAGTCTGCATGCCTCTAGGCTCATTGTAGAATTATTCCGGTGGACAAAATGTGTGTTTGCTAAGATGGTCATTGTGGTTCTGGGAGTGACCTTGGTAGTAAAGCCGGAACTGCCGAGGTATTGGTGAGCGAAAAGCAGAATCTGAGCAAAAGTACATTGCAAGTGAATCGAGAAGGCAAGTAGTTTCTTTCATTCCAGGCATGTCAACAAAAAAGAAAGATACCATTAGATGAAACGAACGCTATGTACTCTATAATCGTGACTTCTTTTCCGCGCTGTGTACAATAGTCTCGTGAACAACCTTGATGCCACCTCCGTGGCTCCCATGGCTAGCCGTATCCCAGTCTCCATCCCCAGCCGAACAAGTCGGAGGCTGTTGACGTGACGTAGGCAGTATCATCTGCTCATCGCTGACAGTGTTCCACTGCGTATCAGCCGGAAGCGACAGGGGGTGCTTAAACTTCTTCCGCTTAACATAACCGCCTCCGGTATCTCCCTCCGATAGTTGGTAGCTTTCAGAAACACCGGTTCTTGTTGTGAGGTATAGACCTGCGCGGCGGGCGAGGCGGCGAACAAGAGGGTATATCATGGGGACGTTGCCGATAACGACGGCGACGAAGGTTTCACGACAGGCCCAGCTGCCGGCTTGTTCAGCGCCGTTTGCGCCAGCCTGGAGAGAGAGTCAAAATGTTAGCGGGAGTATATGGCGGGGGTGAAGGGTTGGATTTACTGTTAAAATTAAGACACAGCGGAGGATGCCGCACATCATGACGAATAGACCTCCACTGAAGAGGACGAGGAGTTCGAGTTTTTCGCGCCAGTGTAGTCGGGCTTTGAATAGCATCTGTAGTGATGTTAGGATTGGTCGTGAAATTGCCTCTCCATCGCATGTGCTTACCGGGGCGGGGATGCTGATGAGGTAAATATCCGTTACGACATTGAGTACAACAGTCACGTAAATATCGATTTTGGAGACAGCGGGCTGGCAGTGATCTGAATGGTTCGCATAATGTAAGCCTACTTCCAGCGATTGAAACAGAGTATGGATGCTTACTGCCGGGGTTTGGGTTGATCTGCCAGTTTTTGTGCATGGGATGGCACCCAAATAGAATCGAACAAAGAGTCACAATATAAGTTGCGGCAATTAAGACATAGGCAACATGGATTCGTACACGCATGTTGATCAGTCCGGCACTGTCATCGAGTTGTTAGGGTTTCCCAATACCTAGTACCAGTCTATTGGGTCTACTCACGTCAACCGCGAGTAAAAAATGGCCATGCATGTCTTTAACAGCCATAATAGCAACGTGTATAGCGACCAACCGGTCACCTGGACCTTGGAACCTCCCACCCGCAAGTGATATTCATGCGAGTCAGGAGAGAGAGTGGCTCGTTCTTCGTCTGTCATGGAATTGTTTGCTAGACCTTCAAACCACGCACCGACCATATATGCAGCAGCGGTTTCCAGCCCGTACACAACCTATATTGTGTATCTACCATTAGCAAAGTCCAAAATACATCCACATTGAATACTCACACATGCCACCAGCATAATGTAATCATCCGCCTGGAAGTTCTTAGGGCCGACCATAATCCATCGAGCCGTGGTCCTCAGGCCAATAACCACAATAGCGACACCCAAAAGAGTGAAAGCCTCTGTGACGAACTCACTCATGATGAAAGGTAAAGATTGTTTGGTGATTATTTCAAGGAGTGTAAAGAAATGATCTCCTTTTCGGGGGGTTACACCCAGATAAAGAACCGAGGTCAATCCCGACCAGGGGAAGGGAAACTCATGAAAGTAAAGAAGAAAAAAAGAAAAAGTGGCTGTAATGATCGTACTGTTGAATTATCTCCCCCTCTGCCCTCTGCTTGTCAATGGAACCAGGCCAGACAAAGAAGCAAGTCCGCAACCCTAGTCGGTTTATAAATAAAAGAAAACCGGATAACAAGCCCGCGCCATCGAGACGCCACTGGTAAGTGTGGAATCCACAAAAATCAAGTTAGATGTCAACTAGTGAGCTGGATAAGTCGGCACGACGAATTCTGACAGTTGAGAACGCCTCGAACGGGGAGCATAACCTAACGGCTTTGACGTGTGCCGCCCGCGCCGTTCCACGGTTCGCTGTGTTTTGGCGGCACACAGGTCCGCAATGGGTCCATCCGGGGCGTCGGGAATAGTTGAAGATTCGAAAGCCCCATATTCGGGGATTGACCTTCAGTCCTGGTTGGCGGGTTTACTAACAAATCCACAGCTCTTCTAGCTAAGTGGACCTCAGCCTTGCCCCATCGAGCGAGCGATCGCCGTTGTGGAAGTGAGAAAAACGTCCTGACGACTTGCACGTGCTGGCTAGATGACGACCAACTCTGAACTTGACTCTCCGGTCCCTTTCCTCTCTCTATGGATGATTGGTTACACCAAGGGATATCGCAGATAACGATGGCGTCGAAGTTTCTTTGTCCTCTGGTCAAAGGTTGTGCGAATGCAGTGCGGCCAGAGTGTCTGCGGTTAGCCGGTCCAGTCATAAGCTTCGTGGGCCAGGCCATATGCCCTACCGAGATGTATGCATTACTGATCTGTGTGGTCGGAGATTCCCCTCGACATCGGCTAATCAGCATGGACTCCCGTGTATACCCGTGGGTCAATCTGCGATCAGCCTACAAAGAGTACCGATCTCATTGCTTTTTTTTATTCTGTTAGTCTAGTTGGTGATGTATCCATTTTTGAAGGCTTTGATTATGCATGGTGTCAATCTATAGATGTTTTGTTTTTTGTATCCCTATTTCCTAGTTGAATTAAAGCCAAGCCACGTTTCTCCGCGGCTGGAAGACTCGGTTCCCTGTTTCAGTGCGGCCGGAAGTTCGGTTTGGTGCCGTTGTGAGTGGGTCTGGGTCTCAGGGGTCCAGAACCGGGACTCTGCAACTTGGCATCTACCGTCGACGATCCATCGAATTGTTGGAAATAGCCCCAAGGCTGGGTAGATTAGAGAATTTTAAGTTTATCTTTCTTTCATCTAATTAGCATAGCTGCATGATCGTCGGGCAATCAATAGTCTCTCGGTCCTTTGGCAAGCTGCATAATCCGTTAGGGATGAGTCAAAAGTACAAACGCGAGAATGTATCCGTTTGGACAGTCCGCGGACTCAGACTCGGTGGAGTGGATCATACCACGTTCTATGGATCAGAAAGGTTAGCGGCTCCAACGTCTTGACGTCTAGGTTTGCGCTAACCGAGCATGTCAAACGGCGGATAGAACCTTGGACTTTGGTGGACCTTGCGCCGTTTACTGCATTGGTATCCCCCTTGACTAGCTTGAAGGTCGCACCAATAATAATCCATCACTCGTTGGAATATCGGCTTAGCCTGGACCGGAAATGATTAGTTGCATGTCGTACCAACCCGATTCTATGAGTTGGCGGATTCTTCGTTCGCTTTGTCAAAAGTGGAGCGTGTCTGAGCACGCTTAGAGACTGTACGATTTCATTTCCCCGGTAATTTCCATTGTGACTGTGTCCATCCCCACTTTCCGCAGCCCTTGACTTCTCTCCAACCTTTCGCGACCTTGTTTTCATTTCTTTGTAGATTTCTATTTCTTCAATTGGCTTGTTCATTGGGAAAAGTGTCCTTTCATTATCTTGCTTTGGAAACATACCCCTTATCCAACATGGAGAGCGTGGATCTGGTAGTCGTTGGCGCAGGTAAGTTTAAAGTAATGCGCGTCAGGCGCTTTGATCCAAACGATTGAGCGAAAATCTCACATCTAACTAGGCTGGAGCGGTCTCGCTGCTGTCAAGACCTACCGCGAGGTCAATCCCACCAGCAATGTTCTGTTATTGGAGGCAGCCAGCTCGGTCGGTGGAGTGTGGGCAAAGCACCGCCTGTACAAGGGCCTCAAGTCTAATAATATGCTTGGGACGTACGAGTACAGCGACTTCCCTATGGATGAGGCTACATTTGGCGTGAAACCTGGCCAGCATATCCCTGGTGATGTGGTGCAGCGGTACCTGGTCGCGTATGCCGAGCACTTCAATTTTCTCGATCGCGTTCGATTGAACCATTCTGTTGAGAGTGCTGAACACAACCTGGATGGTTCATGGAAACTGATCGTGTCGCATGAGGGAAAATCACAGACGATCGAGACTAAGAAACTGATCGTCGCTACTGGAATCACTTCGCAGGCTTATCTGCCTACTTTCAAGGGCCAGGAGACCTTTGGCGCACCATTGTTCCACTGCCGGGACATGCTGCAGTATGAGGCGGACGTCTTTAAATCTGGAGAGCGAGTTACTGTCTTTGGTGTCACCAAGTCCGCGTGGGATGCTGTTTATGCGAGCGCAACATCGGGCATGAAGGTTGATTGGGTCATCCGGGAGTCGGGACACGGTCCATGCTGGATGGCCCCGCCGTACGTGACCCCACTGAAGAAGTGGCTTGAGAAGCTGGTGACAACACGGCTCTTGACCTGGTTCAGCCCCTGTATCTGGGGTGAAGCCGATGGGTACACCCGTGTGCGGAGCTTCCTGCACGGTACTTGGCTAGGACGGAAGATCGTCGATGCGTTTTGGGGCGTGCTGGCAGATGATGTCGTGCAGCTGAACGGCTATAACAAGGATCCGGAGATGAAGAAGCTTCAGCCTTGGGTGAGCCCATTCTGGATTGCTTCGTCACTGAGTATCCTGAACTACCCAACCGACTTCTTCGATCTAGTCAAGAATGGCTCAGTAAAAATCCATGTCGCCGATCTGGACCATCTTTCCGACCATACAGTTCATCTGTCAACAGGCGATGAGCTACCCACCACAGCTCTCATCTGCGCTACAGGCTGGCGTTGTACCCCCAACTTGAAATTCCTTCCGGAGGGCATCGACCGTACCCTGGGATTCCCCTGGAGCAAAGATCCAATTGACGCCAAGATGGTGGAAGCCGCCGACGCAGAAATCCTCCGCCGTTTCCCTCGCCTCACTGACCAGCCTAACCCCAATCCCAAATACCACCCCCTCGATGAGACATCCGAGGCAGCGGCCCCACATCCCTTCCGCCTGGCCCGTTTCATGATTCCCCTGTCAACACTCAATGAGCGATCCTTGGCCTTCATGGGTATCCCCATGACAATCAACACGACCCTGGTGGCCCAAACACAGGCACTTTGGATCTCAGCATATTTCTCAGATCGATTCACACCCACTTCAACCGAGCGCTGTCCTCCCGCTGTCCGCGCATGCTCCGACTCCAAGTCCGAGGATGATTCCGAGCTTGACCTGGCTTGGGAGACGACTCTGCACTCTGAGTTTGGAAAGTTCCGTTACCCGGCTGGCTTTGGCAAGCGGAATCCAGATTTCGTGTTCGATGCTATCCCGTACATCGATCTTATGCTGCGGGACTTGGGCTTGTCCACTGAGCGCAAGAAGGGCATGCTAGCACGGTGTTTCCAGCCATATGGGACGGAGGATTACAAGGGCTTGGTGGATGAATGGAAATCCGAAGCATGAAAGCGTATTGTTCCGAGGTCTTTTTCTTTCGATTTTGTCTTCCTTCGCGCATCCCGCGAGATACCCCGATGTTGCATATCACATTCCGATATGGTTCTCATTTTGGTTGATATCTACCTTTGGCACCAGAGACTTGCCCAACAAATCAATGCAGATGCATACTCATCTCGATCCGATTGTGTACAACATAATATACACCAACCAAAACAATACAATTACTTTTACCGGGCCAAACAACCTTGGAATCCCCATGTACAATAACACATCCACAGATATCTCCAGACAGGACTACTCAACCAAAGCAAACTGCTCGAAAACAGCAACTCCACTCCCAGCATCTGTCACAACTCCCTCGGAATCAACAACACTTCCCACCAATTCCCCAGACCACCGCATATAATACTCCCCATCACCAGTAACAAGCGTGGTTATCGAGACATTGACCTTCAACCAAGCCTCCTCACCCAAATAAGCTTCAACGGTAAACCCGTCAGGAATATCCCCTGCTTGAGGCGGATATCGTCCCCCGGTCGGATTGGACGTCACATTACCACTCACTGGACGAACTGTAAGGAGCGTAGTATCACACGAAGATGCAAGGACCTGATCGTCTCGGGCGACGTAGCTGCTCGTGTAGGTGACGTTATCCATTGCGATGGCGCTGAACCAGACTATGGAGTAGTCTCCGAGGCGCCCGTGGCCCCAGTACCAGCTTTGGACGCTTTCTGTGAAAGGGAGATTTGACCAATTCTGTTACTGTTAGTTTATGTCCATTGGTGAATGATATATAGTAATAAATAAATGAATACATGCCAGCTGCAGCTGTGTGTTTCAAGTTGCATGACATATGCAGTGCATAATTAAATGAAGATCTCAACTGACCTTATCATGGTACCCCCGCCCCCGGAAACTCAATGTAGATCCCTGGATATTCATATCCACATTGCCCACAGCATCCGGAACAAGACTCGCCCAACCAACATTCGGCACAACTTCTAATGCCGACTTACTTTCCTGAATACCACATGGTAAATGAGGTGTTTGTTGCTTCAAGAATTTCCATTAGCCGCTTATCCATCCACTATCATCCTGAACAAAAGAAGACATTATGAATAAATAACTCACGGAGCTCAATGTAAACCTTCCATATACTCCCATCTCCTCCGACTCAACAACAATACTATACATTGAATCTTCATCTCCAGCAACCCACTGAAATCCACTGCCATCCCAAGCGCCAGAACTCTTCCCAGCTGGTCCCTCTTCAACAACAGCTAATTTCGCAGGAACATACTCCTGAAACACGGTTCCATTCGCAAACGCCGCCCACAAGTACGCGATCAACACAGATGATTCACTAGAATCTAGCCATGGGAACGCGCTCGCGGCAGATGTGAATAGGATGATCGTCAAGGACTCAGCTGGAGTTGTTGTTGAGACAGCATCGAAGTACCACCAGTCGAAAGAGGTAGAAGTCACTTTTGAGATTTGAGGGCTGTCTAGCGTGAGGATAGATGTTTCTAAGAGGGTTTTGTTTGGGGAAGCGATGTTGAAGCGGGCGGTTGCAGTGCCGGTTTGGATTTGCTGGGGATTTGGAAGGTGGTTTCTTTTTGGCGGGGTGGGTGGAGGTTTGGCTTTGGGAGGAAATTCGCGTGTGGGTGAGGTAGGATCGCATGTGTTTGGGTTAGGAGTGTTAATGATATAAGTCCTGTTAGGACTTGGTTTAGGAGTCTTTGATACATTTTCCAAGATGATCGGATGATATAGATCGGGGCTCGGGTAGGTGGAAGCTACCCTAGTATATAATACGTAATAAGGTGGTATGAAAGGCAGGGGACAAAAGTCTGGAAAGAACAAACTGTCAGCAAGGATGAAGGTTCATATTAATATCTCTAGTAAGGGTCTTGAAGCCATGGCTTGTAAGATTCATTTTCTTAGGCCCGTTCTTGGCTGATGACTGTCATCAAAGAATGGAATCCGGTTTATAGTTTTCAACGAGACTGGGAAACGGCAGCCTTTATCAGGTGTAATGTAGACGAATCGATCAATTGCAGGGCGTCATGCTGCCACGCATGGGGCGAGTATCAGCGATACGGGTGAGGCGCTAGTAAATCACCCGTTTCTAGGTCCAAGAGGGGACCTTGGCGGCAAGGATGAACAAAGAAAAACGGTGATCAAGTACGGTTCTGGCTTGAGGGGTTCTTGATATTGTTCTCATTGTCTTATAGTAATATCGAGCCGTGGGTCATGTGTCTAGGAAGTGCGTCAGGGTTTTAATTTATGGGGTTGTATCATGGGTGAGAAGAAGAAATCCAGGGCTTATAAGCATGTTTGGAATTGTTAAGTAGATGCTATCCATTATGGGAACATTCATGCACAGTTGTTATATACCAAACACCGAGTCCAACTCCCGGTAAAACAATCAAACCGGGCTCGCTTGTAAATCAGAAAATAGAGATCAGTACACACGTCACACGTCAGGCTCAGAAACAATAATCAAACAGTAAAAAGAAGACCGTCCCAATATGCCCATGTCAACACACCCTTCGCCAGCGCGAAAATAAACAGCACAAGAACAATCAAAATTGGATATAGACCTCACCAACTCCTAAAGCCGCTGTAGTTACAGGCCTCCGTTATCCTTCGCCCCGGATATACATACAGAAATTAGGGCGCGCGAATAAGGAGCGACGGAGATGCCACAGGGATGCAGAAATATAGTGGTACGGGTTAAACTCGTCCGTTGAGTGTAGGACTGCCGTCCTCACTCCGTTCGCCTTTGATGGTGTCCCCGGTTTGGTTGTTGTTTCCGTCGGAATCACCATCCTTGCCGCAGCCTTTGACCAGGATATGCCGCTGTAAATGATTAGCCGGAGCTCTAGATAGTCTTAATGTGTGGTTTACATACCTTGAGCGCGTCTTTCCGCGAAAAGCTCTTGTCACAATGGGCACAAGGGAACGGCTTCACCGCCAAATGAATTCGCTTGTGTCGCTTGAGATCATGGTTGCGGTTGAAGCTCTGCGGGCATTGATCACATTTGAACGGACGATCTGGGGCTGGCGCGGGTAGACCGTGGGGTGGCGGGTGACCTCCATAGAGGTGCTGGGTATTTGCCACATGACCGCTGTTGAATCCAGATAAATATCCCGGCTGCATACCCCCCATCATAGCCATCGGACTATTCGGGCTGTGGACGTTGGTCATCACGGGTCCGTTCATCGCGGGGAGGGAGTAAGAAGGCCAGGGCTGGCGAGGAGGATATCCCATGTGTTGGCCTGTCGGACTTTGGGCGGGCATCCTTCCTGAGTGGTTCATTCCAAGTCCTCCGCCTCCCAAGGACGGCGCAGCGTAGATGGGAGAAAATCCAGTTTGGTGAGGGCTCAGATGCGGTGGGGCGCCATATAGTGAAGGATGTTTGGGTGCATAAGGGTCATTTGATGGCAACGGTGCGGGAGATGTGGCGTGCGCTGAGGAGTATAAAGCCATAGTGGCCGGGTGTGAAACGTGGGGCGGAACACTGGACGATGGTGCGGGCAAGCCTTGTTGGAATGAGGCTAATGACGGCGCCTCAAAAGGTTGGGGAAGCCCGTCCGTCGCGGGAGGAGATGTCACGTTGTGACGGCCTACAGTCCCCGGGGAATAGGCCGGGCGTCCCTGATAGGCTGCGTGTACCCCCGAAGCCCAAGCCTGAGTCGCGGATCCTGACCCTGGGGCGCCGTACGGACTATTTCCTGGCCAATATGTCGGGGGCAGCTCGGAAGCTCCCGCAGATGTCAAGTGGTGCGCGGGGTGGATAGTCTCCCCCGACTGATTTGTCGCGGGTGGTGTTAGGAGATTCCCCACGCTCACGTTGGCGGGTGGATGCGATACTGGGGGGTGGTTCGGGAGAGACGAGAATTTGTTGGCGACACCTCCGGGCAATCCAAACTGCGGTGGCGGAAGCTCAAAACTCGGCAAGGTTGGGGCTGCAGGTCGTCGATTCACCAATGGCTGAGTGGCCAGCGCATCCAACGCCGTCCCCATGGGAGCGGGAACCGCGAGAGTTGCCAGGTTGACGGTGGGATTATTCGGGCCGTAAAGATCAGAGTCGGGTAAGGATGAATGGAGATGGATCGGAATAGCGGCAAAAGAATTCTCAGGATTTAAATTCCAGTCTCGACCACCAGGAAGGGCCCCCGAAGGGCTCGAAGGATCCAGGAGGGGCGAGTGTCGATCGCTGGGTGTTGCGATCGTAGAGTGGAGCAACAGTCGAAGACTCGAGTCGATCTCAGCTGTTGATGTAGTTTGGCAGTTGGAAATGGGTGATAGGACTTTTGGAGGGGAAGGTAGAGGAGATAGAAACGCCTTAGTTGATGGCGGATCTCGAGGGGCGTCAGCCCGTGAAGACTAACGGATTAGAGGAGTTGAAAGTTGAGTAGCCCGCGCGACATGGGGTTGAAAATTGTCACGGTCGACGTAAGCGCGGGAATGGCATGGTATCGGGGATAGTGCACGATAATGCAAACACGTGTAACGAAGAACAAAAGCTTCGGTGGGGGGGGGAGAAACAGTCAAGATAAAGAAAACAGCCGTGGCGTTGGGGGAGGCGTAAAGGCAAGCGCGGGGGGGAACAGGTAATTATAGTATAAAAAGGCCGAACCAAATGGTAAATAACCAAATAGAAAGGCCACGGTCGACTTGGGTCTGGGCCAAAGCGTGGGGAAGAACGATGCGAAGACTCCAGAAGATGAACCAGAGAATAATCAAATCGCGGTCAATAATAGCGAAATATGCCAAAAGTGGATTTTAATCAAAAATCGATTTTTTTTAGTTTTTTTTTTTTTAAATGAAAAAAGGAGGGAAAAAAGGCAACGTGGTTGACAGGCCCTAAAATCAAGTTCCCCTAGTGTCCTGTCCCCGGTTGGCCGTTCCGAGCTTTAGGAATCGAGATCGACTGTATTACTCGATCGGATCGCCACTTGAAGATATGAGAGATGAAAGAAGAGAATGAAGGAAGAATGAGACCGTTATCCTTCTGGGTGCCTCTCTGCAGCGAGGCATGTAGATAAGCTATAGTCTCGTCCTTTTCTTTCTTTTGATATATACGGTACTTTTGAAAAACCCCCTATAGATTTAATAATGAACTTGTACATAGGTATAGGTGGGAAGGGAACCGAAGAAAAAAAAAAAAGTGGGGAGGGATGTACTCCGTAGAAAGAGAGGCTCCTTGCGTCCCGACTGATCGCGTGAAAAGGAAAGACAGAAATTTAATCAATAAAAAACTAAATGAAAAGGGATCTAGCGTAGGGACTTCCGGAGACGAAGGAAAAAAAGAAAGGAAAAAGGATTGGTTCTAAGATGGATTTGGATTCTCATCCGGTAATCTATCAACTTCTCTTCTATCTTACCCCCTTTAACATACTTTATTATTGATATGGTCAAGCAGAAGATTATATCCCATTCGGCATTTGGCGAGATTCCTGCCCAATGGGGCGCATGTCAGAAGCAGGACGCACGGACTGGGTCGGAATGACTAGAATACGAGACGATGGGAGTCTGGAGCGTCCGGCGCGTCCCCGGGTAGAGGCAAGCGAGCTGGGCCGTTGGTGATTCGTTACCTTCCCGGCGCGCTAGACCCAACTCCTCAATACAGTTTAGCTGCGAAAAGAAAAAGAGGGGCTAACATGCTCCGGGTCACCTGCAAAGCAAAGAACTAAGGAACTAAAAGAGAAAAAACCCCCTTTCAGCCCCCACCGAGGGATCAAAAATACCAGAAACTAATATATCTATGCTCATCGGTTAGCGAGAAACGGGAAAGGAATACATGTAGAATAAATACAAATCATTTTAATAAGAGGTCTAGAATAAGAAACACAAAAGAGGGTCCCCCGGCAGATATTGATTAAATCTTTCGCTTTTTCTTTTTCTTTTTTTTTTTACGGAGTCGGTCAACCCCGGACTCGGTCGTTACTATCTCTTTCACACACCCAGCGTGAGTTTTTCATTGGTTCAGCCGTCGGAAATTCCGTAGGAACGGGAATATCTGAAGCGTGGTCAAGAGCGTACCAATGGTACCAACTTTGCACCAACGAAAGACCCAAACTTATTTTGTGCGCATCCATTCCCCCGGGACCGGTCTCCTTACGAGACTCGGGAAATAACCACAGACTTAGGGCTTAGAGCTTCTAGCTTTAGTGTCTTCACCTGCACATTGGCGCGTGCGATCGGGGTGGCGCTCGGAAATGGCACCGTGATAAACTCCACACGAGTCAAAATCACATTGACTTCGCTTCCATGGGACCAGCATGGGCGCCTCCATATCGACCAATAGAAGGGGAATCATTCGTTGGTCTCCGAACAGCACAGACTCCTGACAGATGCTTATGAAATCGGGGGCGAAAAGCACGGGTACAGACACATGCCCTGTCGATCCCTGCTCAACATTCATAGACAAGAGAAAGTACCGAAGTCCATAAACTTAGAAAAGAGAAGAATTAATACTTAGAATTTCTAATGCAAATGCAAATGCAAAAGCTCAAGGTGAAGTTGAGCTGGATGGACATACTCGTACTGGACAGAAATTCTTAGATGAAACTCCTCCCCCCCACTCACGCTTAAAATCGAAGAAAACAACCGAGATTGATCCATCGCTTGTTCCGGACACATCCGTTGTCTCTAAAGCACTATATCCTCGCTTCTACTGTCTAACTGCATTCTACTGCATCGGATATCGCGATCGGGTCCGCATTGACTCCTTAGTCGCTCCGTCCCCGGTCTAGCTCATAATTCTCGAACCAGGGGGAAGCATGTGAGACGATGGTTTTCTTTTTACCACGGTCACATTCCCCAGGCGGTCCTAGGGTAGAATTCTAGGGTAATATTCTAGGGTAAAATTCGACCGAATTGCCTTTGTGCTTTGTCGCGGAGGAATTGGGATAACACATACTTACAGTATCTAGTTCCCTAGTTCGATCCACGCGTACGTCCCTGGTGGACCGCCAAGCGAGACAGGATAAGACGGAGACTTCGGACACTCGGAAGCGCTAATGAATCGTAATGAACTAGGTATCTCACATGAGCTTGAGACAAACAAAATGAAATCCAAAAAAAAAAAATAAGACATTGATGATAGACAAGACTTGATGCACTGCACACTGCACAGCCCCTCCGGCAAGAAAGGTCGCTCTCGACCTTCTAGACCACCCTCACTCTATTTCCCCCCTCCCCCTTTAAGCAATAGAATAAATTTGACTCCCCTAGGACCCTCATTCTAATCCATTTAACCCCCTCTCGGGACCACACCGCGCGATGTGGTTCGCAGCCGATTAGCTAGACAGCCCCAGTCTCATGCAAGGCGGCTCCCGTCAGAATGTGACAGTGCGAGTGGATCCACCAAAGCTGTTCTATCCAGGGCTCGAGCCATGCGATCGTCGCCTGCGTCGGTTCCTGCCGGTTGTGGCTGCGCGGTTGGCGTTCACCGTGGGCCTTCAAATCAAGAATTGATCCCTGGGGTTGAACGGTGATCGACTCCAAGGCATCCAGGGAGGGGAAAGCCTAAAAGGTGTCTCTCGGGAGATCTACGTCCATGAGGAGAGGGTCTTTTTCTGTTCTGCAGGGCTGACTTTGAGTGGAATGGGGGGAAATACTACCGGAGGTGGACGTTTCGTCCGTTGTTTTCTTTTTCGGTCTCGCTCCCCGGGCTCGCACCCCCCTCCCCCTATACCTTATCTAATCAGTTTGGTTTAGTTATGTGCGTTCGGCAGATGCATTTGAGCTCTTGTTTTTCATTTGGTCCTCTATTTTGGTCCCAAGGAGGCTTTTGCACTAGGAGTCTTTGGCGTTAGTTTGTGTTGATTATTGCCTGCTATCTTTGTTTCAGATTAGGTTCCCTAGGCCTAGGTCCATCTGGAGGTTGGATCCAGACTGGATCGACGTGATGTATCTTCCACTATACATCGATAATGAATACGGAATACGGATATGTAGTCAGTGGACAGGTGGCAAGTGGCAAGTGGCGAATAACAAGTTGCGAAAGTATGACAGCTTGAGCCGCGATACCTATCATATACCCGTGGGTATGTCGTTGGATCTTAACTAGCCGTGGGGTTATTGTACGACCGAAGCTGACTGACTTAGTGACCTTTATGCATATGCTGAGTTTCTATTTGGGATGTATCACTCCCTTATATCCGGAAGCTGCCTTCTTGGGTGAAGAGAGAGTCTGAAAATCACTCAACTCGGATGCTTGAGTCGGCTATACGCTTTCCCCAACATAACTTTGCAAATCAACTTTGCACGATCGCAAACCACCTAAATTGATTAAAATAGCGTAGCTTTCTCTGCGGCGTACTGCAAAGTTGCGTGCAACGTTGCATTTCGGCTTTCTGTGCACCTAAAGGATGTTTTCAAGTAAGGGAATGTGGTGATCGTTGATCGGATTGATCTATATATATCGCGTACCTCGGGGGGATTTCGAGTCGGAGAGATTTTGAAACAAAGACTTCGGGTCAGAGAGATTTCGAGTCGGAAAGGTTTTAACACGGAGAGATCTCAAGTCGGAGAGGGTTCAACTCCGAGAGGTGTCGATGCGACCGTAAAGTAAACACATCCCAGAAATCTTGTTATGTTAGCTCTGGAGGACGGTGCCGAGGCCAATAACTATGACATAACTCAATACATTCTGGATCATCACTTAAAAGACAAGCTTGCATGGACATTATATCTTCAAACATCCATGGATTGATCATTCACGGAATGTTTTGAATTGCCGAGCTTTGTTCCGATGACGTCGACTCGGCGGGGTTCATGAAAACCCTCCCTCTTCTACTAGAAACTTCCCCTCCCCAATTTCCAAAAGCTTGAATTTGAGATTGTAAAGTGATCTCCCTGATTCAATCGCAATCTATTTGTGTTCTAACAAATAGCCATCTGAAGCCTTTCGCTCCAAAACGCCTTATTTCGCGACACATCCACTATCGGCAATCATGTCTGGAATTAGCAAGGCTTGCTGCTCGTTCGTCAACACCTCCCTGAACACGGGAATGGTCAACAGTGGCTGACTCTCTATAGTATCCCCCCTGTCGTGTCCAAAGGATACCAGGCCAAGGGCTCCTACCAGAAAATCAATGGCATGAAGACATGTAAGCCGAGGCCGACACGACACGACAGAGATCAAAGGCTAATCTGACCAATGCAGACGTGACTGGCCCCGAGACCGCGACCAAAGCCATCCTTGTCGTATACGGTGAGTTATTCCGCGAAGTCATCAGACACCAGAGTCGCAAGCTAATCGTGGATTGGCTGTCCAGACATCTTCGGCTTCTTCGACCAGACCATCCAGGGTGCCGATATCCTAGCCCACTCTAACGAGCAGAAATACCGCGTGTTCATGCCCGACTTCTTCGAGGGCAAGCCCGCCGATATCTCCTGGTACCCGCCGACCACTGATGAGCACAAGAAGCTCCTCGGCAACTTCTTCCAGAACCAGGCCGCCCCGCCCATGCACCTCCCCAAGCTTCCCGAGATCGTGTCAGAGGCCAACAAGCTCGCCCCCAATGGCACATTCGACTGGTCTATTCTTGGATTCTGCTGGGGTGGTAAGATCGCGGCGTTGTCCGTTGCTGGCGATAACAAGATCTTCAAGTGCGCCGCTCAGTGCCACCCCGCCATGGTCGACCCCAACGACGCCAAGACTATTAAGGTGCCTTTCGCCATGCTCGCTTCCAAGGATGAGGCCCAGAGCGATGTCGATGCTTTCAAGGCCAATCTCGTCGTCCCTAACCACGTTGAGACCTTCTCGACTCAGATTCACGGCTGGATGGCTGCCCGCTCTGACCTGGAGAATCCTGAGGTGAAGAGCGAATACGAGCGTGGCTACAAGACCCTGCTCCAGTTCTTTGCCCAGCACGCGTAAGAACTGCTGCCCATATCAATAAGTAATTATCAGGGTAGTTGATGCAATTTAGATCCCCTGTGCCAAGAAATCGTCTGTAGGTCTGCACGCTATGCGGACTGTAGAGAGGATTAGCTCCTGAGCTCGGAATATCGATATTGAACTTTTACCCGGACTTACATTGTATATAGCGCAATCTAAGAATTGATGGTTTTGGTTGCCTTCATCCCGTCATCAAAGCTCCAGTTAACCAAATTCGGGTGATCCCCGCTTTCATTGCCGTCACCCGTTGCCAGGGATCCGCCACAAGCCGAGTGACCCGAGATCAGCGCTCTAGGTCTAGTGCTTATCTGTAGCTACATCATCCTGGGACCTTAAGGATTCCTGTTTCTTTCATCGTCACTCGCAGCATACACTCGCAACATCAACTCGCAGCAGTAATATATGTCCTATGCGTGTCAGCGCATGCCAGGCACATGCTTTAGCCTAGACAAACATCTCGTCTAATGACGTTCCTCACAAGTCGTCGCCGTTCCCAATCAGAGGTCGCATCGCCTGACCCTGTGCAGGAACCGACGACTGACTCGGGCTCAGGCATTTTCCATGGCTTATTTCGAAGGAAGAGTGAGAGCTTGCTCAAATCGGATTCGTCGAGCCCGAAACCTGGGACATTGGTACGCTTGGCACTTATGTAGATGATCGCATTGGGAAATCGATGGCACAAAGGGACAAGACCGCTAATCGTGATTACAGAGCCGGGGCCCTGTTCCCCGGAGTGATACCAGTCAGTCCAGGCCTGATGGAGGCCGCGAAAGTGGCCGACATAGCGATCGCTCGCGCTCTCACTCTGGACCATCAGCTCCCCAAACGCCTGGAAGTCCGGAGCCATCTTCTGCTGTTTCGCATGGTGAGCCGAGGCAACCGAGCAATATCCAAGATTATTTGGAAGCCCGTCTTGGTGAAGCGACCAAGCTCAAAGATGGACAGTCACCAGATAAGACAGCTCTCACGAAAAAAGATATCAAGACTATTTTCTCTGGAGCTCCCCATTTCTTGCTCGAGAGAGGCAAACATGGTCGCTTTTACCCGCAAGTAATCTTTCCCTGGGATGAACATAGTCCACCTATTCTTCGCATGCTAGATCGCAAGCCGCTGCCTCATGCTTCGTTCGCCCTTTGTACACTCCATGCGCATCTACCAGTGCCAGATGACTGGACCGTGAGGGGCGGTGTTCCTCTACCATTACGCAACTGGCACCGTACTGGAGGGTTCAAAAGAGCTTCATTCGATGTGGGCGTCTTTGAGGTGCCGAACATGTTGGCCAACAACGGGAGAGAGCCAGGGACTGTCGGGTACCGACACTTCCTGGAATTCGATATCGCTGATGTGAAACGGTATTCTGGACGTCCCGAGCCTAAGGTAGACCCGGAGTTCCAGCGACTCGACCAACTTCCTGCTACCGAAGCCTTTGGGCTGATGGATGGCTATAGCAAGCCGTACTCGCAGTGTCAAAGTGGTGCTGTGCTTGACCGACACCAACTCTTACGAGAAGGCCCCGCTGCGTGGAAGCGTATTGGGGTACGGGATATTAATCTTCGGGCTTTGGTGCAGCGCTTGACACATTTGCGACAATTGCGTTTGAAAATCCTCATCGATGGATCAACGATGACGGTTCTGGACATAGAAACGTCTCATGAACTACATACCATTTTGCATACCCAGTTTTTGTATCCTCATCCACCACCTTCAGACCTGGTGCCAGGGCATCCGGAGAGTCTCAAATCACAAATCAAAACATTGACGACTGTCCTCGCTACACCTGGAGCATGGATCGATTTCAGTCTTCCAGAGTGGCGTGTTCGAGCTGGCCAGGTTCTATGGGAAGCACCCCCGCACGCAGATGGAGACTGCTTCAATGAAAGCGAAATCGGTTCATCACAAAAGCCATGGATGAATCCAGGTGCGGAACGAAAGTGGCTCCTGGTTCAACTGTTACTTGCAGCGGAGCTCCTGATTCGTCTCGATGCGTTTGTTCGCAAGGGCATGTTACGTGATCCTCATGGCGGTCTAATGACAATGCAAGAACTCCAACACTATGACAGGATGCGAGAGGGAAAAGTGAATTGGGATCTCATTGTCGCGCGGCGATTTCTCGACAATCTTGAAATCGCTTATGGTTCGACTCCAGCTGAAATTTCACCAGTTGGCACCCCATCATCCGCACCATCCGACAAGACCACCAAACATCGCTTTTCGTTGCTCGAGTCTATCAATCGTCGCCTCACGTCGTCCACTGAGTCTGATCGCCGCTCAGCATGGCAATGTCACATCGGGTCCCCGCATATCCGCCAGCAGTTGGAGGGGCTCTATGTTTTCGCGGTAAACATTGGATGGCCGGGTATCGACGCACTCAAGACTACTTTAGAACAGAAACTCCGCAACGGCAGCCAGGCTTTGACTTTTCCCCCAGTAGATACTCAGGGACATCGATCAGCATCGGAAAAGACAGCAAGCGACCCTGCGACCGCACGAGCGGTGCAAGGAGACATGTACACTCGAAGCCAGTCTAGACTGTGCATCAAGCTTCGCAGTCCCTGCATAGAGAATGACGATCCGCACGTATCCGAGACCCTAGGCTGGATCTCTCGAACCTGGCTATCAGGCTTTGTCATACCCGGCGAAGGAATCAGCCACCTCCTGATCGGTACATTATTGGAGAACGACACCAACGCAATCGAGCAACTAGGACCGACGGCCAATCTCTACGGCGGTTTTATATACGGCGGCCGCAGCTGGTGGAGCAAGGCATGCATCGTGGGCCGTGTCTTGTCGGCTTTAGATTGTGCCCAGACCTGTATGGGATGGGTCGGCAGTGACGTGCTTCCCCGCGATGTGAATACCCTGAAGCCATTGGACCCGGGCTGGTTTGAGGTCCCGGTTCAGCGGTTTGAGGCGGCTCAGCGGGTATCACGCACGGGTTCGGCTTCAGCCGCGTGCCGTCCTCGCATCAAGCAGGGAGGCAAGCTTGCGTTGGAGTCAACCCCGCTCGGCACGGATGCTATCAGTGCTGATGCTTTTACGTTGCCGGTTGACCAGCCTGCTACGAGTGGTTCCGCGCCAACCGTGAGACTAGACGCGCTTATTTTGCCTGTGCATACGCCTCGAAGGAGGAATATCATTAAGAGCGATGAGGCTTCTATCTCTTTTGCTCTTGAGATGGAGTCTAAGGATCCGACCACGATTACATTGCCACTCAAGTACAATGTGCGCTTTATATCCGGTCATGAATGTCGTCCCCCACTCGGCTTCCTATCCCATCTCCGGGACAATGGTGACAAAGCAGAAACCTCAGACTGGAGCGACTTCAAACGCCTACCAGGCCATCCACTGCATCGATCATATTCATACAAGAACGTCTCTCTCGAGTCCTTACCTCAACAACCCGCCCCATCAGCCAACCCAGATGGATCCCATGAGGTCATCGTGATTGATGCGCGCGGATCCCGAACCAAGGAGACGTTCGTCCGAGCCTGGTGTGCATCAGTAGGAAGCCACGCGATAATCGGTCGCGTCGGAAAAACCTGCATCGCGTGTTGTGTCCGAGAAGCACGTGCAATCAATGTGCAGGTCGTGGTCCGAGTAGGAGACTACTAACATATCCAAAGTATGTGTAGTCGAGTTTGATGTCGTCATCACACGAGCACGTTGCTGCGATCTTGGCAGATATCTGAGATGATCGCGATCTGCAGATGTACAAATGTCATCATACCGTTTAAGGCGCCGCGCATCAAAGCTGTAGTAGGAGGTCGATGATCATTGCAGAGGTCGCGTGGCGTTCGTCTTTGTAATTAGCATCGGTAATTAGTTGCCATTGCCAGTATAGCTTGCTGTTCGGTAGGCTAAGTAGTCGAAAACATGGCGTTATTCAGGAGTGCCCGAGTACCATGTACATCACCGGGGAAGAGACTCGGCTTTTGATCGGGATTCGCCATCTCCACGCAACCGAGAGTGCCCCCTTTCCCAACATCCCACGAATTTGCGGCTTTTTCTGCAATGTTGAAATTGCATCGATAAAAATAATACGCGAAGAGCGAAAAGGAAATGAGGACGAAAAATAAAATTAAATAAAATCTCACAAAGGGCACAGCCACGGTCGGAAGTTGGAAGTCAGATACCACCTTCTCTTTCTGCTGGACACCATGGAGTGCTGTCCACAATCCCAGCTGTAGGGTACAGCCAAACCAAAATCTCCCCCAGTGTATGCTGATAGGACGAATAAGACGCCCCAGCTGGAAAAGGGAATTTTTCAATCCTGGATCCGATTTCTTTTTTTGAGGGGATTTTTGCTGATTTTCTTGGGAGGACGCGTAAGGCAGGTTGCAGGTTAAAGAGGGAGACCCATGGAGAGGAGCCCATTCCTTAAATAGGTTAAGGGCCCGAGGATGGTGAAACAACCGGGGAATTGGCTTGGAACCAGTGAGGTCCCTGCATCTGGGATCCACTGGGAGTGGGAAAGTCGAGACCTTGAGATCGGGTTTCCCACCGGGAGATACCTCCGTTGTACAGTGAACGGTCCAGGGTTGATGGGGTGTTCTGGTTGGGGGGGGGGGGGGAAGGGGGATATGGTCAGGAGATCAGATGCTTATCGGTATCCTCCATCTTCCTTGATTCTGCTCTTAACTTCCAAGGTTGAAATACGCAACTGTGCAATTAGGCGGATGTTGGTTTCTCCGCTTATACAATGCATTGTGGATGTTCTATCACTCCCCCACGGATATTCAAAGAGTTATGTACATAGTAATAAATTATGGTGGGGGGTTGGGAGCCAGGCCAAAATGTCTCATGTTCGGCTGTTCCGCTACCTTTTCGGAAGGGCTCCCGAACTGTGGTAGCACTTTATAATAGTCAAGACGCTGCAGCAAAGAAGAATGTTCCAACGAAGTATATGTACAGTAGGGCTTAGGGGGGAAGTCCGAATTAGGACAAGTTTCGGAGCACATCTGCCTTTACAGTCGAATGGTTGAGAGATTTTGTCGGTGACGGAGTCCGGGATGTGCGCAATGCAAGCCCTGTCGGCACTTGAATTTGGGCGGAAAACCTGGTTGCCTGCTAAACCACACCGGGTTTAGCGAGGGGGTCAATGTGAATCCCACGTCAGACCGGAGAATTGGTGATTGGAAGCGACAAGACACAAATCAGAAATCAAAAATCAAAAAACCAAAAAATCGCGGAGAAACCCCAAGGGGAGGCAGGAAAGCAATATTCAATCGAGCGATATAGTTCCAAGGATGAAAAACGTTATGTTTCACTTCAATCTTAATGTCTAAATTTTAGATGCTTGCGAAACAGAGATCTGAGTCAGCCCTGGACCCTTGTTTCATCCAACCAAAAGCCGATCGCACGTTGCCCAATCGCCCAACCGAAGCCGAACCTATGCACTGATACGTCCTAGACCCATGCGATCGGAGCAGCATTCTCTTTGTGTACAATGGTACAGTGCACAGCCGAGTGGAGCATCTTATTTCCGCGCTACTGCCAGATCTAATCGCGTGCTTGACAACTCGCCGCGTCAACACATGCAAATGCACCCCGACCTTTTTTCTTTACCCAACTGCAGATCCAATACTTTTTGGTTTCTCGGATCCGATTCTTGACGATCTTCCACCAGATGCGTGTTAGAGGTGATATGATGCGGGGCCAGAGCTGAGCACGGAGTCTCGAGAGCAAAGAGCGGTCGAGCGCTGCATCGTTGAGTTGTTGCTGTATGGCTTTGGGGAATGATTGGTTCTCAACGACTTCATACGAGCAAGGTCGTGTCCACAAAAAAGCCACGCTGGAGGTGACACGTTTCTATGGACAGTAATTGCCCCTTTTCTAAATGATTGTCTCTTTCTCTTTCTCTTCCAGCTCGATCCGCTCCACAGAGGCGATAGAGGGGTTGATCCCTCACCAAGATTCTCTATGTGGTCTTGATCGCTTATGATCGTCTTAAGGCCCTCTTTTATTCTCCTCTTGTTCCTGTTTTTTTTTCTATCAATGAGTTATTGTTGCTTTTCGTTGAGTTCTATTTTTTGTTGCTCCACAACCGACAGAGTGGTTCGTAGAACCTTCCTTTCTGCTCCATTGCTCCATTAGGCATCGCTCATGGAAGCTCGCTTGAAGCTTCGAAGAACAAAAGAATCTTGATCCGGGGCCCATTTCTCGTTTCCGACCGGTGCCAAGTCCATCCTCTAACACGCTACTGCGTCGCGATGATCCTTAATCAAACCTTGAGTAAGGCCCCACAAGTGGGACCTTGTTACAGAATGGCAGTTGGAGCAAGATCGCTTCCTACATTTGGGGGCCTTGGCTGTTCTTTTTTGCCCCCCGTCTACCCCGAAAGTCTTCTTGCATCACTGTGTTCTTTAAGCCCCTCGGACCAACGTCCAACTCGGGTGTAGCTAGATGCATATTATGTCATTTTTTGGTCGGTCACTAAGTATACCCCGTGGCTTTATAATTCTTTTTTTTTTTTTTTTTTTTTTTTTTTTTCCTAATTTTTTATTATTATTATTTTTTCTGCTTCGCCTCCTACCAAGTCAGTTCTCGTACATGATCGTCTAATACAATTCTAGTCTGGGAGTGGTGTCGCGTAAGTCGATATGATTAAGATTGTCCTGATTAACCGGCTATCGTCTCCCACCCAAGGTACTGGGGCACGTATCCTCGTGGTACGGTGCGGGTAAAATGGATCAGTGACTAAGAAAAATCACAATGCTCATTGGCGAGCCAGTGACGAGATCAATTTTGCCGAAGGAAAAAAAAGGGGGAAAAGATTGCAGTTACAAAAAGAAAAGAAATGATATCCGATGTCAGAGGTTGAATCTCGAAATGATATAGAGATTCTGAAACGATGTCATCGGTATACTAAGGAGAATAAGCTACGCCCCAGGCAGTTGGGGCCAAGATCCAACCAGAAACAAGGCAACAAAAAGGCAGAAAAGGGGGGAAAGACTTTGAAAAGAAAAAGGAAAAATAATGCAATTTGACAAAAGAGGAAAGAATATGAATTGAAAAGAAAAAAAAGAAAAGAAAAAATGCCGAATTGCGTGCTGTCCACGGTATAAGCTGATACGTGGACCCTGAATTTCTGTTTTTAGAATCAATCAATCTGTGGTTCGTTCCTGTTGATACAAACCGGAAATTGGTTGAAAAAAAAAGTACATGAAAAATGACGCTTTCAATATGTATGGGTTCAATGGGAATTACAGAAATCACTTTAGTACTTCTCCAGGGGTGTCCTTCGAGAAGCCCTCAAGGTTTCCGGTGATCACCTCCGAATTGCCCAGAGACAGAAGGTTCTTTAGCAGTAATGGACCCTATACCCAACAAGCTCATTGGCTCCAGCTGCCGACCCAAGCTTCCCGACGCCAATCAGCTTGCCGGGACTTTGAATGGATGAATTCCCCAGTTCATCAAGGATTGACAGGTAAAGGCCTCCTCTAAGCCCACATCGTCACCTGCTTCACATCCACTCTCTGACCCCACTGTGTCAGGGCTCCCAGACCATGGTTCCTCGCCTCTGCCTCATTTGCCATGAACCAGCCCTGAGGGGGTATAGTACGCAATCAGGGGCTGCTTGCGCTGGTTTACCTAATCCAGGTATATGTGGCCACTGAACACTGGTACCTGGGTTTAAAAAAAGAATTGAAAATCAGGATAGCAAGAAAAGGAAAAAGGAGAACTACAGGTTTGTACTAAATCTGTACAGTTTTAGCATTGAAGTGGGAAAAATAAAAGAAAGTATAGAACTCTATAGATTCTGGTCACGAAGTTCCCCCTGAGTGAGATCATCATTGATTTGGGTTAAGTCGATACATCCCTCTTAGTCCTAGTGTCGGTCTGATGCAGAGCCACTTTGTTCCACGTATGGATAGAACTGAGTTAAAAATTAATTATTATTATCAAAATCATTTTATTCCAGAAAAGAAAAGGTCAGAAAAAAAATAACACAAAACCAGCCCAAGGGCGTTTCACCCCGCGATTAGCTCTTTCTCGACTCTATACGATATCCTTCTCTCGATCTTCCTACACTTCATTCACTCCTTTGGTTTCTTCTTTTTTATATTATTTTTACTATTTCCCTGCCTACTAATCTCGTTTCGGTGATTATCGTCAACCGGGTCGACATATCGGAAGCCCATACTTTATTCTAGAAGTCTTCCGATCTTCCCCTTTCATGAACTTCCACCCGACACTCTAATTTACTATAATTACTCTCGATTAATTCGCCTGGGGCTCAGGGCTTGGGGACCCAAACGAAATCCAATTTATCCTCGACCGTGACGACCCTTCCACCACGAAACACGCATACTGCGGGCCCCCTCCCACTCTACTCTACCACTCTACCATCCCCCTACCAACCACACCCCCGAATTACCTTGCGACCCTGCTGAAACGCGCGCAATATCCCAGTTGGTCTAGTGGCGCGCAGGTGGAACCGGCATTCAAAGTACGAAAAAAACGTCGGGGCGGTTTATTGTCGCAGCGTCATATCCGACCTCTCGGCCTCCTCCGGTTCAGAACTCGCTGCGGAGGTGCCTGCATGGCCGGGCCTCTTTTTGTTTCTCGCCATTTCATCCCAGATCTCGCCTAAAAACCGGCTTCCATCATTGTTTCGCTGAATCGGCGCTTTTGATGCGCTGAGCGGAGCGGTCATCTAGATCGATCTTGATCTGATCTTTTGTGGGGGAGAGCTATGCCCGCGGCTGTCGAGGCGATGGCAACTACACCGAATTCACAGAGCGCTATGGACGCGAGTAACGCGGATAAGAAACGTAACAAATTGGGGTATCATCGGACGTCTGTCGCATGTGGTCAGTTCACTCTCAATCTCTTATCGATGCGCTCGCGCTTCCTGTGTCGCCCTTTTTGTTCGGAACCATGTCGCATTGGGCGCATTTGCGCAGATGTACATGTTACCATTTGATGGACCGGGTGATGATGTGGAGGGAATGCGCTATCAACTGTGGGGGCCGAACTAGTACTTACTGTTTTTGGTTTCTAGTGCACTGCCGCCGACGGAAGATTCGATGTTTGGTAGCACCGGACGATTCGCAAGGACGATGTGAGAATTGTATTCGATTGCGGAAGGAATGTCAGTTTTTCCCGGTCGATCAACAACCTCCGGTTGAGAAAAAGTCGAGGCCGACTTCGCGATTGGAGACGCAACCGCCGGCGGATCACTCGACATCAATTACTTCGTCACCGACCAACGTGAAATTCGACTCCGCGGAACCTTACTATCCGTATCCGCAGATTCCTTTGAATGCGTCGTCTGGTCAGGATATATCTGCTTTTAATCCAGCCGTCTATGCTGGTCACCCCATGTCGGGCTTTGCGCCAGGTAGGTTAGCCCTTATTCTTGTTGGACTTGGGTTGCTTCGGCATTTAGAATGCGCGGCGCAGAAGGAAATTATTGAGCAAAAGAAAAAACATTCGGATTGTTAACAGGTCATTTACTATAGATCGACCAATGGGCGGAGAATTCCCGACACACCCCACAATGGAAACAGGGGTCCCATGGGATGAATTCACAACGATATCAGACCCCCAAATGTTGGCCACAATGGCTGCCAACAAGAACCAGATGATGAATCTATCACCAAATGTCTGGACTCCCGGCTCCGTACCAGCCGGCTTGTCACCCAGCTCACCAATGTCTGGCGCATCCCCGATGTCCGGCCAAGCACAGCCTATGAACACTCCCACCTACGCCATGCAACCCGACGGAACAGTCTGGCAAGTCCCACCGCAACAACCATCAAGAGCGATGAGTTACCCCGGTCAGGAGATGAGCCCATCATACCAAACCCAATTTCAGCCTCAAATGCCTCCGGACCTGAAGAGGAGAATGACAACCCCCGCTCAGTCCCTTTCTTCAAGTGCCGGTGCACACAGCTCACCTGGTTCAGCTTCCGATATG
Source organism: Penicillium sp. VS I D KN (assembly GCA_019775415.1). Classification (NCBI taxonomy): domain Eukaryota; kingdom Fungi; phylum Ascomycota; class Eurotiomycetes; order Eurotiales; family Aspergillaceae; genus Penicillium; species Penicillium sp. VS I D KN. Next base: position 47,031 of record JACWFT010000044.1, read on the forward strand.
CAACCTCCAGGCCCGGTACCTTACCCGCCTCAACCGGGCATGGAATATGCCCAGTGGCCCATGAATATGCCACCGGGTATGGGCGTCGTTCCATACCCCATGTATGCAGGCGAAGCGATTCCACAACAACAATTCTCCACTAACCCTCCTCCGATGGGACATCCGGGGGCGGGTCGTTCAGGACCTTGATGTGCCTGATCAATCACCAATCGCTACCATCCATCCGCTTCATTCAGCTTCATCTCCAGGCAAATCTCTTGCAATTCACTTCTCGGGCCCGGACGACTTCACGTTTTACATACCACATTCCTAGACGGCCTTGTTTCATTTCTAATACCCCGTGGGATATATACAATTATGGGTTTTCCATCTGCGTTGACTATTTTCTTTGATGCTGTTCATTTTTGTCTGCTTTTTTTGTGCACTGCTTTTCTGGTTTTTGCCTCATCCTCATATACCGTTGCGGGTCTGCTTCGCAGCTGTCATTAGCGGGCGCAAGGGTTCCAAGGTTCTCGGGTGGCATTTTTCCGTTTGATTCTATCATGGCACGGCCCAACCTTTTTTTTATTCTCTCGTTTTCAACCTTTCACTACTCTCCTGGCCGAAAGATCTGGCATGCATCCGTTGGTATTTCCTTATGAAACAGACATGGATACATACTGGGACCATCGACGGCAGCATTCATTCTATTCAAATGGGGGCTTTGTTTTGGGCATATAGACTTTCTTTTCACCCCCTTCCCATCCATTGTCATTTAACCCTATACTCTGTTCAAGGGTCAGGCCTGGGTTTTCATTTCTTATCCTCTTTTCTATCCCCACTATTATCACATCTCATTCTGTTCGAACCTTCTTTTCTCCGGTGGAACATCTTGTCTCATTTGCATGGTCAATCGCGTGTTCATTGTTTTTTTGTCTTTTTGTTTGGGAATACCTGGCCGGGGCGCGAGGGGACGCGAATCTCGATTGATGGGCGAATGGGAAATATATACCAGGTGGGAGGACAGGACAGGGAACTCGCGGATCTAGTCGTTTTTCATCCTGGACCACTGCTTTCACGTTACGACATTATTTGGGATCGAGCCTGGTTTTTCATGAAGATTGCATACATTGTATATATTATATTCTTCTACATGAAACTTGATCCGCTTGTTTATTGGTTTTGACTAATCGATTGCTTTGTACATCCATAAACGGAGATATGGGTGATGATCAGGAGTCATACCCTGACAGAAGGAGATAAAGTTAATACGAAAGAATGCCTCCTGTCCATGACGCCAAGAATTATTTTGCATACCGCGATCCACAGCCTGCAACCTTGGGGGAATCGCTTTCTTAAGGTCACTGTTAAGATCACAAAAGTGACAGGTCAAGCTCCAAGGGCTTTTGTGGGGCTTTAGAAAGTCAATAGCGACAATGAATACCAAGACGCGAGAAAAGTCTTCTTCTCTAAGCTTTTCTTGGCATCTCTTGGTATATTATTTGCTTTTGCGCTCAATTGTCCACTTTTGGTAACATATGTGTTTTTTGACCGATTCACATTGCAATAGTCCTTACATTCTGGTATCTCCATGTGCATCAAAGATAGTAAGTTACATAATAGATAGACCGGACTCGCTAAGGAAGATGACAAATACGGTATACGGTGGAAAGAATCAATTCCGCCGAAAGTGGCGGCTTGGCTTCTCAGTCCCGAAGCCACAAAGCTGTCTCATGTATCTACTGGTGGCCAGCCTACTTTTTACTACATCTTTGACGATGTTGTAAGTGCTCCTCCGTGACACACGGAAATATTTGTAGAGAAAATGATGGAACCCTCCACTATTTCGGACCTATAGAATATCCGGTCAGGGATTATCGTGAGTGGACACAGCGCGCAAATTGAAGAGAATGTGTCCACTTACTATGTGATTCCACTACAGCGCAGAGTTTTAGGTCTTTGACCCTTCAACAAATGTTCAGGGATGTTATTAGAGTTAAAAAAAACCCGGTGCTTGATTGAAAGAAACTTCAAAAGCTAATCATCATGAGCTCAATTCAGTCACCTCGCTGCTTTTCTACAGACGCATAACACATCCAGGGGCCATATACAGGATCCATATCTTAATCTAGTACTTTTAAGTCATAGTCACATTGCACACAAAATTACTTATGGTCAGAAAATCCACAATTGGAGCCCCTTTGCTTGACTGCAGTGTGGACAAAAACTACATTTCCTCCTTTGGAAAGGAGGCCTGGTCAGCTCGCGCCTTACTTGACAATGGAGGCTTATTGTTAGAACAAAAAATGCCAAAGCGTTTTAATGTTGATTCATTTAAAACTGGTCAAATCTCCTTTTTGGAGACCGAGAAGCCCCGGGCAACGTAACAGCTGAATGACGGGACCACGTCCACACTAAAAACGCCTCCAAATAGCCCATGTGGAGTGTACCAGATTGAATGAGGCTTGGGATTCAGCCCTCAGACTTTCGACTATTCCAACCTTGACCCTCATCTGGTCGATCTTTCACTCAGATGGGATCTTTGTGAGCGATCTCTTCCCCAGATAGATTTCCGATGGATCTCTTGTGGTTCGCGCCTTCATTACTCGGCGATGCCCGGATCATCTGAACCAATCAATTGGTCATTCTTGACCCCGATGGTCTCCTCGGATCGCTTCGGTGGTGGACCTGAGGGTCCCATTTCCTCTATACGGAAACCCAACCATCCTGACGGAGTATGGCTGACTGGAAGACGATCGATTGTTTTTTTCCCCCTCGCTTGCAGATCGCGAGAGAAGGAGGGTATAAATACTGCCTTGGACCCCGGGGCCGTTTCTTTTCGTCTCAATCTGAACATATTGTCTATAATCAGTTCAAATCAATCACAATGAAGGTCGCTGCCACCATCCTCCCTCTCTTGACCGCCGTGTCTGCTTCGTGCCTTCACGGCACTTCGCTCATGCCCCGTGCGGCTGACGGCACTGTTGATATCAACCCCTACAACTACACCAATGCTGGAGGTCCTATGGTCTGGTACGGCCTTGACTCTGCCAACCATGCCTGCTCCACCGGCAAGAACCAGTCCCCCATCGATATCGTCACCGATGATGTCGATTATTCCGCCGCTGGCAGCGTGAAGTTCCACGTCCCCAACGCCGATAACGCTAAGTTCGAGAACCTCGGCTCCGGCCTTGAGGTTGTCCTGACCAACGGTACTCTGGTCACCAAGACCAACTCGTACAAGCTTGCTCAGTTCCACTTCCACACTCCCAGCGAGCACCGCATCAACGAGGAGCACTACCCTATGGAGTCTCACTTCGTCTTCGAGAACACTGGTATGTGAATGACTGCTACGACTTGCCATATCATACTAACAATTCTATAGCTGGTGATATCGCTGTCGTTGCCTTCCTCTTCGAGCTGTCCCAGTTCGGTTACTCCACTCCTCTCTTCGACTCTGTCTTCGCTCACATCGATGACATTGCCACCCCTGGCACTTACACCATGACTGATGGCCTGGACTTCACTGGCATCACTGAGCACCTCAACAGCCACGGTATCTACCAGTACTCTGGCTCCCTCACCACTCCTCCTTGCTCCGAGGGTGTTTCTTGGTTCATCAGCACCGAGCCCCTGCCCCTGAACGTCCAGAGCTACAACGCTGTTAAGCATGTGCTCAAATTCAACGCTCGCTACACCCAGAACGCTCTTGGCCAGGAGAACCTGGTTGAGCTCGCCTCCGCTGAGGTGACCAACTCCACTTCGAACTAAATCTTCTTCTAGAGAAGATTTTACTGGTGATGTGAAAAACCTGGAGTTGGCGGCTTGTTGATGTTTGTCAGTGGTACATAATAAATAGAGTACATACTATAATAGATAATAAATGGTGGGATACTCTTACACAACCCACACATTCCAAACAACAATTGTGCAGACTTTGATCGAGCGTGCCGGCGATTTGGTAACCCCAGTGTTGGAACCATGGTCCTGGGAACAGGGCTTCGACCATAAGATTGAAATTGCCGATCTAAAGCGACATACTTTGGGTTTTCAGCTCGCGAAGTGAAAGTTGTCTTGGCATCACAAATAATATCTCGATCTAGCTAGCTCTCGCTAGCGCGAGATCCAAGTGGAGCCTTTGTCCGCGAACTCCGTGGAAAAGGTTTCCGTTTAGCGGAGTCACAACTTCCCGAAAAAGAAAACAAAGAAAACAAAAAGAACAACTAATTATTTGCCAGATGCATCGTGAAGGCTATAAGTCCTAGGACTTGAATTTAGCTCCTTTTCGTAAAGATAGAGTACGTATGTTGTGCGATGTGGCCTTCTCCACACCCCTTGTCGTATGCACGAACCTTCTAGTGCAATTTCTCGAACATCTCCGAATTGTGGAGTTGCATGTCATGTTAGACCCAGTTTTACTTTCCCTGTAAGGAAAATGGCAAGTCTCACTCCTTATGCCGATCCAAGGCGCAATAATGCATAAGCTCCACTTGGAGTCTCTTTGCTCGGATGCCCTGGTTCACGCTAGTATCCCGTGTTCATCCGCGGTCCATGATTTGGAGTTAGGGGTTTCGGCAATGCCGCGATTGTTGATCCAAGGTTGTCCGAAATTGTCATCTTCAACAATGTTTACATTTACAGATATTAGAACTGTCTTCCATTGACACCAAAGCTAATATCACTGAAGCCAAGTGCTACTGAAGGGATCGATGACTTCAAGAGGCCAGAAACCTTATGAGATACGGTACCTTCGCGCAGGAGATGATGACATCAGACATAGCCATTCCCAATTAGGTATCTAGGGCGAATTTGCTTGCAAATCTGATGGTGTACTGAGCATCGAACGGCGAAGCACGCATGCCATCCAGTTAGACAGTCTGAGGTCAGCTGAGAAGAGCCGAAATTAGCACTGTAAAGGTAAGGTTATGGACTAAGCTATCCTTTACTCAACACTCTACGGAGCTTAGTATCATAGGGTACTTTTTGGAGGTTTTTCCTGCTCAACCCCGTCTCGTTTCCTGACTGGAATGAAGTAGCCCGGGTCTCCAAGTAAGAACAGTCTCGGAGGATACTTGATATGCCTAGTTGGGGAGATGTCCCATTTCGATATCTCCTGATTGATGTTAGCGCACCTGAGTTCATGTGGAAACGTCCTACGGGGTGGAGCAGTACTAGTAGATTATTGTAGTCTTTTCAAGAACAGCTCAAGGATCATGATGGTGCTATAAACTATTAGGGCCATCAAAGTTAACCTTCACCCTACATGCAACTTTGTGCTCACCCTGAATCTCAACTACCCGGAACATCTCTGTTCTATACATTCTATATGCTGGCGGAATTCAAACTTCAAAAAGATGAAATCGGTGCGCTTTTCGCTCGCAATTCCAGATAGCGTAAAGAGTAAGATCTTCTAGACAGTCCAAGGACCGACAACCATAATTTTCTTTACTTTCAAAATCTTGCAGTGCTAGAACATTGGATTCTTGGAAGTGTTTTGTTATGTTTGAAGGCCATAGGCGGTTTCTACAAGTACAGACACCCGTATGACCTTCCAAAGTTTGCATACCTAATCAAGCGATGTATTTTGGCGTTAGATTTTGCTTCAAGCGAGGTAATACTCGACTTCCTGAATCTTCGTTGTGCCTGAAAAAATTCCAGGAGTGACCAGATGCGCTACGCTTAACTCTCTCTCAGCCATAATCAAAATATCAAGCGAAGTACCACACACAAACAACCATTTACTCAAAAAAGTTTCACTAGTCTATTCAGACGTTGAAATAAGCATGAAAGCTGCGATCTAGAACAAAGGTACCTTGAGGGTTAGGTAATGTGTCATCAGAACTGATTTTATTTTTCTAAGTACCAATGATAGCACAGAAGGAATGCAAGTCCCCATATAATAGGCTAGAAGCAAGGCAGAAAAGGTGGATCCCGCCCCACCACTTTGTTTTATCACCTTATTTATTTTCTTATTACCTTTCGGTTGCTGTATTGACATCATCTTTCATCCGTATGGTATGTTATTTTCGAGATCTCTATATAAGAACTCTCGGCTCTAAATTCATACAATAGACGCGATTGGCGCGCACACTATGGCTCGACGGCTACTAAACAGTAGTAAGGACTACCTTAGTAAGGCTGGAAAATGGGCATGCAGAAAGTGGTTTATCTAGGCTAATTTAAATATGCTGTGACCCTAGGCTTGATCGAGAGCCCAGGGCCTGCTTGAAAGCGTTTGAGTCAACTGCCACGCCGCATAGAAAGTAAATAACGTGAACGCCCGATTTACCCATATCAGAGGCCGATGCTAATTGGTTCATGAACGACTGTCCACCAAAGCCAGGCACCGACGGTCCGTGAAGAGTCATTCTCTCCCTCTAGAAAACAGCAGGCAGCCCTGTCAGATTCTAAACGACTTGATATTCGGAGAACAGAGTTTTGGAGAGCCTTATCGGTTGCAACCTGCATAGGAACGTCGACCCTTCAAGCCAACCACCTAGCCAGGACTTTCTCGTAGGTTTCGAGGTCAGAAGCACAGAAACCTTGTCACATCGATGGAAGTGATTGACTTGATCCATAGAGTGTATATAAAAGGCTCCACTGCATTTTGCACATCAGTTCAACCCATCTGACTAAAATTTCCAGCTAAAACGATCATCTCGAGTCCTCCTTCGGTTCCGCATGATGAAAACTAACATTTCTCGGTTCCACTGGATGAATTCGAGCTTAGTGCCTTCACCTGCGTTCCCACGCATCGATGATGTTCAGTGCACACATCTCTCCTTGAATGAGTTGGCAGCTGGCGCCAAAAACCCTGCAGCGGCGGCAACGTCGGTTTTTCAAATCGGTGAGCTGCTTTTTCCGGAATAACTCATCAATGATGCCAGATGCATCCATTGAACAGATATTTTCTGCCTGGGGTTGTCGTACAGCTGGCTTGCTCGGGCATCGCAGCCTGACACTCCTTTTTGAATCGAGTTCTTGTTTCGACCATTTTGGCGGATGAAATCGTCGAAACTCGGGCCTTTTCCTCTTTTAGAACTTGCCCTTTGAGAGTCCACGGGTGGCTTCTCTGGACTCTCTCGGTCTTATCTTGAGCAGCCTTGCGCGCGGCAAACCTTGGACTGGTCAACCTCATCTTCATCCAGATTCAAGACCATCTGCATCTTCCGGGATGCTGAAGCCAGGCCCACTAGACAAGTGGTGGTGAGAGAATAGCGAGGGAAACATAACAGAGACAGGTATGGTCATATATATGGCCATTCTGCTGCCTCAGGGACGTAATCTTCTAGGCAGTTTTATTCCCATGATTGTCGTTCGATATCCCAAACCCTCAGTGTCTTCAAGCAGAGGTGAGAGAAATGCAAGAAATAGATAGACACAAGCCAGAGATAGGAAATGAGAGTGCACTGATCAGGGCCATGGCATGGTTCTGGTTCTGCTTGTGTCAAGTCCCAATGGCATCAAAATCCATCACTCGAATTTTCGAGCTGTTATTTGGAATCCGCAGACCTGTAGAAATATTGTTGACGGCTTCCTGGTTGGAGAGCTTTGATTTTGGACGTGAGCATTGAGGATAAGGGTGCTGCTGGCTGATAGAGGATGTAGTTCTCCTTGAAGAGGGAGAGTAAGGAAGGATAAAAGTAATCAGAGAAGAAGAGGGATTGAGGGTAGTGAAGGAGAAGAAGTGAAGAAAGAAACAGATGGGAGGCTTTTATAGTGCGCTGCTGCCTAACAAGACTCAACTCATGAGATGAAACATTCGAAGGTAAGCAGTGGGTGGTATATTCGTATCTAGACAATGTTTAGGGGAAAGTGGCAAGTGAAGAAGAAAGTTTTGTGTGCACTCAATGGCGTCATCGTCAATTGGGCATGAAGATGACGCAGGGATTTCCAAGCCTCAACCGAATGGATGAGAAGCAAACATCAATGATCATGTAAGCATTGGTACACATACAATCGACTTTTTCAAACAGTGGAGGCAGAGAAATCTCTCGATGGTTATAATCGAGGTGAAGGAAAAATATACAAGGAGGGATGATTCTCGCATCCAGCCATGGGCCTCGAATCAAGGCTGGAAACAAATGGGAATTGGCTTATCCCAACAATCTATCATTGGCAAATGACAATCCTAATCTGTGAAACAATATCGTTGATTAGATTTGGTAGGAAAATTCATTATCCTTGTTGCTTGTACAACCACAATAAGCGAGGCGTACATCCTTAAAGATACATATCTATCACATCGCGGAGATTAGAGATTTGGTGGAGCGAATCGCATTCCAGAAGGCAATTAGAAGGCAACTTACTTTATAATCAAGATAAGAATATACAGTAAATAGATTGCTCCATCTCAATTTAGATTGACAAAGATAAGTGCAGTCGATCCTGGAGCACGGGGCTATTCGGGACCCAATTATTAGGCAAATCATTTCCTACTACATAAACTTCTTAGGCTCTTTGCATCAAAATTGACCTATGATGAAATCCGCATAAAGCATACATATCTTGCATCTTGACTACGTGGTCCGGGCGCTGTTCATGCTTACGATGTACGTTCGCGATTTCTGAGATGTGGCTTCATCAGGTACCTACCTATACCTACATATTTGGACTCAATTTCAAGTGGCAATGGGTATAATCTGAGACGGGGGCCCAATTTTTGTGATTCTGTTCAACCGTTGCTTGATACTCCACTGGGCATGGAAAAATGGGGCTGAGTAAAATATGTCGTTTGAGATCGACGTGTCTACTCCGGGGTTTCGGAGGGACTCGGTTGAGCATCGCACGCGACCTCAAGGCCTGATCAATCACAAACCTCCAAGTATGTGTTTCTTATCAAATTGCTCATTGCTAATTGCGAATGTCGAGATAGATAGATTGCATTCGTAAAATGAGGCTTATCCGGTAAGGGGGATTAGGAAATGCGACTCCATGATAGGAACACAACACGGGTGACCGATGGAACAAGTCTACTTGATCCATCTCCGAGGAGATAGAAAAGGATACTGTAGCCGTCATTGACTAGGATGTACGGACCTGGTTATGGCGTCAGTGATTCTCCCGGACCAATCCCAGGATCCCCTGCATCCAGGCACGTCTCTCATTTGTGCGCATCCCCCAGATACGCCCTGATATCTCCAATGGAAAATCCATTATCAGCGGTATCTTCCTGTGCGACCGACTACAGATAAGGGGCGGTCCGTTGTCAGTCTCGCATTCGACGCCACAATTCGAGGATCTCCCGGAGGATCCGTCGGAGGAGAGGAGTTTTCTGGGGTCAAGGAAATCTGGAGATAGGGCGATGGAGCGGTGTGTGAAGAACCACAGTGGACCAGTGGAGAAGAGTTATTGGGTTCGAATGGGGCTGATAACGGGCTCTTTTGGGCCTCTTCTTTGGGGTATGGAGCTGCATGATCTACCAAAGTTTGCGCCTCAGGGGTATTTCTTTGTCTTATCTTGGAATCCGAGATATGCAGACTTATCGTCGTATCGGAGTCGGAGACAGTTGGAGGTTTGGGTAGCGTCACGCCTTATCGAGACGCTGTTGGGTGATAACCACGTCTCTGGCGCCTGAGAGTTTTCTCAAGGGAGACATGTATATAAAGGGGACATTCCCTCGCTTGTGCATTTCCCATCCCACACATGGTCCATTTTGAACCTTTCATATCCTGGTGGTTTCAGCAGTGGTAAGGAGACAAGAAATTACCCGTGGCCTTCTGTATGTTACATATGCGCAGCTGTCGGCTTTCTTTCCTCCACGCTCTCTGCTTTTGCCCCCTGAGCTGAAGGCAACTCTTCTCTCATATGAGGGAGAACCAATCCGTGACCTCGACGCGAGGCAAACATAGGATTTCAACATAACCGCAGAAGCCGCTCCGAAAAGGAAAAAAAAAAAACAGTGCACTGACAGGGGACCTCCCTTGTCCGTGCTTCGGAGTGGGGGAAGGATGCATTTACCTGTCCCAAAGTACCGCCACCTTGCACTCATCTTACGGCAGGACTAGCGTCTTTAGACTGTCGGCTTGCATGACGCCACTATTTACGATAAGGCCCTGTATAACTGAAGCTGGCCATTACTACCCTGCATTATAGTTGCTTTCGACGTGTCGGGTTGGTTCGGAGTTGTTTTATTGACAACTAAATTAGGGCATACCGATCGGAGGCTTGCCACGGGGCCATCAATCTGATGATCCATTGTGACGTTCACTTGGCCACTTCCTACCCCATTCATGCTTTTATTTATTTATTTCCCTTTTCTTGATATTTATTGATGATTTTTGAACAATGGTCTGATGGTCACTTAACTGATAAGGAAAGACCGTCATGGGGTACTCCACCGTGGGGGCCTAAGAGTGAACCAAGTTGATCGGCGCCCGCGCCTATCAGCATGACCACGGCTAATTACTCTACTTGGCAGCTTATCAGGCTTATCTTGTCATATCTTAGGTGTTCCTCTCTCATGTGGACCCACGAGGTCCACCGAAAGTCGGGGCATCCACACGATTAGAGATGTTGTCCCTCCGACAGGACGGAGAGCACGGTCAGCTTGTGCCTGTTTACTCGATCCGGTTGCGACCCGGTTACATGTTTTCTTCTTCCCCCACATGGAAAACCCTCTCTGATGTCAGGGCCAGGGAGACTGGAGATCCAATTCTGATCGTCCCTCCAATGGTTTTACAAAACGACCGGAGCTGAGAGCCGGGGAAGTGGCGAGGAAAATAAGCCAATCCCATTCATTCTAAATCGGAGCGATATTAACCGGTGCGGAATGTGCGATAATCCGCGTGTGCACCCCCGCGCGTGAGGGGAGGGTTTTGGTACTTTTGTTCCATTTTTTCATTAAATCTAACTTCTCTCCAGTCGCAGATGAAAAAGAGTTGAAACGGGGTTACTCGATGATCGGTAATACCGATGGGTTACGATTGGATACCGGGTTCGGGTAATGTAGGGATGGCTTGGGCTCCGGTGAGCTGCCGTTGCGCGGGTCGGGGGGTTTATATCCAGAGCCTCTGTTCGAAGCGGATCCTGTCCGACACCCAATTGTCTCCGTGGTCGAAGCCCCGTAGAACGTTTCTTATCTATTTCGGATGCAAGCTCTGCTATCTCCGAGATGTACTGCAGCCGAGGCTTTTTTTTTTTTTCTCCCCCTGGGATGTTAAAAAAATTAAGCATACCACTCTACTTGATATCACATTTAGATCATCAAGTCTTCGTAGAAATAGAACTGATTCAAATATCACTTTTGCCTCCCCCCCAGTGTTTACACTTTCATTTACCCATCCATTTTGTAGGTCGCATTTGGATCGGCTTGGACCAAGTCTCCACTTGCAACCAGTGCTGTATCCACTTTTGGAACTACATCTGGACTTGTCTCCGGTTCTGTCTACTGTAGACGGTAACCATTTTCCATGGGTTACAGATACAAATCATGGAAGCTTGAGGGCCGCGTGCCCAGATCCCAGTACCTGCATGTTTAATTTGATTGTTCGCCGTCTTATTTGCCCCCCCGGTCTCCATTGAGACGGGTCCCTCGGACTCGGCCCGAGATACATTCGAGACTCTTTTCGGTCCCGTAGTTCTCATTCGGCGAGGTGCAGAGAGGAGAAGAGGGGGAAAGAGCAGCTATAGGAAGTCCTCCACCCATATAGAGCCGGGGCCATGCGGAGTAAAGCCCTGTAAAGCTCTGCCGGTAATTCGTGGAAATTCCCGGATGATTTCTACAGGTACATCAAGGGCCTAGAAGGGGCATTGTCAGATCGTTACGACTAAAGACAGACGGGAGTGGCGTTGAAGGCGCATGAATCATGTAGTCGAGGGAAGCGCCGTAAATCGGTAATGATTATATAGGTTTAGTTCTATACATACCTGGTCACAGTTAGTGCAGGTACTTAATGTATTCTGAACCCGTAGTTGTGGTTTCTCTGTAGTTGGGGGCTTGTAACGGTAATACTATTACCCAGTACAAACTGCCACTTCTCGTTCCCCAACTTCAAACCACCAGCACATATCATATTCCCACTTTCTCTTCTCTTTCCTCTTGGCTTTCATTTCTCTTCTGATTCTTTTCTTCTCCCTTCTCCCGTCTCCCGCTTCTCAACGGCGCTCTTTCCCCTCCTTCCACTACGCTGTTAGAGCTCTTTCCCTCCCAATTCACCACCGTTTCCGGGGCATGAGCGTCTGGAGGGTCTAGCCCCCCCCTCTCCCTCCACGGCTGCAAATACATTTATATAAGAATTTCAAAATTCGGAACAAGAGGTGTGGGTGGTGGTCCGCGCCCTAAGTAACGCTCGGTGCACCGGATCTCGAAACGGTTGTAACTGACGTTGGTACCCCGGTCGAGTCGCTGACTGAGACAATCCAATCGCAACAGCGATCGCGAGACTTCTTCCCCCCCCGGCAAGGGTCTCTCCATTCCTGTGATCCTGGGGCAGATTTGAATTTAAACTGTTTTTTAAACACTTCTTGAAACCGAAATCCCTCTCTTCCCTTGCTTCCCTTTTTTTTCCCCCGGCATTTAGCCATGGAGGGAATGCACCATGGAGGTCATGGAGGCCGACCGCTTCAATCCGTGGCTTTCCCGGATATGGATTCCCAGATGATGTCGGACGACTTCTCATTTGGCTCCCCCTTCAGTCCTACGAGTTCCACTGCCCAGGACGGCATGCTCAATGACCCCATTTTTCCTGAGTGGAAAAGTGGTGCCCCGCGCGGTGGCGACAACCCCGACGAATTGCAGCGGCAAGACCCCTTGGCCGCTCAGATTTGGCGGCTTTACACCAAGACTAAAGCCAACTTGCCGAACCAGGAGCGTATGGAGAACTTGACCTGGCGGATGATGGCTATGAGTTTGAAACGCAAGGAACGAGAACAGCTCCGGTAGGTTTACCCTTTTTTGGACGATAGATCTTGTTTTCCCTCGATCCAGTGTACCGGGCGGGATAGCTCACTTTCTTGGCCCTGCAGGTCGTCGCAAATTAATCACCAAACCACCAGTCCTACCCCGAGCGGGATCGCGCAGTTGCATTTGTCCGACCAGGCGTCGACAGATAACTCGAATTCCAGCATGAACATCGAATCCACCCCGGATGCCATGAACTTGGATGACTTCATCGTTCCCTTTGACTCCCCCGTCGATTACTCGTCCCACGCCGCCATAGACCGTCAGTTTACTGCGACACCAACCGCTTCTATCCCGATCAAATCGCGCAAGGACCAACCAGTCGATTCATCCGTTGCTGCGTCATTCCCTCACCCTCCTCAGGAGCAGCGCAAGAACAGCGAGTTTGGCTACGTACCCCGTCGGGTCCGCAAGACAAGCGTGGATGAGCGCCAGTTCTTTAACGGACTTGCGGTGCCCACGCGCAAACGCCCGGCCGATGCGTCCCCGCAGGTGCCTCCTGTCTCGAACGCCATGCTGGCGCAACATTCGGAATTGTCGGCTGCTGGACTGCCGGATTACTCCCTCGATCACTCGCCGGCCGGTTTTGCCATGCCGACCAACGGCATGGGTCCTCGGCGTCACCACCACCAGCATACCGCTTCCACTGGTCTTCCATATGGGCTAGACACTTTTGGTGTGGGCGACGAGAGCACAGTCAGCTCCGCGGGCCCTTACCAGCAGCACTTCACATTCTCCCCTTCAGATTCCCCTATGACCGCTGGCAATCCATTCTCCAGCCTGTATGCACAGACACCGCTGGCGTCGTCTCTCAACTCCACCGAGTTCTTCTCTCCGCCTCCATCCGGATACCAGTCAGCTGTTTCAACGCCGCAGCCGATCTATGAAGGCGAACAGTCCATTTTCTTCTCCGATGCGCCATCCGCCGATTCTCACAACCAGCGCCGCATTCCCACATATCTGCAACAACGGTCCTCCAACTTGTCTGCATCGCTGCAGCCTCGCCAGATTTATAACGGTAACAACGGGGATTACCACTCGCCTGTTAATGGCCCACCCACGACCATGGGGTTCTCTGTTCCGCAGCAGCATGTTGACCCCAACCAGGTGCTGGGCCACGAATATTCCTCGACCGCACCCAACAACAGCATTTTTACCTTCGGTGGGGACTCAGATAATGAGGACGATGATGGCCAGTCATATGAGCGTGGGGGCATTGCAATGCCCCATGACTTTTCCTCCATGGATGAGACGGGCGATATGAACGCAGGTTTGACCTGGGATGGAGGATTCCCAGGCTCCGTTCAGTCATTACCAGGGTTTGGTGGCCAACATCGTAAGCATGTCACCATTGGCTCTACTGACATGATGGACGGTCCGTCCGAGTGGCATCACGCAGGCCTCGGTCGCGGGCATGGCTCTGCAGCCTCCGTCAGTGAGGTTCGTAACAGGGAGCAAGATCCTCGCCGTCAAAAAATCCCGCGCACGGCTTCCACTCCCAACGCCCCTGGACTGTTGCGTCAGAGCATGAACGGCACTGCTAGCGGTCCGCCAACGAATCACCCATCTCCCAATACTCCACCCGAGTCTGGCCTCAGCAGCGCCGTTCCTTCTCGGCCAGCCAGTCCCGGTGGGTCTAAGAACGGTGACCCCAACGCGGGGCCGACTACCTGTACGAACTGTTTCACCCAGACCACTCCACTGTGGCGTCGCAACCCTGAGGGCCAGCCCCTGTGCAATGCTTGTGGTCTATTCCTGAAACTCCATGGCGTGGTTCGTCCCCTGTCGCTCAAAACCGACATCATCAAAAAGCGGAACCGCAGCAGTGCCAACAGCTTGGCTGTCGGTACCTCTCGCTCCTCCAAGAAGTCTTCTCGGAAGAACTCTATTGTGCATGCACCCTCTAGCGCTGTTGCCTCCCGCGCCCCGAGCAACAACGCTTCTGAGTCGCCCCCTGCGATCATGGGATCAAGCCTCTCCAACAAGTCTGGCGTCGTCCCAATTGCCGCCGCACCGCCCAAGCCCGGTCCTATAGCCGGGGTTGCTCAAGCCCGTGCCGGTGTGCAGGTAGCCCCCAGACGGCAGCGTCGTCTTGAAAAGGCACCTACTGGATCTGAGCCAGATACGGACGATAGTCCCAAGGCTACTGCGCCTTCTCGATCCAAGGTGGTACCATTGGCCCCGGCCATGCATCCAGCAGCTGCAAACCCTGCCAACCACAGTATTGCTGGCGGACAAGGTGCAAGCCAGGAATGGGAGTGGCTGACCATGAGTCTTTAAACCCCTGATTTCTGTTATACGATCTTCTTTCTACCCTCCTCCTTCCGTGATGGCTCGGTATGACAGAGCTGGCCACCACCCTTTAATCTCGTCCATACACACGACCCGACTAATGTCCCTTTCTGGTGGTTCCACGTGGCTTTGCAATTGTCTACTTACTTTTTATGCCTTTCTTTGTTACGTTACGTGTGCTTGATGATCTTTGTGATTTGATTGATACAACCGCGTCTGCCCGGTACCCAAGTTGCTTTCTTTTCTTGTTTTGTTCTTATGTGCAACTTGAGACCGGGCAGAAGTGCGCATCTCTCTGATTTTTTGAATTTTTGTTCTTTTCCTTGGTTCTTTTATTCTTCGCACTGCTGAGCAGGCCCTGATGGGGGGATTTTATTTCATAGACCGAATTTGACTACGATTGATATGACTATGTGTGCATCTCTTACCTATTCTTTTAAATTATTGGATAGGGTGACATTACATCTGCATCCATCAATTCTTTATTCATGCATGATAGACATGAGGTCAGCCTGTGGAGGCAAGATCACGTCATGTCGACGATATGATATTCATTCACTTATAGATAAATTCTCCAGACATGCACGGAAGTAAATGCCCAAGACTTAGTTCTTACGCCGCTATCTGAATTTCACGACATAATGTCCGGCCTCGCAGTACGCTCATTCACATTGTTTCCCAAGGTTGCCAGTCCCAATAAGAACTGACGTCTCACCAGGGCGAATTCGCCAACACAGACGGTAATCAAACCTCAATCTACTCATACAAGTATACTTCATAATTCACTCACTCTACCAGGTGCTACCGAGCCCCTCGACACTAGCATGAATCGCTCAGACACATACGCCGCCCGCGCAAATCAAACTGCCAGCAGCATGCAAGAGACAATTGCCCGCCACTTCGAACCAGGTACAAAAGCTACATTTTCGACCTCAATCGTGCTATCCAGCAGACTAGAGCTGTAGCACCGTATATTTGGATACACTAAACTTTTCCTCTCTTCTATAGGTGATACCCGGTCTGCCACCCATCGTCTATCCGATACGCCTGATTCCGCGCGAAGTCTGTTTCAGAACGAATTGGATGAGGACAAAGAACCCGGTGGAGGAAAGTCTTTTATGGGGAATGTGCAAGAATATGTGGCTAAGGCGTTAGGGGGTGGGTCGCGGGGTGAGTCCGGTTTGTTGGTTGGGATTAACTGGTAATTTTTTGTTGATATAATCTAGGTGCGGAGTAGATTAATCCAAAAGAACACTCGAGGATTGAAAAGCATCTACTGTGTCGAACTAAGTAGTATTGCTTCTTCGTTTGTCATCTATAAAACCTTGTTTTATTTTTGCTCAGCGATCCAGCCCAATCGACCGGCTCAGTAATGGCTTTGCATGATCCTGTAAGTCAATCTGTTGTATCATCAGTTGGTCAGTCCCTTTGACAGGTACGTGCCGTGTCTAAAATGGAAGAAACTTGTGTAGAACTGAAGACTAATCTGGTTAATGGGAGGTAGGAGCAAGCGCCTAACACGTGAGCTTGAACGCCATGGCAGACGACGCGTAATTGGATGTTTTTGGAACTAAAGCAGGCCCCTTTTCCTCTGATATGAGACTGCTAAGTACAATTTAGAGCTAATGGAATTCAGGTCGAGCTTATTGGGCACATTGCTTACATACTATCATCCATGGATGGCTTCCTTAATCATGCATGGGTTCTTTTGATAAGGCTCCTCCTGAGGCTCACAGGCAGATGTGATTATCAATTTGAATCATATTCATATACTATTGAAATGACGTTCGTCATCCTCGGCAGACGATCAATCCCCACACTCCGCGTGGGGCCGTACATGAACTGTGGGGTTCTGCAGATTGAACTCAGACCCGACGTTCCAAAATATTTTTATTTATGTGCATGATCAGTTATAGGGTGGCTACGTGTCGAGTCACAGCGCTTCTGTCGTTGATGCAGAGGCGACATATGACTCTTCAACTGAGTCTTGGGAGGTATCTGTCAGCTCCATAAGTGCGGACTTTGTGCAGCGATACATCAACCTCGGGGACTCGACCAGCCTTTCTCTTGACGACGTGACATACGATGATCTCAGAGATTGGATGTACACTGGCTGGTAATGATACTCACATACATAAGAGACCGTCTGGCCCGATCTAACACCATTCATTATACCAGGCTGGCGGCAAGGTCCTTCACTACCATGGCGAGGCTGATCCAAGTATCCCCACCGGGTCGTCCATCTATTATCGTGACTATCCATGCTTTGGCAGATGGTTATGCAGCGCTTCACCTTCCAAGATTATGAATGTCTAAAAGTATGGTTCCATTTCTATCAATCTAAAACCCCATCGAATGAACAATTCCTCTTAACTACAATCCTCAGTGCTTTCCATTTCTATAACAATCGACATGGCGCATGTTTATCATTATATTCCCGCGCACTCAACAAACCACCCATATGAGCGAGAATAGACAGCGTCACGAAAATATGCCAGAGGGTGTGCGAGTGGCCCCAAATGTCGAACCGACCGGGATATAGTGACTCGGGAACTCGTGTCTACCATGGTCAACCAAAGGAACAAAGATATTGGGTTAGGATTTCAGACATACCTGGTAAAAGTAACATCCAATCAACAAAAGCGCCCCCTCAAGCAGATAATATGGAACCCCAATTCGAAGAAGATACCCGGGTCCCCAAAGATACCCAGCATGGCTAATCGGCGCAAACGCAAACAGTCCTGTCGCGATACAGCTGGATAGACGGACGAAGCGCCATTCTGGGCCCCGGAACCATGGCGAAAGGAGGACGATTCCTGTTCCGACACTACTTGCGACAATCTATAGGCACGGATGTTAAGATGGAATACCCCCCGAGTGCAAGTTCAGGTGAACGTTCCAAATATGGACCGAGTTGTGCATAGAAGGGTAACGTAAAAACTTACAAGAGACCAATACATATTCTTCAATGTGGGCTCACAGTAAAACCCAAAATGCAACCCGCTCACGAAATTCCCTAGGATCAGCGCTAGGATTCCTCCGTGGTCACACTGCAGCCAGTGATGTGCGACGCGCGCGGAATGGTTCAGTGCGGTGTGATACAGCGCGGAGGTTAATAGACACAGGATCGCGGCGCATAGTTGGACTGTTAGCACGATGTCATTTAGGCGGTGCTGGTCTTGCTGTTTTTGTTCCGGATCGGGGCGGATGCTGGTGTTTATGAGGAGCAGGAGCAGACATAAACCTGGGATCAGGTGGGAATAGATGTTGGCTGTTTCATTGTGGATGTAGAGCCAGCTGGATAGTGATTTGCTCCAGGATTGGCTCTCTGGTCTGTAGCCCGTGAGGATAAATGGATTTGCTTCGAACCATGGTGGGACTTTGGTAAGGGTCAGGAGGAGGCGTTTTTGGGTGATCATGGTGATTTATTATTGTTCAAAACTATGGGAAGAGGTAAGGACGGGGCAGAGCCGGGTCAAAAAGGTATAATGGGGTAAAATGGAATAAGAATAGGTATTGGTATAGGGATGTTGACGTTGGAGGTGGTTCTAGCTTTGGTGGAGAATATGGGGGCGATCGCAGCCCCACGATGCCGATCGACGTCCCTGCTCTTCAAGGCCATTGTACATTTACCATTTAGAACTTCACTCGAAGCACTCTTTACAAGTATCAGTTTGCTAGCCTCCTTTGAGTATAGTGAGTTTGCAAAATTCGAAGTGCGTAGTAATAACCAGTAATGAACTCGATGGCTGTCCATGGCATGCGAGGCCATTGATCTGAACATATAGAATTGATCCACTCAATAGATGTACTTACTTCCGCTCCTCGCAGTTGTATCTCATGTTCATACGCTTGGTCAATCACATTCATTGCCTCGATTCTCGACAAAGTACTCTATACTCCAGTTTCCTATTGCGGTAACTTGATACCTGAGGCCGTTATCGGTATCACGTGGGTCTCTCCATACTAAAAAAAAATCGCGGAAACTTTGAAGCAGCAAATCACCAAACACCGCAATCATGGGTGCCAGCGCTAAAAGAAAGAAGGAGAGGCAACAGGATTTCCAGGTAAGAACCTGAAATCCCTTTTCTGCAATGATCAATGCATTGACACCTCGCAGAAACCGAAACTCAAGGTCGGCAAGGCCAGAGCCAAACCGGATAACTTCACCGATACCAGCTTCCGATCTAAAGGTATGCAGACTGTTTTGTAAAGGATAAGAACTTTCAACTAATATCGACCAGCGATCGTCCTCACCCAACAATCCCTCCAACTCACAGCTCCTACCTCCAATGCCGTCTTCTCTCACCATCTCTCTCTCCTCACATCCAAATCCGACAGCCAACGCCGCGACTCTCTCGCTCACTTAACCTCTTCAATCGCCTCCCGACCCGTGAACTCACCTCTTCCTCAACCTGTCAGCGTCATGCTTCCTTCTCTCCTCCCGCTCCTCCTCGACGGAAGCAACAATGTCCGCACCCAGCTCCTCAAACTCCTGCGCACTCTCCCCTCCTCCGATGTAGAGGACCACGTCGTTCAACTCCTCCCTTACGTCCGCGCAGGTATGACCCATCTCGCAGCTGACATCCGTGTCTCATCTGTGGAGGTCCTATCATGGCTTGTCGAGGCTGCAGGCGAGCAGGTCGTTTCCTGCGCAGGCGGGTGGATCAAGACGATGAATTGCTTCCTGTCCGTGCTCGGATGGCATACCGAGGAATCGGCGCGGTGGTCGTCTAATCGGGCTTCTTTTGGAAAATCCGGCAGTCAGGGACGGCCGATGGTGAAGGTATTAGGCGCGCTGGCCGATTTCTTGGAGGCTGGTGTCGGGGAGCCGAGTACCGCGAATGTTGAGCAGCAGATCGAGACGGATCTTGATTCCGCCTGGCCTTTCCCGTTGTGTCAGACGAGTCACCATATGATCTCGGATTCTTCGACTCCGTACACTTATTTGAATCTGTTTGGGCAGCCTCGTGATGCGGAGGGCGAGATGTATGAGACGAGAGAGGATCGGTTCCGTGTTTTTGCGACCCGCTTTTTGCCGGCCGTTGATCGAGGTCTGAAGAGTGCGAGGGAGGAGGGTGGAGAGCTGGGTCGGGCTTCTTCTGGCGTGTCTAAGGTGCTTAAGGGAGCTCTGTCTTATGGGCCCGGGCCGTGAGCACATCCTTGTGTTCATCATCACTATAAGGTTAACGTCCAGTTACTTCTGGGCTACCCGACAGACCCTTGAAATGTGGGTCTTTCCAGCTGCCATTTGAGTCAAACGCGGTAGAAAATCCGCCATGACAAGCGGCTATATCTACAGGATACAACAGTCCCAGGCAAGCTAGCCTACTTGCGCCATGGGATCAAGACCCATGAAAAGTGGGGACAAGTCGTCCACATCCTTTGGGGTATAATCACGCAAAAATGGATATCAGACACCTGATCTCCAGCTTTTACAAGCATCACAGGAGCCCTGATCAATGTAAACAGATTAACAAGTATATACGCAGTGAACCACCGTCAAGTATCGGTGTATCAACCCATCAAGTACAATCTAAACAACTTTCTCAGACTCAAATCCCCCCTTGCCCTCTCTCATGTGCTCATTCTCCCCAAGGCTACTCGTCTCCACACCCATAACAACAGCACCACCCTCCTCGTAAACCTCATCCGGCAGGATAGCCCTCTCAATACTTCCTTCCTTAGCAGGAAACCACCACGAAAGTCCCAAATAAACACCACTGGTCGCGCAGAAACCTAACAACCACCCAAACTGATACGGATGCACACCAACCCCAACCTTGATCGACGGATTAACCGCATTAATCAAACCCGGCAAACTAGGCACAACACCAACCAAGAACGCAACAATAGCCCTCCAATTGAACCCCCAAATATCCCTTCCAAATCCCCGGAACTCATACCGATAAACCGGGTTCCACGGCTGATAAAGCGCAAGTGAATCATACATCTGCTTCCTAACAACCCAGAAATCGAACAGCATAATCGCCGCAATGGGTCCAAGGAAAATCGCATAAGCAGACATGAAATTCAGGAAGTTGTCTGCAGACTCGAGAATCTTCCAGGGGACAAGTGCCCAGGAAAGAAAGGCACAGAGGATCTGGCCGCGGCGAATGTTCATAAACCGAGGCGCTAAAGCTGTGAAGTCATTTGCCGCTGACAACGAGTTTGCTGAGATGTTTACGCCCAATCCGGCTAGGGCGAAGGAGAATGCGGCGAAGAACCGGCAGGATCGGTTGCTCCAGTGGCTTATCAGGGTTAATGGGTCCCAGGGAATTGCGGATAGGTTGTAGTGGGCTTGGCCGGCGGATGAGGCTGCGATTCCGATAAAGGAGATGAAGGTGAAGACTACTGGGAGCATTGGGATGTAGAGCGCTTGCCAGCGGGGACTGACGCGGGAGTAGCGAGAGAAATCAGACTGTAGTTCACGTTAGTATCTTTTGTTTTGTATCGTATTCATTGGGTTGAATGTAGATGAGACGCGGTGTTTGTATACATCTCATACATCCCAATCGAGGAGGTTAAAACTCACCTGATTCACACTCAAAGTAGCATAATTCCCCAATACAGAAGTCATATTCGCCAAGAACAGCCAACTATACTTACTCCCGCTCACACTCGCAGACTGATTGTCAAAAATGGCACCACCCCCCTTCTCAGCCACAAAAGCCCAGATAAGAATCGCAATGAAAGCAATCGGCACAACAATTGACTTGACAGCAAAAAGCCACCGCAAATTATTAGGATGCATACACAAAAAGGGAAACTGAATAACCCAAAAGATAAAGTATGCAACCATCCCGTTGGTGGTTATACCCTGATCAAGCGGAATACCATTATGCAAGTTGAGGTAGCTGGGCCAAATCGCGCCCAGCATTACGCGCACCGCATTCCCGCCATTGATGTTCTGGATGGCGAACCAGAATACGGCCAGGATGACCCGGGACACGATGGGGATGTAGGAGCCCCAGAAGCCCCAGGATGCGCGAGCGATCACTGGGAAGGGGATGTGGTATTTTGCGCCGACTGTGCCGTTTCCTGCGATGACGAAGGAGATAATGAAGAAGGAGACTGCGACGATTGCGAGGGCTTCTTTGTAGGTTAGGCCGACTGCTATTATGCTGGAGGCGAACTCCCAGGTTGCGGCATTGAAGGCATCGGAGATCCAATATGCTAGAATTGGTTAGGTTTGTTTATATCAATTGGAGATAATAGTAAGGTTAGTTGTGGTGGTGGCTTACCGATTATACTGGCCACACCCCATTTGCGTCCTAGTAACGGGATAGGGTCGAGATCACGATTTGTCCATCGCGCATTGCCTGACGCAAATGCTGATTCGTGTTGTGAAACCCGCAATCGGGGTCTTGAGAAGCGCATCTCTATAAAGTGGAGTGGAGCTAAACGGGTCCGCGGGAAGTATGAAAGGGATGTGGATGAAGATGGAAGAGGCGCACGATGAACCACAGATTGGAATGTCAAATTGGAATTGAAAACAAGGGATTATTTGAAGTAACACAGGACACAATTTCCCCGCAGATAGTAACAAAGCATCTCCTCAATCTCAATGACGCCGTGATAAGCATGATAAGCATGATAAGATCAACGAATAAGATCATGCAGTACATGCGTAACAACAATAGTACCTTCCATAATTGCCGATCGATAAATCGAAATAGATTGCAGCTGCATCGCATCGTATTTAAGGTTCATCTTCAAGTCCAGAATCATCTCTAGTCCTTCTCACCCGGAAGTCGTACATCCTCCCATCCACGCCCATCTCCAACACTACTTTCATACCGTCCAATCCCCTTCCACTCCTCAACATCCATCCACCCAATCTGCTGCACATCCCCAAACCCGCCAATCCAGTAAACTGCCGTAACGACCATCCGCGCCCAGAAACTCGAATGCGGAGAACCTTCCGCACCGGGTAGCCACACCTTGGCATCGGGGTGTGAATCAAGGAAGCATTCTTCCAGCTCGGCAGCACCCGCACCGGCACTTTCGAATTCAAGCGTATCAAGGTACCCGAAAAGTGTCACGCGTGGCAGCGCAGCGGGACTAAGTGGTAATCCGGGGTAAACAGGTCCAGCCTGGTCGAGATGATCCCACCAGTCCAACTCGAGGGAGAAGTTCTTCGAGTCTGCGCCGATATTCTTGAATGTTGTTGCGACGCGAAGGGCGAGGATAGTCGGATCGCCGTTATCAGTGTTGCTGAGGCTATCAGGCAGGGCGGTGTTGCAGTCTGAGATGTATTCGCGGAGTCCTATGGGTAGTCCAGCGACATCTTGAGGGGAACGGGAGGATGGTGGTGGTGGGTTAGGGAATATGGTTGAGATTACGCCTGAGGATGATTTAGCCAGAAGACGGCGGGCCATTAAAGTTGATGTGAACCAGGTTGGGCGGTTGAAAGCTTCTGCTTCTATCTCTTCTGCGGGGTGGAGGGTGGGTGCTTCATGCTGGAGTATGGCTTGGGGGTTGGGGGGGATGGCGGATGCTTGGGTGACGGGGATTGTGCAGAGGGCTAGAAGCCCGAGGATGCGCGTAACCATGGCGAACTAGGTGTAGATACTAGATCTGATACCTGAAACGGCGAGTTGAGGGATGTAGCTGTAGTTCGCAAGGTGAGGGTCAAAAGAGGGGAGGAGTGCGGAGAAACCGGATCGGCGGAGTCCAGCGTCGCCTGATCTTATCTGATTTCACTCAAGAGTTCCACTCCATCCACATTCATAACTGCCCAAGTGGATCATGAGATGGGGTTTCAAGGTCATTATTGAAGTAGCCATACATTAAGTAATATTGGAGTATATTAAAAAAAAAAAAGGAAATCGATGTTATTGTCTTCATTACGGAGAAGTTGGTATTCCTGAAAGCCGACCAAAAAATTCAACATTGACTCTATACACTCATAAATTCTCATCTGATGATAAATGTGTAACACTTGACCAGAAAATACCCACTTACCTAGGGCTTAGCTCATGTTAGCGTCGTACGATCCTCACCGGTGTTCTACAGAATCATCGGGTAACTTCGGAGCCGACCTCGGCCTCCACCTGCCAAGCCTTTACGGTGACACATACGAGGAAATAAGAGGAAATAATCTCATCAAGAACTGTACGATTGGCTATCCGTAGATGCGATACTTTCCAAGCCGGACGCCTCACTCTCCCAATATCCCATGGCGCCATCACAGTGGGAAGGAAGACGTAGTACAGCACGGCCTCGACTCCTCCCCAGACAGGAGTTAATAGATAAATAAAAGAAAACCGTCCCATGCCCACCACACTCCATGCGCAACAGAAAAGAACAAAGAAAGACGAGATGACATGGGGAAACCCACGTCCATCGTACACTGAAACAACTAGTTTCTCACAGAGGACGACCGATTTGCCCAGGAGGAGCGGGTGGAAAGGGGTATGTACAGCCCAGGGTCGGTCGCCTTGGAGGGGGGGAATATTCATTCAGAACGGAGAAAAGACAGGGCTTTTTCGGGCTTTTTGTAGACCTCATATAATAAGGAAAAAGTGATATCCGAGCCAATTAGTTCAGAAAGTTCGCGCGTATGCTCGGGTTCATGGCGACTTTGCGCGCTTCACTGCCGCAGCAGGCCCGTTTCATGCCAGCCGGGCCGGAAAGGGAGGATCCATCCCCGACCATAAATGAGCTGGCCAAGTGTCCATCGGGCAGAACCGAGGAGCGACCTGATGCGCCCGCGTCGATCAGATGGCGAACATGGTTCTGCAGAAGCATGTCGTCAGATCCGGTACGACCGCGTTTGCGGGACTGGCGACGTGCAGGCGTAGCACCAGACAATTCACAGAGGCTTTGAGCGGCTTCGCTCAAGCTGGTGTCCAGCGAGTAACTGGAGAGATCTGGAGCAGAGCCAGTAACACCCGGATAAGAATCAGGGGAACTGTTGTAAAGATTCACCAAGGAGCTCTCGTCAATTGGAGAAGCAATAGCCAGGGTCTTGCGGCTCTCCTTAAGGGAGTTGTTAGTACACCGCATAGTAGCTTTGACTGCCAGCCGAGCTGGAGCGGGAGCACCCGCTCCAGACGCATTGGACGAGACAGACGAGGAACGCGAAGAACGGGACGACAAGGTCGACACGTCCGACACCATCGATTCCGGAGATGAAGCCGATGATGTGGACCGAGCCAGAGAGGACCGACGGACCACAGCCGGGTATCCATCGTACGAGTGAGTTCGAGGGTAGAACGAGAGAGGCGGGCGCTGATCGAGTGTCGAGCGCGCCAAACCCAAGTTCTGTGCCTGAGACATCGCTGTACTGATGGAAGGGCGGCGGGGGCATGCAGCAATACTCGCAGCAGGAGTGAGAGCTACATGCGATTGAGGGGTCATCTGGGGTGTCGGGAGCATAGTAGGACGCGGAAGCGTCGGCATGGTCGTATATTCAATCCGCGGAGTCGGCTCCAAAGTCCGGGGCAGAGTCCGACAAGTAGACATCTGTTCGCGTGGGGGCGTACGGAGGTACTCGTTACCGGGCACACTGCGTGGGGACGGTGAGTCCGACAAAGCTCCCAGATCCATACCGTCCATTGCCGAGACCGGGGTCATCGGCTGCTCCGGTTCGATCGTCTCTAACTCGGGAGTCAACCGGGGAAGAACGGTTCGCCAGCACTGGCCCTCACTAGCAGGGGGACCACCGGCACCGGGAGTCAGCTTGAGAACAAGGTCAGTCCAGCGCTGGAACATAGCCTCAGAGATATGCAAACGCCAACCGACCGCCTGCAAAAACATCAACTCATTTTGATTGATTTCAAGCGTGTTCAGACCGGAGATCTTGCTCCAGGCCCGGGCAGAGTAGTTACGGTCTTGCAAATATTTCGAGGCCAGGATTAGCGCCGCCAAAAACATACGACGACCACACTGCATGGCCCGCATCATCGACTGGTCACGGGGCTGTTCCTTGGTGAAGTCATGGGCAGGCACATGCGGCTTGATCTTAATAAGATAGTAGAGTGCCACCTGCAAAGTGCTGTAGCTAGTACGCGAGCGACGGAGCGTTTCTTGGATAAATGTCCGCAGGGGAAGAACCCCTTTGGAACCGGTCGCGGCATCACTGCGGGATGCTGCGGCCGACAACGGCCAGATGTTTTCCACAATCTGGGATGCCGTATCTTTTGGTTGGTCTTAGCCGGGTATGGACTAAGTAGTAAAGATTGTTATATTTGACTCACCGACAAGGTTATCGACGAAATTCACTTTTCGCTCGGACTGGCGGAGCAGGCAGGGTGGCGGACGAGCGCCGGGACCACTGGTCGCGACACTGTTAGTGCGCCGAGGGTGCATACGCAACTCGGGCGGCACGGCGGCATCTTTGGAAGGAACGACCTTGCCAAAGGCACGGGAACCTCCCGAAATTCTCCCCAACTGAGCCTCATCATTTTCCCAAATCACATCGACCGGGTTTGTGGCGGTGGAAGAGACGGAACTCTGAGCATCGAGCGAGAAGACGGATGAGGAGGATGAAGAGGCGGAGGAGGAGATCGAAGAGGCGTAAGGGTGAGCGTGAGATTTTGAGCTAGGGTTTGATAGCAAACCCAAGACGTCCATCCCCGACATATCCGGCGGTGCGCAAGGATTCATAGAGACTGCGGGCAGTCTGGATTCAGGTACACCGGGGGGAAGAAGGATGATCCGATTTTTCAAGATAGACCGTTAAGCAGGGAACCGGGAACGAAGGCCGAGGAGACAAAAGCCGTCTTTTGGAAGGAAGGCGACGGCAAAGCCTAAAAGTGTAGTATCGCCAGAGTTGACGGGGGGGGGGATAATAAGAGATTATATCCAACGGAAAAGAGTAACCGTTAGAGGGAGTCACAAGGTAAAATGAAAAGTGGCAAAATCAAAAAGGAAAATATGACACGAATATAGTCACGATCTGACCAGTGTTGAGGCTAACGATATACCTCAAATGATTATAGCTGAAGTCGGAATCTAGACGGAGACGAAACCAGCGGAGAAAATATCGATAACAGCAACACGGTCGATCGGGACGGAGGACGCAGTATACATTTTGAACAAGACAGATCGGAAAGGAAAAGGAAGGCACCCAACTAAACCATGAACAGGCACAGAGTGGTTCAAGGCAGTCGTGGCGACTAGGCAGTAGAGAGTGGTTGGGGGCGGGATGGGGAAGAGTCAGGTACGGAGGGAGTATCGGGTTCGGAGAGGAAAGAGAGAGTGGAGAGCAGATGACAAAGTGGCGGGGGGGAAAAGGAAAGGAGTCAGAGAGAGAGTTGGGGGGAAAAGAGATTTTAGGCTCTCACAAAGTACTATGACTCCTAAAGGGGGGGAAAAGAGAAAAAGATCAGTGACTAAGAGGTTGTGGCGAGAGAGTAATTCGGGTGGCGTGGGAGAAAAGAGGCGCACGGAACATGAGTCATTATACCTGTACTCTATTCTAAGGTCTTCTGTTCTATATCGCCACTGCTTTTAAGTATGCACCTGATACAATATCTATCATTTTAACACATTCATACTGCAAATGTACTCCAAGTCTAAAGGCCCCCGGTGCTCGGCTTGAGTCATAGGAAGACCTTGCCACGCTGTTCTCGCCGTGCCTTCGCAGCCAATCAGATCATCCCAAATGGCTGGGTCATCCCCACCCTCTTCCCGATTAGCCTCGTTTTCATTGGCGCCATCTCCGATCGGCATTGCTGCTTGGGGAAACCTGCAGTCTGGGGAGCCCAAGTCTGCTGGCTTATGCCTAATTACTGGAATCAGCACAAGTACGCCCAAAGTACAAGAACTGGTCCATATCCCTATTATTAGCAGGGTTCGTGCTGAAAATAATAAGAATAAAACAGAAGAAAACACAAAGATCCCTGCAGGTCATGCACTGCCGTCATCATGGCGGAGTCGGTGGCCCGGGGTTTCGGTGGCTATACCGGGCGCTTATTCCTTGAGTCCATATTTAGCAGGATCCACTTGCGTACATCGTATTGGGTTCTCGGGCCCTGGACTATCTAGACGTCGAATTTGAAAGAATATCCATGACAGTATCTAGGTAGTGGCCTTTTCATTTTGGCTAGGGACATTCTATGATAATCTATCCCAGATACTGGACTGGTGGTACTGGTAGATAATGATCGTCCTACATCGGGTAAAGATTCCCGAACATCCGAGCTTTGGTCGGTTATCCAGATAACATATCATGATAGAAGATACTAAACCACATGACCTTCCTTGACTCATACCCCTTAACCATGGATCCTATCATCAACATCAACACCAACTTCCACCTACAAGCCAAGCACTCCCGCAAACCACACACTAACCCCCTCAGCCCTCGTCGGGCAACTCCACCTCTGTTGCCTGGTCAGCTGCCTAGATATATCCCCTATACGAATACACTAGGTAGAATCCACAAGGACAAAATGTACTCGTATTATAGTGCAACAAATTACCTCGCACCACCCCATCATCTACATCATCCAATCCGCACATATCCCTCAACGACTGATGGCTGTACATGTTTCCGCTCCGGAATCCGTAGTCTAACTGGCCCTCCACCGCCTCAACCACCCAGGTGGCTTCCGACCCCACGCACCACAAAACCAATCACCGACACACGATTCCCCCAATAATCATAATTTGCTCCTCCGTCCTCGGGAATACGAGGACAAATTTCTTGCAGTCGCTCTTGATGTTAAGCTATCGTATGCTGTTTGGGGAAAACTTGCCGGAAATCTCCAGGTACGACGTATGGGATGCTTTGGGTTAGTGCGTAATTTGCTGAGGCGAGGTTGAGCTTGGTTCATTTGGGGCAGGGCACCAGACCTGATAAATCACCATCTCAGCCCACCGTCAGCTACTGCCTGGCTCGGATTCAGTTTCCATTGTTCTTTGCGTTCTTTTTCAGCCTTATCTTGGATGACTCTAAGCCATGTTGAGTCTAGTGCGATTAGGCTGGGCCAACTATATGGTGATATGATATCACATGACACTTGTCAACGCTGTTAAGTTACCTGAAGAACAATCACAGATTCATAAGACTCTTTTTGCCTCGCATACTGCTGCTCATGGGACTCACCTCAACTAGTCCGTGTCTCCTAAATGTCCTGCGTCAATAAAAGCTCAAAAGGCTCAACCTCCCCTCAGCTTCGATATGACTTGTAGTAATGGTACATTCGAACACGAATACAAAGGCCATGAAGCTGCTGAGAATTTGCAACATGTTAGAAGCAATTAACTATTAGCAATGGTATGTATTCATGATTATCAGCGCTTGCCGAATGATTGGTTTTCGCAGAGCTAATGAAAGACGAATTAAGATGAGTATGATACTGTAAATATATTGCTGACACGTAGGGGACTATTAGCGCCTTCAGTTTCGCGGCGCAGAGGGGCGGAGCAGCACCACTCCTATGCCTACTTCTCCCTGTCTCTCACTTTCGACAGCACTGGTTTGCTTTCTCATGCGCTCCCAACCTGGAGGTCTCAGTTCCACTGCAAACTTTCATCGGCTTTTCCAGTATGTCAGGCCTAGAGGTGCTCGGTGGAATATCTGCGGTGATCTCCATTCTTGATGCATCAATCAAAGTTTACGATAGCGCCCAACACGACATAAAGTTATCGGCAACATTCGAAGTCGTTCGACTGCGGCTTCCAATACTTCTCCATACCCTGGAGATATGCAAAAGGAACCTTGGATCAAGACAAGATGCAATACCTGGAGAGGTCTGTGAGGCCTTGGAGAATACTCTGGACGGTTGTGACGAAAAGGCATCAAACTTGAGAGCCATCTTTGAGAAAACTATCCCTGGTGAAAGCGATACATGGGATAAGCGATATCTTAAGGTCCTCCGCCGACTTGGCAAAGGGAACAAGGTCGAAGAACTCATGGCATCAATCACTGAATACGTCCAACTCGTTGTGAACCACAATTCGGTCCAGTCTGCGAGTGCACGACAAAACCTCGAGCTTGATAACATTATCAAGGAGATGAAATCGATTGAGTCTTCACTGCCGGCCGCAAACACGATGACGTTCAGTAGTGGCGGAGGGGCACAAACAAGTAATGTGAATAATGGAAGTGGGCAACAGATCAACACCAATGGGCACGTCGGAACGCAATATTTTAGTTCTGGTAAGGAGCAGACTTGACATGATATCTCATTTAATCCTTCCAACCGCACGATTATGTTTATGCCGTCCTTCTGTCAATCAACTTGCCCAACCAATCTTATTAAGCACTTTCTGAGTAATTAATAAAGCACCTCCACTAATAGGTTTGACTAGTCGCTTGTAGGCACAAGGAAGACTATAGCTATCGTGAGCCCGTCGGTATTCAACTAGGTCAAGCGCCTCATCTCGATTCGGAACTTTTTATCGGTCGTGGCTCCGAGCTCCGGGCAATTGCAGATACCCTTCAGCCCCGTCACTCTTCCCAAAAGCAGCGACGTCTGTTTCTTGCTGGCCCGGGTGGCGTTGGCAAGACCCAGCTTGCCATTGCCTACGCGGAATCTCACCGTGAATCCTACAGCTCAGCATTATGGCTGAATGCAACGACCGTAGCCACGCTAAAAGAGAGCTTTCGACGAATTGCTTCCCTCATCTTTCCTGTACAAAATCTCGAAGACTTGGAGAGTGATAAAATTTTTGAGCGCGTGCAGCGGTGGTTATCAGATTCAGGAAATACCAGCTGGCTCCTGATTTTTGATAATTATGATGACCCAAGCCAGTTTTCCATCAACGAATATTTTCCGCCCGCTTCCCATGGGGCTGTGGTCGTGACGACTCGACGCTCGGATCTTGGTCAGAAACCTCTGCATGTTAAGCCGTTGCAGGATATTTCAGATAGCTTGGCGATTTTACAGTCCCGTTCAAAGAGAGTCAATCTGCAGTCAGGTATGTTAGGGAGGAAGATATTTGAGTAAGCCATGGACTAACAGGCATAATTAGACCCGTTTGCAGAGCGCCTCGCTGAGCGCCTCGATGGATTCCCTCTTGTTTTGGCCACTGCCGGAGTGTTCGTCCAGATGACAGGTTTGAGTTTCGAACGTTATCTGCAAGAATATGAGACTCGTTGGAATATCGATCCTAATCGATCGATT
Organism: Penicillium sp. VS I D KN; assembly: GCA_019775415.1. Taxonomy (NCBI): domain Eukaryota; kingdom Fungi; phylum Ascomycota; class Eurotiomycetes; order Eurotiales; family Aspergillaceae; genus Penicillium; species Penicillium sp. VS I D KN. Next base: position 78,285 of record JACWFT010000044.1, read on the forward strand.
ACACCCCAAGAGTACCATGATCGTACTCTCTATACGACCTGGGACATTACATATGCCCATCTTACAGCTGAGAATCCATGTGCGGCAAAGTTTCTCAAAATGCTGGCGTATTTCGATAATCAAAACCTATGGTACGGGTTTTTCAATGCTGGAATCACCGAGGATTCTCCAGAGTGGCTTCGTGAAGTGCTCGCAAGTGATGTGACCTTTTGTGGGATGATGGCTACCCTAGCAAAATACTCATTTCTAGAGATTGATGGGGCGTCAGGGTCATGGAGCATGCATAATTGTATCCATGACTGGACATTAGCAACTCTTGACAAGTATTTCGACATGACGCATCTTTGGTACAACGTGGACTGCGTTCATGCGTGCATTGCAGGAGTGGAAGATGGCACGCTTGGGTACACCCCCTTCTCTCCTGTCTCTCGTCACGCCGCGCGGCTAGTAGATGAGCGCTTCCTTGCCGATGATTCGATATCCATTTTCAGTACTGATCGACCAGATAAGGTACTTTCCATTTCAAAATTATTACTACACCAGCTTCAGCTGGATAAAGCGGAGCAGATGCTCATGCGAGCACTTGCTGGGTACGAAAAAGTGCTAGGGTCAGACCACGCATCAACCCTGAGCTCTGTTCATAGCCTCGGGATCATATATCATGACCAAGGCAAGCTAGACAAAGCGGAGCAGATGTATATGCGAGCACTAGCCGGGCACGAGAAAGCACTAGGATCAGACCACACATCAACTCTCAACACTGTTCACGATATCGGGATTTTATATCGCGAGCAAGGCAAGCTGGATAAAGCGGAGCAGATGTATATGCGAGCACTAGCTGGATGTGAGAAGGCGCTAGGACCAGATCACACGTTAACCCTTAGCACTATCCACAATCTCGGGATTCTATATCGTTACCAAGGCAAGCTAGACAAAGCAGAGCAGACGTATATGCGAGCATTAGCTAGGTGCGAGAAAGTACTAGGGCCAGACCACACGTCAACCCTTAGCACTGTCCACAATCTCGGGATTCTATATCGTTACCAAGGCAAGCTAGACAAAGCAGAGCAGACGTATATGCGAGCATTAGCTAGGTGCGAGAAAGTACTAGGACCGGGCCACACGTTAACCCTTAGCACTATTCATAGCCTCGGGATCCTATATCATGGCCAAGGCAAGCTGGACAAAGCGGAGGAGGTGTGTATGCGAGCGCTAGCTGGGCGCGAGAAAGCGCTAGGACCGGGCCACCCTTTGACTCAAGATCCTGCCAACTCTCTCAGGGAACTACGTTGTCGTTCGGCTAAGCTGAGTAGGTGAAGGCAAGCCTTGGAAGTCATTGGCAAGACGGAGCTAAAAGATAGCATTGTATGTATTGTTGGAAGATGCGGAATGATTATATGCGTATGTTCAACCAATCACCTTCTCTGGCCAATTGTGATGCACACCTGAGCAGTCTGACATTAAATCCCTAATAACACCTGGGCATGAGTCGCACTTGGCTCAGTTCAATTGGGCAAGAGGTCCCTATGCCTGGAAAGCTACAATTACTTGGAAGGAAACTACCCAAAACTTTCAAGCTTAGAACCAAGAAATGCATATGCAAAGAGAATCATCTTCGATCGGGTATATAAGAAATCCAGCCAAGACCAATGTACAAGAAAAGCTAAAAGAACCCGAAAAATAACAACCACAGACACCAGCCCTCAGATAGTCAATCTTTGAAAAGCTCCCTTTACCGCGAAGAACGAGCTCCCCTAGCACTGGGACCCCCACTCGCATGCGAAGCATCATGTACAACGCAAAGCAGATATTTCCGATCCGGCACAACGACAATCTCATGTTTCCGCGTCCGCATCCGCAAAAGCTTCACCTCCTCATCCTCCTCACGGTCAGTACTCTCGTCCACCTCCTCGCGCGGTGTGAGGGATCCATTTGCGTATTCAAATTCGCCTTCTAAGCCCGGTGTAGATGTAGGGGGAGTAATATCGGTTGAATTTTGGGTGGGGTTTGAGAGTGAGACGCCCAGTGCGGAGGCGCTTGAGACGAAGGCGAAGATGTGTGCGGCTAGGGCCTCTGCCTGCGAGACTTGGTGTGTTTGAGCTGGCGCGGGCGCGGGATCTGAGTCTGAAGGGAGTGTGGTTTGCTCCGTGGTTGTGGGTGCTGGACGTGGGGAAGGCTCTTGGGGAGCGAGCTGGCCGGTTCTTTGGATGATTGAGCCGTCTTTGCGGGAGAGGATTAGGGTCGATTGCACTCCTGGGCGGGAGGTGAGGTGGGAGAGCAATGCCGTGACATGCTGGGGGACCTGCTGTGTGCGCTGTTGTGGGTTAGCTGGATGTTTACTTTTCAACTTCGTATGGAACGTTTTATAATGACTTACTGGTGGGTTGGCCATTGCTGGTTGCGGTCTGCGGGGAAGGATGTGAAAGGAGGTCTTTGACTTGTTGGAGACGGTTAAGGTAACGCGGCAAGTCTCATAGCTCGGGTTTAGATTTGACTTGTCAACTGCAGCCTGCTAACAGCATCAATTTCTTTGTGGTGGAATAATATCTAAAACTTGTTATGCTGTCCAGGAAGCTCCGAGCAGGACCAAAACAGAGATGACTAAGCGCATCACATGGCTCAGACTGCCCTACGATGTACAATATATATGGGACTTAGGTCTATCAAGGTTCACTCAGTTCTATCCAAAAAGAAAAAAATAGGTTCAAATAAATTCAAGTAATCGCTGGGTATGAAGCAAAGAAGAGAGAAACTGGTATCGTGGAAAGTGAGTACAACCAAACAGAGGCATGAAATGTATACCAAGAGGAATATGATCGTCACGGCAAAAACAACAAGGATCATGGCGAGTCATCAAGGAAATAAGACGTGAAAACAAAAACAGAATATTTGAAGCGAAAGATATAAAAGGCGTCAACAACCAAAATAAACATGCATATCATCAACGGTTTCGGGCCATGGAGCGAGCTCCACTGAAGCTCGACTTGTCAGACAACCAGCCGGACTCGATATCCTCAAGCATGTTATCCAACTGACGAGGATTTGCCCGAGCATCACGGGCAGACCCAGGCGTCTCAAAACCACTAAGGTCACTGCTCCGCGAAGAGCTCATCCAGCTATCAGGACGAGATGCGAACCGTCTGTCTTGGTAAGGATTTCCATGGCCCCCAGAGGGGAAAGGAGGAGGCATAGCAGATTCGTGCAGATCTAGGTTGGGCTTGACTCCGGCATTGAGGGCTGCCATGAGGGCTGCTTGTAGGACCTGGTTTTGACGCTCGAGATTGGCGATCCGGTCCTCCAAATAGGGGTCGTGGGATGGGGCCGGGGCACGATGGGCGCTCTGCGAGTGGCGTGACCGGGAGGTGGCCTGTGAGTATTGTGATTGGGGAGACACAGAAGGGTCGTAGCTATGAATGCTGCTATGACCCTGCGGTGTCAAGGGTCTCATTGAGTGTGGGTAGCGTGGCCGGCCGTGGGTAGGTCGGGCGTCGAGTGTCTCATAACCACGTCTCATTGGATGGGCGCGTGCTTTGTGCTGCTCAGCGACGCGGTGCGAACGACTCTTGCCACCACGCGGACCGAAGCCCTCGTCATCAGAAGATGGGAGTGGTGATTCGGCTCGGTCGTGTTGTTCGTTTGATTCGGGAATGCTCTCGTGGCGGAGGCTGCTATGAGAACTGTTGCTGCGCGAAAGCATCAAACTTTGATGATGTGCAGGATCCACGTTCGTACTCAGGTTTCGTGAGGTCATGGGTCCAGGCTCAACGGGCGCAGTGTAGTTGCGGGAAGTCAGCCGTTCTGCAGCTCGCTGAGCAGGCGGATCCAACGGGAGAGCCGCAGATGGCGGAGGGGAGGGAAGACCGAAAGGAAGATTGTTTCGGTCGACACGAGAATTGATCTGCAGACCTTTTAGTGCAGCTCGTTTGCCATGAGACTTTGTAGGTACCGAATGCCCCAGCAGAGGAGAATCAGCCAAAGGCTGATCATTGGCAGGTTGCTCGTCACTGCCGTCCGAAGGACTTTCGGGAAGTTGTCGCATGCGTGGCACACGCACACTCGAAGAGCGCCGTCTTGGAGTGTGCTGCTCCGGAGATGCGGATTTAGGACGCTCTGGAGTTGTTTCCGTTGACTTGACGTCCTCTGACTGCTCTTCGGCGCGGTGACCAAGGGTAGTAGCAGCGCGAGTCTCCGCCTCGCGAGGCTCCTCAGCTATAGGAGATGGCTGGGAGTGCTGTATATCGGCAAGTTTGGATCCCGATCGAACCGTTCGCACAGGGGTTCTCGGGTCCGTAGGAGGGGCAAGTGTGTTGGCCTTGGGAATCGATGGTAAGGGTCTTGTTGGTGCTGGGAGAGGGAATGCCTGAAGAGTACCCATGGCCAATGAAGCTGGACGCGACTTTTTCTGGGCCTGAGTCTGCGCCTGAGCAGAAACAGCCCGAGGCTTGATGATTGCAAGAGGTTCGGCAGAAACAGCCGCACCAAGAGCGCCTGAACAGACTGGCTCTTCGATATGCTTTGCAGTCTTCGATGGGTATGAATCTGTTGATTGTCGTGGCTTTTCTGGTCCTGCTTCTGTCTCAACTGCCTTGGGTTGGGTTTGCGGTGGAGGCGGCGGAGCCGTTTTGGTAGTTGTTTGGAATCGGGGCGCCGATGAAATCCTCAATGCATTCATGCTGGACATACGTGGAGGGGCAACATCGGGGAAAAGTTTCAAGGAAGGCGGCGAAGGGTTTCCAGGTGGATTTGGAGGAGGATGATCTGGGACTTGGAGCTGCTCCGCCACTTGATCTTGCTTTGGTTCACTCTTCAGAGACTGGTCTGAGGGAGTGATAGACCGTACCGTTGTGGATTGATTGCTGGTCGACAAAGATACAGGCCGGAGGTTTCGGTCCGTACTCCCTGTGCCCATACTGAGAGCGCTCGGCGGCCACGGCGGGTCATCTTCTCTTGACCTACTTCCCTCTGTCTCGGTGATGGAAATCGATGATGACATTGGTTGCTCAGCACTTCGCAAACAAGCTTCCGAAGAGGCTCTTGGGAGCGGCAGTGTAGATGTTTGTTGGGAACCAGAGACCTGATCATTGCGAGGCGTAGGTGTGCCGGAATTGGCTTGCTGATAGGGTGGAGGTGACGTATCATCAATCTCTGAGAGCGAAACAGCGCCATCGAGCATGGAGCCAAAGTCATCCAAGTCCAACGAGGCCAAGCGACGTCTGGGATCAATTGATTCGGTATTGCTATCGGTCCTGGTCAGCCATGGCCGACCAATAGCTTCAACGTCCTGCTTCTTCGATCTGGAGAAAGTCCGCTCCAAACTGCTCTTTGGTCGATCCAAGCTGGTCTTAGATCGATCCATGCTATTCTTTGGCCGATCAAGGACACTTTTAGGTTTAATGCTAGTCATGATATAGCCCTCTCGTTGTAGTGCTTCAAGTTGTTTTTGATTCTCGTCGGCCTTGTTTCTCGGTGTTGATTCTTTGGATTCTTTCGATTCTTTTTTCTGGCGAGCAAACTGCAAAAAACGCCGATGAAAAGGCTTGAGCTCCTCCTTGGTCAATTCAAGGGTAGGCTCCTTCGGTTCCGGGGATAGGACGGCGGGTAGTGCCGTAGTGGAATCGGGAGAGCCAATTGGGGGTATAGTGGGGGCTGGCATGTTCTGTGTTTGAAAAAAGCGCACTAGATCTGACAAGCTCTCGTTGCGGGGTGCTCTCTCGGCCCCTCCTGCCGAGCGAGCTTGAGGTCGTGGGCCACTTCCCCCGCGGGGTCGGGTTGAGTCTGGGGAGCCAGTAATCGAGGATGGCATACTTGATTGTCTGCGCTTGGAGGGAGGATCGGGCCGACAAGTCGGAACAATAGGACTTGGTGCGACTGCACTTTCATATACCATATGCATACGGGCATCAATTGGCCAGCTTTGAAATCTGACTAGTCACGAGAGTCATAGGGGGTTCTGTAGAGAAGCTGGTGTGACAAAAAAGGCTGCCCAGGTTAGAAGATACTCGAGCATTTCCCAGAGAGACGACCTTACCTACTCAAATAAAAATCGAAAAGGAGGTGGTGGCTGGAGAGAGAGATATAGGCGACAGTGCATGCAAAAATGATAGGTACTATGTACAAAAGCCACACCGGTATACACGATGATTGGAGGGTGGCGTTTGGAATCAATAACAAGCGAAAGAAATGCAGTGAAGAAAGACCAGCTGAAACGAGGCAACCGGCTGGGAGGAGCCGGGGGTTTAAGAGCACGCCCTTTTTAATAGAGTTGAGCTGTCTACTCCTTGGGAGGAGGGGGTGGCCCAGGAATCGATGATCATGATGCATGAATAGTTTGGGCCCGCTCTCGGAAAGCGGATAGCTTGCTGAGAGGCCGCGGTTGAAGCTAAAATAATTAGTATTCCCTCGAAAGGGGAACCATGATATGTGCAACTGGGCGTATGAGTGGATCAACAATATGACACAGCAGCTAGCGGGACTGACAAACCATTCTAACCTCGCCTGTACCCATCATTAGTTCCCGATGCATGATTGGAGCTGCACTAAGGAACGACGCAGCACAATCCCTCTGTTGCTCGTTGTGCGACCATTACCGCATGGCTCTGGGGAAACACAGGAACCTCGACCTCAAATTTACATTTCGTCCCCAGGTCCCTAAGCTAGATGAACACGCAAGGGGCATCTGACCCAGCTTTCTGGACTAGCCCCTCTCTATTTTCGATTACTTGAAAGTGTAAAGTATAATCGACGTCAGGATGTGAGGTATCAGCTTTCCGTCCGGGTGTTCGCACCGCGCAGATCATGTACAGGGATTTCCGGGACGGGTAGAGACAGACGATCGCAAAGATGTGCTGGACCCATGAGAAAGTTTCTTTCCATTCTGACTTCGTTCAGATTTGATGCTGTTGCATGGATAAGAGGACTAAGTGGATCTTGGGTAAGTTGTGTTGAGGGGAAGGGAAGGTTTTCTCGGATCGCCACTCTATGCGAACTATCGCTTTCCCCGATCCACCGCCCTTGCAGCTTTTTCTGATCTACCACATCGTACTTTTTTCCCTTATTTAATATATAAAGCCATGTTGCGTTGATTCTCCAGACTATACGGAGAATGCTTCTATGATTTGTATTTGTGGATGTCGCATATTGAGCAACACTGCACCAAAACAAATCATCTGCAAAACAAATCATTAGCAAAACAAATCATTAGCAAAACAAATCATTAGCAAAACAAAGCATAGCAGCAGCATCGAAAAAGAAATCAATCCATCCAGCAACGCCACCATGTCTTAGGATGAAAGAGGAACTTTGGAAGCCTGAATCTTTCTGGGATAAGAGAACCCGAGGCCTGGAATAAGCACACGTAGATGCCCCTCTTAGAACCAGGAAAGAAACTTCTCCTGCGAGACATGCGATGTGTCAATCCTCGGTCTCCACTGTCCTGTTATCCACAATCCGTATCCCAAGCCAACAACGTTTTCTAAATTTGCGGAACTTAGGATAGTGGATCTACGGATCATTACGATAGAATAGATCGTAGTGGGGACAGTATTCTTTTTATGGTTTTATCTCCGAAGCTCCAGGTGGGAGCCATGCTAAGTACAGAATAATGATAAGATCTTTTTTCGATCATGAGGCTCGGGGAAAGAATTTGGTGACATTTATCTTCTGCGAAGCCTTGTACACGGAATAATAGAACAGAGAGTGCATGTTGAAGTGGAGTAAGGCGAGAGACGCATCTTACTTTGGTCGCGGCTTGGGACGAATGAATGGGTCCGCTTGTTTCTTCTTGCGCATCATTGGGGGACGCGGCTTAGGTTGACCAACGTTGGGGTTCTAGATTAATCGAGATAATAGATTAATTGACTGGTCAATTTGCGTCAAACACAGTTGAACTTACTGTCGTGGCCTTCGGTCCCGACGGGGCTGTTGGCGTCGGGACTGTTGGGAGGGGCTTGTTTGTGCTCGGGTAAGCAGGCCCATCTCGCGAGGGCTTGATGAGGCCCTTCAGACGTGTCAGTACCAGAAAATGAACCAAGAAAAAAAAAAAAAAAAGAGAAAGAAAGAAAAACACTTCAGTTTGCTGCAACTTACAGTAGGTGCAGCAGGTGCTCGTGAGCCTTTCGGAGCATTTGCTGGCACTTTGTCTCGTGGCCCTTTCGGAGCATTTGCTGGTGCTTTGTTCTCCGTGCGGGGGCGGGATGCCTTAGGGCCATCTGGATCCGAAGAATCGGGACGCTTTCGTTTGCCTCCGGGATTCTCAACGGGTTTACCAGTAGGGTTAGTTGCCTGAATAACAGGTACCTTGCGATCATGGTCGCCAAGTTGTGATTGGCGTCGACGCTCAGCCAGTTGTCGCTGCGCCTGCTTGAAGTCGGCTTCTTCGCGCTGGAGACGGAGCTTCTTCTCCTTGGAAATGGATCGTGGAGCCTGGCAATTGAAAATCCTGTGGCCGAATTCTCCACACTCGGTACAGCGCTCGGTGTTGCAGAACATCTTAGTGTGGCCATCTTTCTTACATCTGAAGCATTGTCCACGAGCCGTAGCCTTTGCTTCATCGTTGTCGCAATTGTGGGTGAAATGATCGGCACTGCCACAAAGTCCACACATTTTGGATTTGTCCAAGCCCGAATGTCCACCGGAAGGTCCATCAGGAGGCGCAATGGGAGGAGTGCCCCGTGCCGAGGCTGACACCGAGACCGAACGAGAATCAAGGCCAATTGAGGCCGAGGACGGACGAGAGATCGAAGGTATCGAGGCAACGGATTCTGCGGGGGTTTGCGGAGCTTCTTCGGGCTCCGCTTCATCGGCTTCTTCCATTTTGACGTTCTTGTAGCCAGTGAACTGCGGTCGCTCTAGTAGACGGGCAATGTTGCCTTCGGTGTAGACACTGCGATTGCGTGCATCCTTTATGAGACCATTCCAGAACTCACCCTGCTCCAAGGACCGAGAGTTACCCAGAACCCACAGGGAGGTTTTGGCACGTGTAAGACCGACGTTCATGCGACGAATATCAGACAAGAAACCAATGCCCTTGCTGTTTGAGGCACGGACACAAGAGAAGATGATAATTTCACTTTCACGTCCCTGGAAGGCATCGGTTGTGTTGAAGTCAACTTTCTTGAGAATGTCCTCACCATATCGTTGAGCGAACTTGATTTTCATCTCTCTCAGCTGACCCTTATAAGGTGTGATGATACCGATCTTGCCATCAAAGTCGTATTCCTTTACATCGGTAATAAGACGGTTGTACAACTGCATAGCGACTTGCAATTCTGCGTAGTTGACCAGCGAGTGGCCCTTGGCTTCACTGGAATGCATACCCTGGACATCGAAAAATCGGTAGGGAGTGAGCAGTTCACTCTGATGCCAAGGACGGGTATTAAGCTTGGCCATGCTAGGGCCATCCTGGAGTTTGCCGTCGTAGAAAGTAGCACTGGGGAAGCGACTGATATCTGGATGCATACGATACTGGGTATCGAGCAGATGCACGTCGCGTGGGTGGTTCTTCTGCATACGAACGAACAAACTCTGCTCATACATGAATTTGGACGCCATCCGGGAAAGGACGGTGGGTGGCAGTTGTTTCGGATCACCAACAAGCACACACTTTTGGCAACCATATTTGAGAGGAATCAACGCACTCAGCTCGATACACTGGGCTGCCTCATCGATGATGACGGTTTCAAACTCAACACTCATGGACTGGAAGATATCGTGACCAGAACCGCTGAGAGTAGCGCAGATGACATGGGCACCGTTGATGATCTCTTGCTGGACACGCTTTTTGTGCAAGTCGGCATTACGGACATTGGTATGAGTTTGGTCGCGACCCTTGTCGATAGCCGCGCTGTCCTGAGCACGCTTCTTTTTCAACATCTCGAACTCACGCTCGAGCTCCTCTGGGGCGGGGAGGCCCTTTGCTCTGCATTCATCTAGGCTCGAACGAGCTTCTTTGAACGCAGTGTCGGTTTTCTTGTGTTCCTCGTACAGCTTTTTCATATCAACGGTACTATTAGAGGCGGGATCCTTGTTCAGGCGAGCGGCGACTAGTTCATCCAGAGTGACATCGAGCACATTGGTGTTGATCGCATCACCTCTTCCAAGACGAACGACTGAGATTTTCTCTTCACGACCATGGATGGTCTTGACTCCATTCTTCAAACGCATGACAAGTTCGTCCACAGCAGCGTTACTGGGTGCACAGACTAGGATTTTTCGGGAAGGCGGGGTTTTTGCAGAAGAGTATCCCGTTCCAATTGAAACGCCCTTTTTCTCGAGGCTGTCGGTGAGGAGACTGCCGATAAGAGCAGTGATGGTTTTGGTTTTACCTGAACCAGGCGGTCCCTGGATAAGGGTGAATCCATCATTGTCAATAGCAGACTTGATTGCCTTGGCTTGAGCAAGGTTGATGAGGTAGTTGTTGATGTAAGGTTCGAGCTTCGTCTCCGCGTAGGTGAGGATGGGGGAGGGTTTAGCCAGAACGATTTCCTCGCACAAATCATAGTACTGGAGGGCACTTAAGGCGCCGAATTCACGCTCCACAGGAGTCAATGAGGTAATTTTGGCAGCAAAGGCTGTAGATCCAGTCGCAAATGACGAGAGGTATTTGTTGGTTCCAGGCCCTGGGTTTGTGCGATAAGTGACTTCCTGTTTTCCAGATTTGCGGTTGACGCCGCAAACACGCGCGAGTAGATGGCCGGCATTGGGATCCCCGGTGGGGTTTGACGAGCTCGAGAACAAAACCAGGTCGCCTTCGCCGAGGCTGAAATCCTTTACGGGGGCACCCAAGGGCTGGGTGCTGAATTCGATCCAGGAGTCGACGATCAATCGGGACATGACCTTGATCTCAAATGGCCGGGACGATCCTTCTTCCTTGGCCTGTTGGAATCCTTGCCAGGCTTCCAGGATCAACAACGGTTGAAATGTGCTCTGATAATCATTGGGAGAGCGGTACTTGTTGGCCACCTGGACATAGTCGATACCTTCAGCGTTTGGAGGTTGGTCGCCAGTTGCAAAGTAGTCCCAGGACAACACGGCATGGTGTAGAAAGGCAAGATCCGGGGCTAGACGAGCGCGCATATCCTTCATGGAACGGTGACGTCGAATCTTCTTAACGGGCATCTGCTGGAGGGATTGCTTCTTGCTCTGTTCGTAAGCGGAGACAGCCTCTGGCTTCTTGGGTTTGGCGCCGAAAAGGGCTGTATCAAGTTCATCTTCACTCGAAGAATCAGTGTCAGAGCCGGACGAAACCATCATACTCTCTGCAGGAACTGCGTGATCTTTACCCATGATACCAATACCTTTTAAGCCTGAGCCTTGCTCGGCAGTTTGCCCCGCAACCCCGTGAGGGAGATGTCCCTTAAGACGTGCCAGCTCAACTTGGTCACGTCGCTTTTTAGCCTCCTTTTCGCGCTCGCGCTTCTCGCGGAAAGACAAGACATTGGTGACATCGTTTGCGGTAGAGCGTACAGGCTGGGGCTGTGCACCATACTTTGATACCGGCAAAGCTCTGTGCAGAGCGGAAAGCCCCATCTTCGTGGGAGGGTCAGGTTTGCGCTTCGCTTGGGCGGCACGACGATCTTTGTTCAATTCAACTGAACGTGAAAGTTCGAGAAGTGTAGAATCAGGAAGGTCGTCGAAATCGTCATCGCTGGGAGTATGGGAGGGAGGAAGTGAAGGATCAGAAGGTTTGGCAAACGCAGTGATTGAAGACTGTTTCTTGAGTGAAGCAGTGGAAGCAGTGACCACAGGCTTCTTTTGGTATGCCTCCAAAGCCCTAACCAGCTCAGCCTTGTCACGCGGGGTGAGAATAGTCTTGATGGTAGCATTCACTGCAACACCTTCAATGAATCTCAACGCCGTCTCTGCGGTCACTTCCACATCGAGTGCACCCAATCTCCGCAATAGCTTAGCTACGAGACCCACTAGAGTATTGGCTAGATACTCATCCTTCAATCTCAACCACTTCACCATGGCATTCATGGTACGATTGGGAGAGTTGAGTAAGTTCTCAGATACTGATTTCTGCTCGGATTCCGTTCCTCCTAGGGCACCCAAGAATACTCCATACTGATCGAAGAGGAAATCCGCAAATTGGATCGTGTCGCGACAGAACTCTAGCATGACAGACTTGTCATTACCTCGAAGGTGCCAGGCTTCCGTCTCGTCGAAGATCGTGCTCAATGCCGACCATAGGAATTCCCACAGTTTCTGCAATGACAGGATCTCCTTACGATCGGTGAGGCTGCGCGTTCGAAGCATACCAGTCTGACTATTACACAGAATCTCTACGATATCGGTGCCTGTATGGAGCATTCGAGGGGCGGGGGCAAACGTCTTCATGTTGGAAATTCGGCGGAATGACCAGCTGAGCCCATACATCGTCGGTAGGAAGAAAGTGTCCAATAAATGAGAGATCGCATCGCGTCGAGCAGACTGGCCGCTCACATTCTTGATCAAGTCAACGGAGGCTTGATATGTGTCCAAGTCAGCAGCGAATAATGCTGAGATCAGGGCGCTCGCCGTGTCTTGCACTGAGAACAACTGGTTTAGATGTTCTGGCGGGAAGTCAGACAGGCGTTCAACAATCTGACAGGACAGCTTTGTAAGATGTCCATAGATCGTATTGAAGTGCTTCTTCTCTGTGTTCCCTTCACCCTTCGAGGGCGTGGGGAATCCCTCCAGTCCCACCAACGGCAGGATACCCAGCAGAGCAGATTGAGACAGGGAAAGGTTGTTAGGGTGGAGGTGTCTAATAACTGCCTCCCAAATAGGCGCCGAGTATGTAGAAACTCCATGCGAGAGAGTGCCTTGTCTCAAGATGACCTCGTAGTCGCTCTTGAGCGATTGGCACTCGAGGGCCAAGGTATTACGAACAACATCCATGCACAGCGACACTATATTCTTTTGCAGTTGTGTTTCAATAGCAAACGTCGGAGGATTGAGAATGATATGGATGGTATCTCCCAACACTTCCATAGTCTCTTTCAAGACCACTCGTGCAACCGATCCTCGTGATGCTTCATCATCTGTGAAGAACCGTAATGTGTGCAAAAGGCTGAGCAGCCCGGAGTGGAAACAATGATAACGGGCCAAGTTCGGAAACTTCGGATCTTGGAAGCGTTTCAATAATGGCAAAGCCAAGGCACGACAAGCCGATGGCTGATGAGCGCCTTTTAAAGATGTCAAAAACGGACTGATCCATGACAAGATGTCTTTCAGGACGGACTTGTCCCATGGCTCTCCCTCTTGAACCTGCATTAAGAAGGCGCTGAACTGAGGATTATGGAAGGTCTGCTCAATAAGTGCCTGTGGTGATATGGTCTGCATGGCATCCCAGAAGTCGGCTGGGGCCTTCTCCAGGAATATCTGCATTGTGTTAAGAAGGAATCGTAGGCCTGGAGTTGGAATGGCCAAGTGGTCGACAGACAGACGGCAAGGGTCAATGTCCAAGGCCCGAAGCTGGTGCGTGATTTGCTCCTTGTCCAATTTTTTCAAAATGAGCTGCATTCCACGCCACAGACGCTGAATGAGCGGCATCTGTGGGGGCTGCTGGGAGGCAGCCTGCAGTGCGCTGAGAATCCCATCACGAAGCGCCCATTCAAACTCCAACATTGTCGGAGGACGGTTGTAGCGAGTCCACGTTGAGATCGCCCAGAAGCTACGAAGCTGGTTCGAGTCAAATAAAAAGCGGGTGACAGCTGGAACGTAGTCTGAGATCTTCAATGTCCGTTTTGTCTGGATGAGCTTGAAGGGTTCATCGAAATACTCTTGCAAAAGACTGTCACTGCGAAGCATGGCCTCACAACTCAAAGTCTCGAAAATTGCCAGCAAAGACGCCCGATCCAAGGTATCGAGCGCAATTTGTTGCGGCGGGACACTTTTGAGCTGTGTGGTAGCATTTGTCAAGTTTCGCGTAATGCGCTTGATGTCCCATTCATCAACCCGCTGAGCAAATGCCTCGATATCTTCCTCCTGGTAGCTTTCCTTAAGGAGCTCCATAAGCCAGATCTTCCCTGTGTAATACTCCTTAATACAGAGATCACATTTCTCAAGGGAGTCATCTAGTCTGCTTAAAACCCAAGCTTGCAGGTCCTCGACACCGTCCGCATTGTAGGCAAGGATACGCATAGAAGAAAGAAACTTCTCCTTGCGGGCCTTGGCCTCTGCCACGAGGTCCTTCACTTTTTTCCCATCCTCGTTCACCTGGCCCAAATCATCGTATCTTCCATAGTCATCTTCATTTTGTCGCGGGCATAAAAGGTGGGTGCCTTCCGGAAGGGCTTTAAGCTCTCTATATTCAAACATGAGTTGTCAGCTGGTGCTGGCGCGCACTCAAGCTCTAGTCATGATCACTCACCCAATCGCGTCCACAAACTCCATGACAACAACTTAAATGTAGAGGCACTGATTTTGAACTGCAAAATCTCCCCACATTTCTTTAAGACAAAGTAGTTTCCTAGCGCATCGACTTTAGAGAGTAAGGGGACTTCGAAGTGGGCCGTTGGGAAGAAGGAAGACACCGAGACCGGTTGTTGTAAAAGGGACTGTTTGTTGTGCGGGGATTTAAGGGATTCAGAGATCGTCACGGCAGTCAGTGCATACTGCCAGGCACACAGCAGTCAGGTCTCTCTTTAACAGCTAGCGATCAGCAATAAGAATTGAGCCTTAAGTGGACCTGTCACCTTCCGTAGGAAGTGACGTGGGAGAAGGGAGAAAAAAGGTCGGTTCGCCGGGGATTGGACTAACAAGGGAATCAAGAGAAGCCAGTCGTATCTATTCAGGTCTATGCAGAAGATATAAGACCTCGGGTGTCTCACGCAAATGCAAACGCCCGATAATGCAATCACTCCTAACGCATTGAAGTTCAAACAGAAAATCGTCAGTAATTAACGCGGGCAGTACAATCCAGCCATGACATTGGCGGGACAGCAAGGCGGTAAGAGCCTCGGGTAGACGCGACGCGCTTCATTTATACTCCATTGGGATTTTTGTTAACTATCTGCTCTCTACGAAGTTGATTTTAAGTTTCTAGTGAGTCTCTACTTTAGATCGGAATGACATGAAATAATTCATAGATATTCATATACAGTACTGCTCGCATGGCGTAGAATAGAACACATGAGTATCATTCCCTGGCCATGCCTAGACTTCCCATAGGAAGACAAACAGACCAAGTAGAGAGTAGAGAAGTGGAAGGAATTAATTCCTGAAATGGATCACATTAAGAGAAGACCATTAAATGCAGGCGTCATGCAAGAATACAAAAACGCTTTTGTACAAACAGCAAGTGTCACTATAAGACAGATGGAAGCAGACAGGAAAGAAAATACAGCCACCAGATCGGGACTGTCATGGGTCGAAGTGAGTGGGAATGGAAACGAAAATCAGACAGAAAGCGATAAAGAAGTATGCGCCGTGCCTCCAGCCAAATGTATACCAAACGCCTGCTTTCTATCAGGGGAATATCAAGGCTGTGAATGGGATGGAAACAAAAAGAAATATTGGGGGGAAAGGGGAAGAAAACACCACGGCGTATAGCTCATGAATATGGATGTAAAGTCAACAAGAAAATCCGAAGAGAACGCAATCAAGGTAGCCGACTAAGAAAAAAAAAAGTGTGGTCATCACGGACGGGTCGTCAGAGCAAGTCTATGCAAAATTCGCTGCGCCTTCTCAAAACATGTTATTATTATGTGCAGGAAGCTCTTCCGGATTTTTGAAGGGATCTTGAGCGACCTCGTTATGGCTGGATTCCATTCGGTGCAGCATGGCGGCGGAAGTGAAATCGTTGCTGGCCTCGAAGCTTTGTCGAACCCGCTCGAACGAATGCCGAGTTCGATCATGGGATCGTCGGACGTAGTCCACCGACTGGGGTCGAGGGTTCTGGTCTAGGCTGGCGGAATAGTTAGTGCCATTGCTCCCGTTCTGACTGCGAGGGATATGACCGTTCGCATGAGTAGCGTGGGTAACTGACACCGTCGGTGGGTAGTAATTCCGGTCATCGTCTGGAATTTCTGGGTCCTGCTTCATCGTGGGCTGGATGGGCTTGGCCAGTTCTGAGGAAGCCGCTGACCCGTCGCTGTTGGCAGGTACCACGGCGGGTTTCATTGGCATGAAGTCATCAACATCCTCCAGGTACTTGTATTTTCCCATAGTGACCTGCTCGCGGACGATATCCACATCCAGAGGGAAGAAGACTTTCTGGAAAGCATTGTACGAGAAGCGGGGCAGCAGGGCAATCATGAGCGTCACAAGTAGTATGACCCAGAAACTGAATGCACCATAAACCTCGGAGGCTCCCTTGTAGAATTGGCCAGAGGCAGTGAATGATGTATAGATACCGGTCCAGAAGAAAATCAACAGGCAGCTGATACCGTTGATTAAACAGGTGAACCAGTCCCATCGATAGGTGTTCATCAGGATGTAGATGTTACTAGCAAGAACGGCACAGGTAGCCACGAGGATACCCATGCGCGATCGATCCGCAATGTCGCGACCATTGTCGGTGGCAAAGTTCGCCACGTCGTAGAGCATGTAGGGCATAAAAAAGCAGATCACCGACTGATACAATCCATCGGCCATATATACCCTGCAGCAAATTAGCATCCTTGAAGTAAGAAGATTGTATCAATAGACGTACCAGAATTTGAGTTGAGACCATTCCTTGCGCTCGATACCCCGCATGTAAAGCTGGGGCACGGCAAGAGACACTCTGTCATCGACATCTTGGTCGAAGATACCCATGAAGATGACTGGAAGGGAGGTGAAGGCCAAGTTGACCAGAACGATGTAGGTGTAGTCGAACAGATAAGAGCAGTCGAACTGGTTGTAGATACAGTACCAGAAGAGCGCAAATGTCCACACCAGGTTTTTGTAGAAGAAATTGGCAGTACACTCTCCCAAGCGGCGGTAAGACCATCTTCCATGAACAAGAAGCAAACGCTGGAGGAAACGGAACTGTCCAATGGCATAATCAGAGGACATAACGGCCTGTCGACCTTCTTCACCAGCGATACCGACACCTACGTCGGCTTCCTGGATCATAGCAACGTCGTTGGCACCGTCACCAATGGAGAGAGCCATGATGTCGAGACCGTGGCGGACCATGTTGACAACAGCGGCTTTCTGGGCAGGACTGACACGGCAGCAAAGAACAGCCTTGCATTGCTTGCACAAGATAAGGAATTTCTGCTTCAGTTCGTCGTCTAGCATCAGTTTGAGTGTTTCACCATCAACGATGACAGCATGGGTGGGTTCAGGCGGGGTGTGGTCTGCACGGGCCGCAACAAGCTCCTCATCGGAACCAGTCAGGCCAAAGGTTGCAAGGTGTTTGTCAAGCTCGGCATTTGCTTGCGCAATCTGATTTTCGCCAATGTTAAGAACAATCAATTCCATGTCATTGTTCAGGAGGTTGCACGAGAAACCGATGTTGATGGCAGTTTCCACCTTGTCACCAGTCAGAACCCACAGCTTGATACCAGCATCAGCAAGGAGTTGAATGGTATCCGGGACGCCGTCTTGCAAACGATCCTCGATAGCAGTTCCACCAATGAGCATGAGCTCCTGCTCAATCTCGCTTGAAACCTTCTCAAGTTTTTCCTCACGGTCAACGATGGCAGCAGCTGCAATATCATGTTCCTTGTTCCAGGCCTGATATTCTTCTTCGCTCAAAAGTCGGTCAGCCACGCACAGAGTACGCAGACCTTCTTTAGCGTATTCCTCCAGGTGCTCGGCAGTCTTGCGTCTAAGATCCTGCTGCTTGCCACGCGCCAGTCGAGAATAGATGATGCTATCAGCACCCTTGCAGAAAAGGCGGATAGTGCCGTCGGGCATGCGAATGATCGCACTCATCCGCTTACGTGAGGAGTTGAACTCGAGGGTGTTCAAAACGGTGTAGGTACGCTCCACACCCATAACGTTCAGAAGCAGGTCATCGCCGGAACGACCAAGGACGGTGAAACCACAGTCCCGAGCAGTGCTAACCAGGGCAGCTTCGTCAGGCGACTGGGCCTTGAATTCAATCTGAGGGGGATCACCCGGGGTGTGCTCAGTGATGACCGTATGGCACAGTGCCAACGCCAGCATGAAATGCTCGACAGCTGCTTGCTGCTCTTCACCAGATTGGCCGTCAATATCGTCAACGAAATTCGGTGCGACGAAAGTCAGATTTTCATCACGCAGGTACGGGTTATCATGGATTCGGCGCAGCCCTTCGAGCATTCTCTTTCCATCGGCCGCGATCTGCTCACGAGCCTGAGCAGCCTCCTCGTCGGCGTTGGCTCCTTCGCGTCGCCTCATACCAATCTGGGCCTCGGTGTAGGCTTCTCCGTAGGACACACCATTGATTGTGCTCTTCTTGAATTCCATGACGTTTTGTGTCAATGTACCGGTCTTGTCGGAGAAGATATACTCCACTTGTCCCACGTCGTCGGAGATATTCCACGATTTGGGTACGCAGTAGAGCCCCAGTTTCTCGTAGTACATGAAAATATCACTGTGGATAAAGACAGCCTGAATGGTTCGGACGATTTCAAGAGAGATGTAGAGCGAAATGGGAACTAAGTTCTGGAACAAAATCACGGCTGTCCAGAAAGTGACGATACCGGTCACTGGAGGGGTGCCTCCGTACGAACCGTAATCGAAGAAGTCCAAGGATTCATCGTTGGAACCCCACGCAAGACCGTTGACGATACCCGCAACGAGGCACATCAAAAATAGAATGAAGAAATTGTAGACGACGTTCCAGTTGAGATCTCTAGCCAAGCGAGCACGTTTAGCGGGAGTCGCGCCTGAGTTGAGCATGATCTTGCTCTCTCCACCGGTAAATACGACCACGCCGAGAATCCATTCAGTACTGCGCAGAGAGCAACCTCGGAGTAGCATGTTGTTGATGGTAATTGGCTCTACCATTTCCTTGCGAGGGGCCTCTGGGAAATTCGGGTCACGTTGATCCCACCGAATGGCACCATTGTAAGAATAGAGGTTAGGGTGGGGCGCCTCACTCTCAATGGTGAACTCGGCCTTTTCACAGTCGCGAGCATGTCGAACCTGACGACCACAGTGGAGTGCTTGGCGCACCTTCAAATTCGTCTCGCCATCCAGGCCCATGGTTTCGACATAGCAGGCTCCGTCCGGATCCGAGGTCGACAGAATCACAATATCGGCGGGGATGGGGTCTTCATTATACAATCGAACGAAATCACCGACTTGAAGGTTCTTCCAGTAGTCCCGCTTGAATCGAGCAGTGCCGGGTGTTTGCTTCGAATTGTCCAACACGCTCCCGGTTTTCTTATCGGACACGGGTGCTGCCATGCTTTCCCGTGCAGCGCTATTGGGCGAGAGAAACTTGTTTTCAGGGTTACCCCAGTTTTCACGAGCCTCGGGTTGGGGTGACTGAACCTCAGTCATTGGAATAGCAACATCGGCGGCCAAGGAGTCGCGATTGGAGTAGATAGACGCCCGTTGGTCCGCTGTAGTCAGGAATGATTCTCGTCGCTGGTCGTCCTCGACGGCTTCCTCTTCGGTCTTCTTGGTGAAAACAGCCGCAGAGGCCTTGTATGCCTTGATGATGCCTCGGGTACAGGCTTTCTTGAATCGGCGCCAAGTCGAAATGTTGTCCTCGGTCGAGTTCACATTATTCCATTCAATCAAACGATATACGGGGGAGTTGTTGACCTGGTTGTCAGACACCGTTCGGCCCCAATCCTCAATGGCGTCCTTAATGGCGGTCACGACAATAATCACAATTAGGGGGACGGCGTTCAGACCGGGATTGTTGGCACCGAAAATGGAGAAAAACTAAATTCAAGTCAGCTTCACATACTCACTACATTGCGCTCCATTTCCCTTTTTCTTCATTCTTCATTGAGGGGAGCAATTTTTGGGCTGACGTACGTTGAGAATAATGACGAACAAGAAATAAATGTTTGCAATGTTGTGGAATTGCAGGAAGATGTTTTTCGGCACGAACGTGAGCGCGGTATACTTGGCAGTCCGGATCTTGTTGCGAGGGTAGGCGAAATTCAGATGACCCTCTTCATCCCGCTCGGATTCAGGAATCGGGACGTTGAAGTAGATCGTTCGCGCCTCTCCATTGGGGGTTTCAGCGCCGTTGGTGGATACATTGTCGTCAGAGACGGCGCTATTATTGGACCTGCGCTTCTCATCTCTCGTCTCATGTCGCTTGTGGAAACGGTCGATGATGGAGACACGTTTCCGCACGCCGCCGGTGCCGGCCTGGCGTGTGGTAGCCCATCTCTGTCGCTGAGTCGGTTTCGAGACGTTGCTAGGGACCTCACCAATCTCACTAGTGGCCTCGGCATAATCCTCTCCAGGGAAGCGCACAGAAGCCATTTAGGCCACGGGTGCGCCCAGGCAGGGCATATAACTTAACAAGATTCCTGGGATAGAGGGGACAACGACTATCCGGTGTCTTGTAGCCGGGATCCAATACCGTCTGTGGCGTAACCTTGTTGAATTAATCTCGAGTCGCAAAGGGAGAGAAGATCACGCTAGCAATGGCATTCGAGGGTGGATCGAATCGTTGATTTCGAAGGGACAGAGACAGAACAGGCGCGCGAGCGAGTTCCAGCGGGATTCGATATCGACGGTAAGGGATAGTTCGAGTTGATAGACGAGATCGACTTGAAAAGGGGGGGAGGTTTCACCCACGAGGGTCCATGTAGGATGTAGAGAAAGGGGGGAGGGATAAACGGAGGATTAATCCTTTTTTTCCTATTTTGAGGGAGAGACCAGGATGATGAAGATGCTTTGGGTTGGACCAGCATTGGGGAATTTCCAATCCGCGCCCGTTGGCCTTGCTTACAACGATATTACAGTATAATTACAATCTCGGTACGACAACATGCCGCGCTTGGTCAGCGGAGCCTTGGCACAGGTAATTACTTTGTTATTGTGTGAACTGGAACATTTCTATGATAGTAATGCCGAAAACGAATATATTGGAGTTCTCCATCAAACAATTTCCCTATCCGATCTCGTTTATCTATGTCTTTTCATATAACATGCTATGATTACTCCCAGGATAATGCTGTTGAAGTTGGCCCCGGCGGACTCGGCATGAAGGCTGATAAATCCGGTAATGTATCGTACGGCTTACCATACACGGCCAGCCTCGTTCCGGCTCTTCCCAGCCTTGTTGTCTGGTTCAACGCCTAAATTTCTGATTGTGGCAACAATGACGGGTCAGGATCTTCGGCAGTCAGTCTGTATACCCGGGTTCTTTTAGTGGAAGTCAGGGACCAGGAGGCAAATGAGTGAAGATTTTAGGTTAATCGGATCGAAGGATTTACCATGTTGCTCCTTATGGTTATTCCCTTAGTTTCGGCCCCTCTGGTACGGAACATGTACGGAGCAAATAGCACAGCCGCGGAGCTTGCATATTATTATGATAATAATAAATTGGCCTCGGGGCGGTTTATGCGCTCATACTTCTGCAGTCCCCATCTGATCCCACCTTAGCTCCATTATTGGCCGGGTACACGGCGTTGGCCCCCGCCCAAGCCCCAGTCTTCTGTTACAATAATTCCCACATGGGCTCGTATTGATTGATCTGGACACCGTGGTTACAACGGAGCTAACTTTTCCCGACCGATGTACTCGCTGAGACCAGTTCGATACCGATCGTGCACTCTTGGAAGTTTGGCACTTGTCGGATCGTCGAGCCTGAAACTAACACGGCACGAGCGTCTGCTCCACCTTAGTCAGACTGCCAATTCCCAGTTCTTAACTCCGTAATTTAAGGTGCTATGCCCAATTTTCGACTTGTCTTCTATAACGCTTCGACTATGGCTGCCCATTATAAGATTAGTGTAGGTTAGAAATCTCGTGTTGACTAATCAAGCGCCATGTTCAATGTTTCTCTGGGTTTCCAATCAAAATGCCAGATGCATGGGCTTTTTTTCTGGAAGACCCCCTTTTTTTCTTGTCAGACCGGAAGGTCACGGACGAGCCAGTCCAGATGTCGCTTGGGGCTCAAAGCACAATAAGCGTCCTGTGGTCCTGGGCGGGCCCCGTTGATCACTAAGAGATTTTATGGACTAGTATGTACCCGTGCTTTGTTTACTATCTACTGGCAGGTGGAGATTGATGGGATACATATACATCTCTGCCTGCGAATCCCACCTTGGCATCTCGACTCATCCAATGATCCGAGGCGAGATCAAGCTTGCGAGCGAGATTACAGGATGACGAACCGTGCAAAGCCCAATAAAAGCATGACAATGCGTCGTCAGCGCGATCGACTGCGAACTCCATAGTGGAGTCTGTGTGCCGACGCTCAGATTCTGTAAAATTTATACATCGGATCGACACTACCCCTGACTTTGCACCCGTTGCAACGAACGAGACGGGCTCAAGATGAACCCAGTAGACACAATGCAAGGCCAGAGCCCTTGATTAACTGCGTTTCTTGGGTAGTGGACAGCAAGTGGCTTGTAAGCGGGGGCTCATATATATATATATAAGAAGGATTAGCATGTACAAGGAATTCTCCCAAGCTATGGCCTTGCCAACTAAGCATGATTTGACCAACTATTTGTATCAACAGTGCTCTTTAACAAGAATTGAGTATTTTTTTTTTCTTTTTTAAAAAAAAAAAAAAAACCATACGACCGTCAAAGAGAAGAGGCAACAAAGAAGGTGCCCAGATTGGTGACATGCAGTCACGTGACTTCGCGCCGGTCTTTCACGCGACGCGAGATCAACTTGAATGGAGATAGTGGAAATCCGCTGGGGTTTTTTCTCTGCTCCTTCAACTTCCAGGATGGAAAAAATGGGACAGACCACGCCAAGAAAGATTACGGATTTCTTTAATCGGCCCGGATTCGCCAACCTCAATCAACATCTTACTCCGGAAAAGATACGATTTCAGCCCCGCGATTCGCAGTCATCCCCGCGGACCTCGTCATTTATTGATCTCACTACTGAACCCGACGATGGCCCCGGCGACCAGCTCAAGTCATCGCTTAGCCAATCAGTAGATGATAGAGCCTCAACCCCCACGCCAACGCAAAGCTTCCAAAGTATTCAAAGTACGGACGAAGCCTTACCGTCATCGGTAAATGGAGGTCATCAACCGCCACAGCGCATTATCAAAGGGGGAAAGGAAGTGGTCATCAGCTCCGATGGAGAGGACTCGGATTCAGACAGTTCAATATTTGACCCTGCTCTGATATTTGGAAAGGCAGACAAGAAGCCTGACCCGCCCAAATTTCTTTCTGCGCCGAGACATATCACAACAACACCCAAGAAATACAGAAATAACATCGATTCTCTTGTACACGAGGCTGTTGACGATGATGAGATAGAAGCCAACTTTGCCAAGGAGAAAGCCGCCTTCGATGCTTTGCGCAATGCTACCCGGAGGATATCTGATCTAGGTGGGAATGCCGGCCTACACGAAGATATGTTGACGTCAGTGCTGGGAGAAAATGAAGACGATGATGGCGTGGGTGCTCGACGTCTAATGGATGCTGTTCGAAGAACCGACGCCCTCAATTTAGACAAAGTCTGGCGGTTCTTAAATCAGACCCAGGTGGTGCCAGTTGTGATGGAATTCCCTAGGAATCTGTTCACTCCCGATTCGCAACTGGCAGCTCTACACGGTTGGTCTTACTAAGAAGTCCTCCAAACCAAGCTAATTGTTCGACAGAGCCTGAGTCTCGAGAACGTGCCTTTCAATCTGGTATTGTTGAATTTACCGCCTCATTGCAACGCCTACCAGATGAGTTCATCTTGTGGCTCTTTCGCTCTGGTCCGTATCAAAATTCCCTCTGTTTCTTGATTTGAAATCTAAATTGTTGAATAGTGCCTCTTGAGTCTCGGGAAGAGTTGAGACAAGCCTACGTTAGGGTGTTGACGGTTATTCCAAAAGTGCACGATTCCAACTCACTCTGTATATTCATGGCTGACTATCAGACTAGCAACCCGATGCTGCCCGGATAAAATCTATAATTCGCCCGGATCACATCAATCAGCTTTTCGAATCAATGGGCGCAAAGCCACAAGCTTTAAGCATTTCGGAACCCATTGTTGAAGACTCGTATGACCGTAAGATTTGTCTTCCGCCCTTTTTTTTCTACGACGTTCTCACAAGTTCTTTATAGCAAGCTACCATGAGCCTGTATGGAAGGACCGTTGCAATTTACTTTCTATTTTCCATTTGCTTCGAGATGCTGCTCAATTGTGAGTTCCATTACCTTTCCGTTATTTGACCATTCGACTGACAAATATATAGGTTCGCCAACGACACCCGGGAGCATGCAATTCAAGTACTGCTGCGCATAACTTTGGATACTTCACTGACGGCAAACGACATGATTCGCTCGGAGCTTCAAAGCTGTATCGGTGCCCTTTTGCAAAGCGTCACGAATTCCGATGCCGAGGAGACGGTATGTAGTCCTGCTATCCATATCATCTTTTGCTACTAATGAAACTATCTAGGAACACCGAATCTGTACGACCATATACGAGACATTTCGGGATTCGGAATTCCAAAGTCGCATGTTGCAACACATTCTTCCTACGACCATGTGGATCTCGCGGCTCCGATACCGTCTCGCCGTAGCATTCTTACTTCAAAACCCCTCCCCGTTGATGGAACCCGTCCAGGAGGTTCTGGATCTGCAACGCCTGGCTCGCTCTTTAATTGATGATGAGCGGTTCCACGTGAAAGTCCACAAGGCAAAGGGCGACTATGACTATGGCGAATTAACGGCCAACGCCATCCTTCTGGACATTGCCATCAACACTACTCTATATGATTTGAGATATAGGCAAGACAATACAGACGAGGCTTTCAACGAGGCCGTTGATGCTCTCGCAAAGCAGATCAAGAGGATTTTCAGCTCGATCGAAGACACCGGAGCTTCCCACCTGAAACGGATGTTGGCCAAAGAAACACTTGAATCTGTCCATTACCGCATGATTTACTCCGTCCGGTCCCGCCTTCGGCCTAAAAATACATTGTTCGCACCATATGCGAAGAAGACGAATAGCAATATTCAGAGCCATTTTTTCAAGACCAAGACCATAGATCCGCAGGATGAAACATCGATGCCGATCCGTCGACACGAATGATATTGAAACTGCTGCATACCATTGGGGCGTACGAGTCTTACCTGTTTGATTTAAATACTGGATACCCATAATGACTATGACGACCATGATAATCATTGATAGAGCGAGGCATATATGTTTTATTTGCATGCATTGACTACCGAAAATTTTCTGCAATCATAGATGAATCAGACGAACGCTCAGGGGAGATTGACCATATTCCAGGCCCGATATGTGTGCAAGATAAAGAAAAGAAAAGAGAAACTAACCCCCCCTCTCTATAGAGATGTCCAAGACCAGGGATCAGGAGGAGCCCGATAACTATAAAACATGAAATGAAACACATCCTTCGAAAGGGACCTAAAGAACAAGTAAATGCCTTCTAGTCGAAGAATCGTCGGTTCACATTCTTTCCAAACAGTGTCTCTCGAACGGCGGGGAGAGCATCAATCTCCAGCAGCCGCAAACGCTCCTCGAAGGTGTTGTTGATCTCGATCTTGCCCTGTCCGCCGATAATGACGACACCACCGGCACTGTGCGAAGACAGAAAGATTAGCACCAGCCACTCTCAAAATACGAACCACGGGGCTAGAAGATACGTACGATCCCTCAGGCAGCGGGTCGGACTCGTCCAAGCTCACATCGACCTCGGTGCCGACATTCTCCTTGAACTCCTTGGCAGCCTCCTCAATAGCTTTCTT
Organism: Penicillium sp. VS I D KN; assembly: GCA_019775415.1. Classification (NCBI taxonomy): domain Eukaryota; kingdom Fungi; phylum Ascomycota; class Eurotiomycetes; order Eurotiales; family Aspergillaceae; genus Penicillium; species Penicillium sp. VS I D KN. The sequence continues at coordinate 104,060 of JACWFT010000044.1, forward strand.
CGCAGCATCGTAGTCCTTCTTCCGTGTGCGGATAGACACCTTATCCTCATTCAGATAGTACAAGCCCTCAAGGACCAACCCCTGCAGCATGGCCTGGTACTTCTTCTTGTCGTTGGAAGCAACGGTAGCCACCTTGTTGCGGGACTTCTCGAAGAGCTCATCCAGAAGCTCCTGACGACCGCCAAGCACACGGAGACGAGTGCGGTTGGCGAGGGTGGACTTGGTGATCTGCTGCGACATAGCAGCCTGCTTGAACTTCTTCTCGTAGAGGGTGTCGATGGCGGCGGTCTCCTGGCGGACCAGCTTGGACTTCTCGATGGCGAATTCCTCGTCGGCCTTCAACTGGATCTCGCGGGCCTTCTCCAGAGCTTCCTGGCGGATGAACGCAGTCATCTTGCGGAGCTCGCCCGCGACCTAGGATGGGATTACCGTGGTTAGCCTGCAGCTCCTACAGCAACACACACCACCAAACCCGGACAATCTCACCTGATCATCTGAAAGAGCATGACTTTGCGGCATGACGGCGGTAATTGGATCCTTCCTGGTGTAGAGGGAGAGGAGGTGGTGAATGACGTGGGGGTGGGAGGGAAATGGGAAAGGGAGAGTCAAGTGTCCAACTAAGCTCTCGTCTCGCCTTGGCGGTCCGCATCCAGTCGCTCCGCAACTCTCCCCTCGTTCTCTTTCCCGCTCCCCTGCTCCTGTTTGGAATACCTTGGTTTCTCTACTTCGAACCCTTGTTTCTCCCTGTTCTTCCTGTCATCCCTGCAACTTTGGAAATAGACATCCCTGCGGGAAATCATGGCTATCATCTTCCGGTAGTCAACTCACTTCTACCGCTTCTTCCCGATGTACGAGATTCGAAGATGGGCAAACTAGGTGACTTGTCGCCACAAGGCAGTGTCGCGGTGAGTTACAAGATATCCATATCGATATGAAAGCAGTGTCCAATGGCTAATGTACAAGTAATCAGATCGGAATTCTCGTCGGACTCATTTCAACTAGCTTGCAAGCGATCGGATTGACACTCCAGCGCAAGTCCCACCTGCTCGAGGACGAAAAACACCCATATGATGTGCGCCGACCACCTTACAAGCGCCGCCGATGGCAACTTGGAATGGGCATGTTTGTAATCTCCAACATCGTTGGCAGCACAATCCAAATTACCACCCTGCCGCTACCGGTCCTTTCTACACTTCAAGCTGTCAGTCATGGCTCTTTGGCCGTTCCGCCACCTCCAGTTATGCAGGCGTAACTAACATTTTGTGAAATAGTCCGGACTAGTGTTCAATACAATTTTCGCGACCCTCATTCTCGGCGAACCCTTCACCCGGTATTCCTTCGCAGGCACCGGCCTCGTCTGCATTGGTGCAGTGTTGATTGCGACCTTCGGCGCCATTGGAGAACCAGCCCATAGTTTGAACCAGCTGCTGGTACTACTCCAAGGCCGACCGTTCCTCATTTGGATGGGAGCGACATTACTTGTAGTGGCGACTATATTACTGGGTTCAAAGCTACTGAGATACTTCCTACCAGGGTCGCGGGGAAAACCCGTTGTGGCAGGCCACTCTACACCGCATTTCCTGCGTCTCCAGAGTCGAATTAAGCTCGCCCGCGGTATGTGTTATGGAGCAGTGAGTGGAATCTTATCTGCTCACTCACTACTACTCGCCAAGTCGGCGGTGGAGCTACTGGTTCGCACCTTAGTCGATGGTGAGAACCAATTCAACCGATGGCAGTCTTGGGTGATTTTGCTGGCCATGATCACTCTAGCATTGACGCAGCTGTTTTACTTGCATCGCGGGCTTAAGTTGTGCAGCACAAGTGTGTTGTACCCATTTGTGTTTTGCATCTACAACATTATCGCCATTCTCGATGGTCTTATCTACTTCCGCCAGGCGTCCCAACTAGCGGGGTTCCATGCAGGCCTTATTGCACTGGGGACTATCATCTTGCTAGGTGGTGTACTATGTCTATCATGGCGACTCGAGGATATCGAGGGCCATACTGCTGTCGCAGTTGTAGGACCTACACAGACCGGGCTTGGTCCAGGCCTGGGAGTTGTCGAAGAACACTCACCGTCGGGGTCAGGGCTGCTGGATGGTCTGGACGACGAAGAGTCGCAACTAGGAGAACGGGAGCCCCTTCTTCCCGGCTTTTCTCGGTCGCGACAGCGTCCTTTCCATCCACGAGCCCGGGCTCCTAGCCTCCCCCTCCTTCAAACATTCGACGAACACGAGGCCGCAGATCTCAACGCGGCTTCTATATGGGCCGAACTTGATGACTCGGACTACGATTTTGCAACTGCGCAGACGCGCTCATTCAACGACCGGCCTCGTAGCTCCAGCAGCGGCGCCTTGCATGCTCCCAAACGCGGCCTTGCCCGCCATTCAACAATAGGCCCCATCTCCTACCAACGTGTCCGAGGTTCTCATCGTGGTCGCCCATCCCCACAGGAGAGCACCTGGCGACGCTCCTCAATGCCCTGGGCCAGTCTCATGGGTTCCCAACGCAAGCGACGCAGCCCACTCTCACCCACCATGCAGGGAGCAAACGGATACGGAACAATACCAGAAGACGGCATCGAACGCCGCGAGCAAGGAGCTCCAAGCGCTGCGCCGGATCCATCATTGACGTCGAGCCTTCTCGCAGGACCGAGAAGAACCTTGCGAGGCGCGTGGAATCAAGGCCGGCAATTTCTATCTCGGTGGACGACCCCGCCGGCGGGTGATGCTGACTCCCACGAACACGATTATGCTTATTCATCCCTTCTACCGCGCTCCGAAACACGTCTCCCTTGGGTAAGGGATACCCACAATCCCACAACTGATGAGCTTCAACCTGCCGACCCGGGGTCTAAGGGGGCCTCAACAGAATCTCTTTGAGCCTCATACGATTCACGCTCACATTACCTCTCTTTCCACGCCTAGATGTAAATACCGTCCGGCTTTTGCTTCATACACGATATCCCCTTTCCTATCTCTTCAATTTCCTTGTATAGTAGGGACTGAGATCCAGTCCCATTCTCCCTACCTTTGTTTCCATTTCTCTACCACTTCTCTTCCCATGCCATTGACGAAATACTTCGAGCCTGCCTGTCTGTTGGCCCTTGTCCTTTTCTCGGGGTTTCATTCTGTGATATAGTCGAGTGGCGATTAGCTGTGCTGGTGAGCTTTGTGCATAAGATATAAACCTCTAATGGCGGCTGCTTGGTGATCTCAGCTAAGTAAAAGGAAGAAAACCATTGGAATATAGTTTCAACTTGAGGTTCTCCATCGATTACCTGTAATATTGAACGTTTGAAGATAGGTGTCTAGGATCCATATTCATATCAGGTTCCAAGGGTTGGATTTCCTTGTACGTAATGGGCATCCCGTTGCGGTTTGGATCTATCTGGAACTGGAACTATATTTGTTTTGGGTTAACGGCCCCACACTGCCACGAGGCAAACAGTTACGATTGTAGATCCGAGGTCCATGTATACTTCTCAACCTTGGAAATTGGATGTATGCTACAGTGATTGCGAGAGGAACTGAAATCACCAAAGCGAGTTTCAAGGCCTACATGGTACGATTGGAATACATACAAACTACACGGTGCAAGATAAACTATCGGAACCACCGATTTTTCCATATGAGATACGTCCTTTCCAAGGGAACAGGGACTTTCAAGCATAGCAAAAGGGTAGGTAGGGTGAATACGACAAATACGGTATAGGAGATAGAAACACAGTTGAGATTAGACACTGAGAAAAAATAGAAGATGGAGAGAAACAGGATCAATAATGGTCGTATGAGATAAACAGAACAGAGAAGTAAAGAAACCACTTCGCCGACAAATCAATGCACCACGAACACCACCAACCTCCGCCATTCTAGGAAGAGGGGGCAAGAGGAAACCAGAAACAGCCAAGAATAGTGTTAAAGTCCAGCCTTGCGTGCTTGCGCTCTTTTGTTCTCTTTGTAATTTTTTTGAATCGGGGTTTTTGTAGGGGTTGTTTTCGAGTTCAGCAAGACCAGGATCGATATCGAAATCAAAGACAGATAACCTGAAGAAAGTTCCTGCGTAGTGTTTGACAATGTACACTTCAGCATCATACCGTGACACAATTGTCAGGAAAACACATCAACGGTTCCATTGATGGTGGGATAAGTTTGGAGAGAGTAGGTGTGGAGGTGGGGGAGGATGGATCAGCAGAGCTGGACGGGTATCAAATGAACGCGAGAGATGGAAAACAGAAGGGATGACGCAGTATCTAGGACCCCGTCCGCAGCGGCGCGCAAGGTGTTTGTGAAGCTTTACGCGGTGGGTTGGTGCTGCGGAGGCATGCGACCACCCACAGGCATACCGGGATACTGCCCGCCAGCCTGCTGTTGCTGTTGGAGGTTCTGGTAGTAGGCCATCTGCTGCTGCTGCTCACTGGTCATGTAGCCAGGGTGCATGCCCGGACGGCCCATGTTGGACTGCGACGCGTTAACATTGCTGTGGGCGACATCCTCGGGAGTTTCAGCAGGGACATCGGCGGCATCCACGCCGTTCTCGTTGGTGGTGGGGTCCGGCGCGTTGAGGCAGGCCTAGGGTGCGACGGTTAGCTAGAGCTCGACAGGTAATAAATTGGCGGGCGACTCACCTGAATTAGGTTCTTGCCCTCGGCCTTGGTCACGAGGGGTTGGAGCTTAGGGGTGGTGAAGGTGTAGACGAGGCCGGTCTCGGAGACAACCAGCAAGAGCACTTGAGTACCCGTAAGGACTGAGAGTTCGTACGCCTGTAATGCAACGATAATAATTAGTACGAATAATTTCCAGCGATCGAAAAGATTGAACAAGTGTCTGTGTAGGTCCACTCATAAGGGAGGACCAAGGGAGAGTAAAAAAAAGATGGTTAAAGGTAGAGGGGGGAAGGATGATCGCGACATACCTTCTTCATGATACCAGCCTTCCGCTTGGAGAAAGTGATGTGGCGACGCGACTTATCCTGAATAAACTTGATCTCAATCTTGCGGCGCTCACGGCCCGGCTTGTCATCATCGTCGTCGTCGTCCTCGGCGCTCATGCGGCCGCGCTTGGTGCCACGGGTGTCAGCGCCGTTGCCGGGCTGTTGCAGGTCATCATGGTTTGGGGAGAGTTTCTCCTCGCCGACGGCAGTCATGTCGGCCATGGTAGGCAGTGAGAATGAAATGGTGAAAAAGTGGTTCGAAAAGAGGTAGATGGGAGCTGGCCAAAAGGGGAAGGGAATCGTAGATACCCAATCGAGTAACGCGTTTTTGGATCGCAGGGTTGGGAGAGAAAGGAAGGGGGAAGAGAGCGAAGAAGGGAAAGTGCGAGGTGCGATGTGGCAGGCGGTCAGTCACGTGTGGGACTGGTTTGGACCGTATTATTACAGAGTGGATGCTGCTGGAGTACGCGGTGCTAATATGGCGCGCGCATAACCAATACAAGTACCTCCCCTCCTTCCACCCCCTAAATCTCGGTATCAACTCGGTATCACCTCGGTATTTGCCTCCCCCTCTCGCGCCATCGCAGATTATGATTGGTGCCTCCTCAAAGGGGCCAACACACTTGCCCCGCTTTGCCTCCGCTTGCATCCGCATCAAGGCAAGCGCAAACCCAATGTTGCTCCGGTCTGGACTCACTTTATTTCCGTTTAGCTGAGGATCATGAGTTAAAATTACTGATTCGATTGTATAGATAGACCGCGAAAAATATCAAGTACAGTAGAGATGATTGCAGGAAATTTCTCTCCATTGACTAGGATCACCTCAAACATACCGGTCTAAAATTATCGAGGGCTCGACCCTGCATTCCACCGCACTCGGTTTGGCCCCCAGATGTGGCGGTTGGGGGATTCTGGTGCCTCGGGAATCTTGCCTCGAGCCTGCAGCAAGTTACTCCGGCGAACTCTCACCTAGAATCTTAATTAATCCCAGACACCGAATAAAATAAAATTTGAGTTCCATGAGACTGTGTGCTTCACGTCTTGATGAATAGGTTTTATGGAAATAGGATCACTTTGTATCTGGGTTGTACAGTAACCTGCGGTGTACTTCCCCAAACATGTCCCTGGCATGTAATAGGCCTGTCTCGACCCACGGTCGGATTCCTGCAAAACATACCGATGGAAGGTATTACAGGAAGCACAATCTTTCTAGACTCCCTAGGATTTGTTTTCGGAATGATTAGGGGCTCCCTTATCTCGAGAGACTTGATTTTCGAGATCTATGACTTCATCTTTAGCCGATCAGACCTGCGGGAAGTCAATAGAGAAGAAGCTTAAATTGCGGGAGAGAAAGGGTTCCTCGAAAGAATGGGGAGAGAACATCCCGAAATGGCAGTACAGATAGAATGATATATAGTATTCATGCTTGATTTGTATACCTGGGTTTTAGTGATCCTGGGTTGGGCGTTACATTGAGCAACCGTAAATAAGAACTCATCATATTCTTCGCATAATGAACAGTCCGTTCAACGCTAATCACCAACGGAGACCCAAACATGGTCTTCCGTTCAAGTCTATTTTTACAAACACGATATGCATGGCCATGGATAGAAGCCTCACCCCGAGTCGCGACGGAGATCCAGGCGCAAAAAGTGAAACGCGACAGGAAAGAAATAATAAAAAATAAAGGGAAGGACGGCAGCAAGCCATATGGCATGGGAAAGTACATAGACTCTTTGGACCCAGCACGGAGGTAAGCCAGAGAAAAAGAAGTGGAAATGGGTAGCCCAAGAATAGGCTGGGATATATGGAGCACGGAAAGCCACCAAGGTTCCTGCACCAGAAGGGACTCCGCCAATGCTAACGCCGGATAAATGAAGAATCAGGAACTGGAGAAGTCACAATCACGAGTCTCATCCGGAAAAAGAAGAAGGTTGGTGAAGAAGAGGATGGGTCGATGCGAAATAGATTTGGCCGTCATGAGTGGGAATAAAGGAAGCTGGATGTTGGGGAAAAAGAAGCAATAGAATCATGTGCAGCGAAATGAAAGAAGATGTGGATAATCAGTGGAAGACCCAAGGACCAGCCTTCAAAGAATCACTTGGGGGGCTTCGACGTGAATGGTCTTATTGCTGGTAGGTACCACGGATCTGGTGATCGCTGAGACCACCACCGCCGCCGCCCTTAGGGCCAAGCCAGACAATCTCGATCACACTGTGGCCTTCATCTTCTTCGCGCACGTAGAACTGGTGCACGTTGTCACCGACCACGTAGGCATCGTGAAGCAACCAGCGGTCCTTGGTGACACCGTCGTTCTCGGCGGGACGGAGGGGACCGAGGCGCTCCTCGAAACCACGGGGATCCTCAGGCCAGGTCTTCTCGACGGCATCGAAGTCGATAGCATCGTCTGGCACAGACTCATCGTAGGTGTACTTGACCATGGAGTAACCGTTGGTCAAAACCCAGAAGTGACGAGTGGTCTCTCCGGTAACATTGTTCACGGTCTCCTCCTGGTCAAAGACCCAGCGGCGCAGCACGGACTTCCGGCCAGCCGCCGCAGCAACAGTGGTCATCTTCACCACATCCTTGGTGTACCAACTGTTCCAGTGGTGCATGGACTCGATCTTGCGACCAGATTCGTAGACACCGTCCACGGGGTCGGTCATATCCATCTGGTAAAGCGAGGGCCACAAGGTCAAGGAGGTATCGCCGAAGCGCTGGATACACTGTCCAAGCTTCTGGTCACCGGGCTGCTCGCCCCAGGACTGGCATTCGTCGTAGTACTTCATGAGGACATCCAGGAGGGGCTTGGAGACAAACACACCGGCACCACCGAATGCGATGTGGCCGAAAGTGTCCACCTGCCAGCTAGCCTCGGAAAGAGATCCAATGTAGTGCTTCTTCTTCTCATCAAACAGCTTCAGCTCCTTTGCGAACGTGGGCAGAGACAGGAAAAAGGTGTCGTCATCGCTGAATCCAACCCAGGTGGTGTGCGGGCGGTGCTTGCGAATGTGCTCGGAGAAAGCCTCCACCATACCGAAGTAGCGAGCAGTGAAATCAAGAGGAGAGGCAATCAGCGTGAGATCGAGACCACGGTTGCGGAAGTAGGTCTCCTGCTTATCCAGATCATCGTCCGACTCAGGCACCAGCACAATCAGGCCAGCCTTGGTATTTCCGTAGGTGTAAAGCAAGGACGGGAGCAGGCGATCGAGGCGATCAACAGTGGTCGCCAGACCGAACAGAAGCTTCGAAGTCTCCTCCACATCGTCATCGGCGGCGACGTCGACGTCAATAATCTCGGGGCAGACAAAAACATCCTCAGTGTTATCCGGGGAAACGACCATGCCGCGCTCCATGGCAACCATGGGCGGGAGCACGGGCTTCTGAACCTCCTCCAGGGTGTGGAACTCGGTGTCAGGGTTCACCAGACGAGGACGGAAGTAGGCACGGGTGTAGTTCTTGCGAGGAAGCCACTCGGCGAAAGAGAGGGGAGCGGCCAATTTGGGGTCGACCTCACAGGTGTTGGCGGCCTCGGACTGCCCTGTGGACATGTCTATTTGGGACTGGCCCACATTGACCTGTTCAATGGGGTGCTTGAACCGGAGGAAAGCGGACCGGTCATAACGTTCCATGCACCAGAAAAACACACCAATCGACAGCAAAGCGAGCAACGGAAAGACCGTCTTCAGCCGGAAAAGGGGCATCTTGACGGTTTGAGGGCTCGATTTTTCGAACATGTACGTTGGAGGCTTCCGCGGAGGAGAAATCAGGAGGGCGTTAGGGGCAATTCGGCAGGCCCTCGGGGTTGTCAAATTAAGTGGTTCTTATCGAATTCGGTCTCGGCAGAATTCAAGGATGTTCGTGCCCCGTGATGATCGTACAGCTGGGGCTGACCACAGAACGAAACGATCTCGAGAGAAGACGGGGTGAAGTTGACCACGGATGGTTTTTAAAGGGTGTTTATTCAAGGAATGACAGGCAGTTTCAGATGCCGGAAATCAACGAGTGGCTGGCAGCGTCGGGACCCGCGACACGGTCAAATGGGGGAGGCGTGGAAGATCAAAAAGGGGGTTCAGCGGAGAAAAGAAGTGCGTAACCAACGCGGCTGGACAACGAGTCCAGGGCGAGACTAAAGTCGATGGAGAGGGGGATGAGAGTAGTGCGAAGGGAAAAAAAAGGGAGAGAGCGAAGAGGTAAAGTAGGTTTAGAAGATCGGGGGGAGCGAGAGAATGCGCGTTTTCGTATTACCGGTAATCTTTCCCACTTTTTGGGATTGCGGTTTTTGGGAATTTCCGGATTTTTATTTATATACTCAGGGCTGTTTGCAGGCTTATTGTTAATTAGATACTTGTTGAATCCTAGGATTCTGAGTCTTGCCATTGGCTCTGGCGTGATTGTAGATTAGACTGATGCATTTTCATGTAGCAATTCTCCGTATAGAATGTGATTATCTCGATACTATTCATGATCCCTTCCAAAACCGAAATCGTACCGATAGCCTGATTCATGACATCTTGCCTCCCCCTGGTGAATGACTGAGTGGAGTTTGTTCCTTCTTGTGTTTTTTTTCTCCCCTAGTCATCGTCGATCCTAACGGGAAATGGAATGCTAGGTCGTTCGGGACAGATCATCCCAGATGCTCCATCGACTGTATCAGAAAACGCGAGGATCGGCAAATGGCCTTTCGTGTGATTGCCCGGTTTTTTCTTCAGTCTATTCCGCTGTTTTTGGTTCGCAAAGAACGATACAGGCCGTAGTGGACTCTCCTAATTCTGGGTGATAAGAGCACCATGGATGATCGCTTTCGTCCCTTCAGATCCGAATGCGGGTACATCTCCCATCAGATCGTCTGCAACGGTCGTTTATCCCGTCGGAATACCGTCCGGAGGCTCACAGATCCATAGAACGTCGGGATCAAAGTGTAGTCCGTAGAGATACTGTATGAATTTATGTACGACCCTGAGCTAGAACCGGACCATGTGCCCTATACAGTATGTGTAGTCCCCTCGTCGTAGATACATCTATCTACATTCGGATATCATTCATTTTATAATTACTGTGCCGTGTAGCACTGGAGGTATAGGAGGAGGTCCTTCATATAGAGTACTTCGTAGACTTTGATTTCCGAAGTGTTCCTATATCTCCTCATCATGATGCCGCGAGCGATACATACTGTAATGAATTCGAGTATAGATACGTCACCGGGATGCGCTTGGACCAATCGATTCAAGAGAGCCTTGAAAATATTTCATTTCAATCCAATGTTTATGCATGTAAAGAAAAGGGATACCATGTGAATTACCACACCAAATACATATCCTCCACAGGAAATGATCTGAAGGTCGATCGCCCTGGCGTCCAGCCGCTCTGGCCAGTCAGCGGACAGCGGAGGGGCGCAGGTGGCCAGCCGCCCCACCGACGCGTGTCCTCGGTGGCCGTTAATCTTGGCTACCGACTCCTGGGGGTTCAACCTTTACTCTCTTACCAATGACAGTCTGCACTGCCGACCCTGAACATCTCATATGGAAAATTCGAAACATGCGCTCGCAATCGTGCAATATCATTGATTGTTCCCTAGCCTCCATGAGATTCTTTCCCCTTCATGCAGAGTTTTAGACCCTGAAAGCTTATCTGCGCTCATTGTGGCGATGCTCTTTCAGCCGTGGTCTTCTCTCAGGTCAAGTGGCAAGTGGGCCAGGATCGACAGGTGAACCATTCAGACTTTCACCCTGGGCTCAGGCCTGTGGTACCATAGACCTCGTCTGTGCAAATTTACTGTTGAGACAGTTGCGTCACGTCCTCCTTCACCGTTCTATATATATTAACCTGTGAAGATGTGTGTTTCACCCATAAGCCCGTGGAGAACTCACAGGGCTGGGACCGAATAAGACTTTTAGTTGGAATTACCTAATTTCGGCAGACCAAAGAGCTGTTGTGCCTACTTTTTCCATCACAAATTAGCGAGCCGTAACCAGCTGGATATCTTTAAGCTTAACCCATTGAGGTCTTGGGAGCCACTGTAGGCGTAGGCAACCGCGAAAAGAGTCAGCCCCGGGTTAACTCTTACCGATCAGAAATCCATAACTATAAGTAACCCCCGGCAACTTTTAAATGTCAATAAACATTGACTCCCTACAGTATATATTTCTTTTGATGACAAAGTCTAGCAGTCCTGCATGTTTCAAGAGGTTTAAGCTCGATCAGAGCCGTCTTGGCGATGCTGTCATTGAACGGGGAAAATTAAAATTAAATCCAAGCAACCCAGCTAGGGACGGAAATGCAAGCGGAGTCGTAATTTTACGGACCCTGAATTAAAAACAGGAACCAAGCGTGTCAAATTCATGAGTGGAGCCGCCCCTGATCGTCTCTTGTGCCGTCCTGCGAGCGTAGCACCTGGCACTTTTTCCAAGGTTTTCTGGCAAGATAAGGCCAAGAACGTTCGGAGTAGGGTGGACACCCCCTATTTTAACGAGCCTTCAAAGTTTCCCGGTTAATTGAAATTAAAGAACCAGTAGAACTGCTCGAGGAAATGATGCAATTTATCGCCATTCAATATCCGGATCGCGAAGGGTCTAACTACCCGAGACCCCTGTTGGCTCTAACTGTCCTGGGTAGTTCGTCCATCCCACGCGCGTAAATTTCTCGGTATTATTGCCGGCCATATGGTTGGCTCTGGCATCCCGATTATAGTTCATTGTTCACGGCTTCGCCAAGATTGCAATTTCATGTAAAATCTGCTGGTTTTTCCCGCTTTACGCGTCTACTGTAGCACCGAGGGAAGGAGGGAGACTCGTAGACGATGATCATATCCAAGACCCTGCATATCGATCGCCGGCACCAGTGCCCTGCAGAGAGACTAGATCTAGTAATTCCACTCAACAATCGGGATAAAATATAATGTACAGCCAGCGAGAAGATGATCTCTGCCGTTTCCTTCTTGGGTTTACGCGTTGCACGAAGATCAAGTGATACATATATCTTATAATCAATGTCTTGCGCGCTTATGTATGACAGGGCCCCCGGCGGGGATCGTCTTATCTATTTCTTGGCCACTGCAAGGGTATGGAGATGAAAAAGGAGATTTCGGGGCTCAGCCTCGTTCGGATTAAAATCAAGATCAACATTCAACATACTTGTTCTACCCGAGTACTTATGAAGTCTCTAGGTGCTTGAACATAGTTATAATTGTACTAAAGGAACATTGAAAGGACGCTCGTCGCCGTGATATATTTCACGTGATACCTGTCTAACCAGAGTGAAACTATCAATATAATGTCTGCGTAAAATCTCCTGATCTGCACACCATTACGATGCGATGTTGGACATTGAACAACATGGCCAGTGGAATGAGTAGGATGTCGATGGGATCCAAATAGTGGTTTCCTCATGGATGTTCCATGGTCCTAGATTCACCCAAAAATGAGCCCAGTCACAATGCATATACCAACGCGGCATGCGGGGTATACATGACTGAGCTTTGAATTACTGGACTAAGGTTCTGCATTTTGCATTGGATCCATCAATACACTATTGAGCATTTCGGATTACTGTGGGGTCCATCTAGACGTGTAGAAACATCCGAGAAGCGTCACAGGTAGACAGATAGATAAGCGGAGCTTCAATGTTTCGCAGCTGCCTTGCAGTATTAAACACGCGTCTTGACATGGATATGGGGGACTTTCCTCCAATGAGCCTAATTTGGTACCCATCGTGGAGCACTTGTATAGCCATGTATGTTCGAGAACAACTTGGACTTCAAGCTAGTTGCCCCACTTCACGGGCCGTGACGGGTTTAAAGTAACTGAAACACTCTATGATTATATTATACTAGCTTGGAAACGTAAGAGTCACTGAGCATAACTTTTGACGGGCTGGAGCCCTAGAATATATACATCGGTCTTTTAACGGAGTTTCCCCCTCTTTACGGATCAACCCGTGATTTGACCAAGCCTCGCTGAAACTCACATACTTAACGCACGTGGAATCACATTTCCCATGCTTTCGGCCACTAAAATGTGCCATCTCCAAGCTCGGACCGTAGCTCCTTGAGCTTTGCCGAGGACCACGGCCTACTCCACACTTCACCTTGCCCGGACTAACCAGATGGGTCCAATGTTCATGCGTGCATTCTTGGCGTGCGGGCAACGTCAACATCTAAATTCTTCGTCACCAGCCATTGTCGCAGATCTGATGTGCTCGAAAAAGAAACACCAGTGATCCACTTTCAAATTCTTCACTATGGGGTTCTCAACCACGGCCGAGTTCGATCAGGCAAGACCCCATCCGGTAGCTTACCGCGTACGTAATTGCTAACCTTCTGGAACAGGCTTTTCAAACTGTGCAAGATACTTTTGTCGCTAGTGTCACCAAGGACAAAGCATGGAGACGCCAACAATTGAAGCGCACATGGTGGATGGTTGAAGAAAATAAGGATCGCATCGCAGCGGCGCTTCACGAGGACCTCCACCGACACCGTCAGGAGTCCATTTTTTCTGACTGCGCTGGCCTTCAGAAGGATATCCTACGCACTCTCAAGAGCCTTGACGAGTGGATGAAGGACGATAAGCCGACTAAGTGGGATATCCTCAACTTTATGGGCGGCACAACCGTCCGCAAGGAACCTAAGGGTGTGGTCCTTGTCATCGGTGCCTGGAATTTTCCAGTCTTGCTAATCCTGCAGCCCATGGTCGCTGCTATCGCTGCTGGCTGTGCCGTGATCCTTAAGCCATCGGACATGGCGCCTGCGTGCCAAGACTTGATGATGGAGCTTATTCCGCAGTACTTGGATTCCAATGCTATCCGTTGTATCTCTGCCGGTCCGCAAGGGATGCAGCATATTCTTGAGCGGCGCTTCGACCATATTTTCTATACTGGCTCCGGAAACATCGCGAGGATTGTCTATACCGCTGCTGCAAAAAATCTTACACCCGTCACGCTGGAGCTTGGTGGCCAGGGTCCAGCTATTGTCACACCTACAGCCAATATCGACCTTGCGGCCAAGCATATTGCAGCCACTAAGTTTATGAACGCTGGCCAGGTAGGACTCCCACACTCTGACCTCGGATAATCCAAGCATAGAAGTAAGCTGACCACAAAAGATCTGTCTAAATGTGAATCATATTCTCGTGAACCCACAAGTCCACGATGCCCTAGTTAAGGCTTTAACCCACCACTTCAACATTTTCATGGGCGGCGAAGATAATCGCCCAGAATACTACACCCACATAGTCAACGAGCGCAACTTTGACCGATTAGACGGGCTCCTAAACTCAACATCAGGACAAATAGTTTACGGCGGCCAACGCGATCGCTCCACCCGTTTCTTTGCTCCAACTATCGTCACAGGCGTGAAACCCGGCGATAGCCTCCTATCAGAGGAACTCTTCGGTCCCATTCTCCCCATAATCGAAGCAGATCTTGACACAGCTCTCGCATTCACCAGAGGAACAGGCCAACCACTGGGCGCCTACGTATTCACCCAAAACCAAGCAGAAAAAGACCGTCTCCTCAACGAGATCCAGTCTGGAGGTGTCACGTTCAACGATTGCATGCTCCACGCCGGCGCCCAGGGTGCGCCATTCGGAGGAACGGGATCATCGGGCTTCGGCTACTACCATGGAATCCATGGATTCCGCGAGTTCTCTTACCTGCGCACGGTTACGAATGCTTTACCGGCTTGGATGGAGTCATTGATGGATGCGAGGTATCCGCCTTATTCGCTAAAGAAGATTAAGGCTTTTGCACCAGATGTTACGCCTCCGTTTGATCGTGATGGCAAGGATATCTCGCAGAAGAGTCTGACAAAGTGGGCAATTGGCTTTGGAGTGCTGGCTTTCTCGGCTGTGAAGTTCGGTATGCATGAGCGTGTATTGGATTTGGCTTCGGAGTGGCTGTAGGCGCTACTGCATGAGTGGGTGGGAAATCTGTTTATCGGATGAGTGGTGGTTGGGTTAGGTTGGCTCGGACAGACGACTCAGCTGAATGCTGATCGTCTGTTCATTAGGGATAGGTGGAGTGGACTGGATCTCAAAGAAGAATGGGTTTGTTTGGGCCGGTTCTTTGTTGATTCAATTCTAGTTCTTCTATCACCGTACTTGTAAGAAGTCGCATGTTGCTTTTCTTGGTCTAGACGACATAACCCCGCACTAAGGCCAATACGGTACGCAGCTCGATACTGTGCCTTTTCTCAACGTCTGACTCAGCTAGTGTCCATGATTGACTAGTTGACTGATTAACTTATAACTAAATAGGCCTTAATGTGACTCATTACCATGAAATGCTTCTAAATCTATTTGTAAATAACGGAAGTGGCTGAAGTGCGGCAAAACTGTTGGCTTTTTTTCACCAGGACTTATCCATAAAATTGTGAGTCATTTGTGATCGATAGTAGAAATGGGTGAAGTGACTACCCGTGGACTGTGAGACGGAGGTCCGTCGGAGCACTTGCGGGTACATAACATATATAATCAGACACTAACTCTAATTGAATTCTATATATCTCTTGAAACCACCAACATTCAGCCCAAACATAAAAGCGATTCTAACCATGTCTGACGTTATTGAGATTGCAAGAATCTCGGACGGCGGGTCATCCAAGCCTCAAATCCAGGCTCGGGTCGACCTTTTCAAGACATGGGATATTCCATCTGGATCAAAGATACTCGAAATCGGCTGCGGGCAAGGAGATTGCACCCTGGCGATGGCATATCTGGTGGGAGAGCACGGTCACATCACAGGAATAGACCCGGCGCCCTTGGACTACGGTTCGTTTGTGAAAAGCTCAAAGCGACCACATACAGTAAAACCCATGCTAACAATTCAAACAGGAGCACCCATGACGCTGGGCCAAGCACAAGACAAGCTGAAACAGAGTGAGGTCGGTAACCGAATCACATTCCATCAAGCAGATCTTGAAGGCTTCCTCGCTTCTAGCGCCTCAGAACCACTCTATGACTATGCCGTGTTTGCGCGTTCAACTTGGTACCTTCCATCCGCCGAAGCATTGACGCCGATGCTGGTGGCTCTACGCGGAAGAACGAAACATCTCCGCATTGCAGAGTACTCAACTGATATCCAAGGGGATATTGCCGCTCTGCCGCACCTGCTGGCGGCAATTTCACAAGCGGAGTTCAACTCCAGGGACGATACCTTGGACCGTCATGATAATATCCAGTCAATTATTACCCCGCAGAAGATTCGTGAGCTAGCACTTCAGGCGGGGTGGGTGCTTGAAAAGGAAGATGTGATTAGATCCCCAGAGGACCAGGAGGATGCGGGATGGGAGGTTGGTCGCGTCCTCTCCGAGAGTTACCGTGTCAGGTCGCGATCATCTGGTGGTGTCAGTCGTCAAGAATATGCAGATGCGTTGATCAGTGCTGTTGAGGAGAGCAAACGTGCCCTTGGCCCGAGTCCTAAGCTCAGAACTTTGCCTACGTGGCTGGGCTCGTGGGCGTGAGTGAATACTATAGACGGAGATCACTTTGCGACCCTCTTATAGTGGCTGAGCGCTCTCCCTTGCAGCAGAGCTGACGTTCGGTGGGAATTCAGGGACACCTCATTGGATTATGTAACCGCTGGCTCATGCAAGAGATTTGGATAGGGCACCGCAATGTCCGAGTGGTCACTGTTGTAAGTCAGAGGGATAAGCTGGATTATCACTTCAGGAAAAACGGAACGCAATTTACCTGTAATTTCTTACCAACTATTGTTCACAACTACCCATTGCTCTGATCTTGCGAACTTGGGATGTAGCTTACAGCAACTAATCATCTACGTCCGACTTTGACGGCCTGCATCTGATTGATCTACATGTACCCATCTCAGCTCAAAATACTAACGCCACACTACTTACGACGCACACATCTGTATGTCCACATCAACACGATGATCCCCCCCACTCGGCTAATCCAATACCCTAAAGCTGCGAATGCCACTTTTCCGCAGCAGACCTGAACCACCAAACAAGGAAAGAAGAGGCTGTGTGGGTAGAGAGCACATCCCTTAAATTAGCAACACACCCCTCTTAATTCATCTTTTCTTCTTTACTCTATCACTTTACTCTATTTCTTCCCCCTTCAACCAATCCCAAATCAGTGGACATGTCGAATTATACCGCCCCACCGAACAGTTATGAACCTTACCATGGCCAAGCTCAAGGCCAAGCCTACCCGCCCCACCAGGAGAGTACCGTGCCACAACAAGAGCACTACCAATACAACCAGGCTGTAAGTATAATAGACTCAAACATGAACGCCTTCCTGTATTCATATCTAATTCAATACAACACAGGCACATCCGTATAGCGAGCCAGGGTTTGCTGGTGCAGCTTCAGGTTACCCTCCCCCATATAGCGAACAACCTCCCCAAAACTACCCTCGCTCTGAATACCCTCCCCAAGTATCCAACCAAGACCACGGATACGCATCGTACCCTGCAAACCAGGAGAAAGTTAATGGCGAGAACGCATCTTACTATACAGCCGTACCGCAAAACCAAGCGAATGGAGTCAACACTGGTCCTGGCGTAGGTCCAGAGGGCGAGGGTGAGAGGGGCCTTGGATCAACGCTTCTAGGGGGTGCGGCTGGAGGTTTTGCGGGTCATAAGATGCAGGGGGGATTTCTTGGAACGGCTGGTGGAGCGGTTTTGGGTGCTGTCGGGATGAACATGGTTAGCCATGAGATGTAAGTGATTCTAGCATGGGGAGTTTTCCCGTCATTGGTCTGATCTGATGGAGTTTTTGATACAGTAAGGATCATAAGAGGCATGAAGAGGAGAAGAGGTATGCTGAGCAATATGGGCCTGGGTATGGGTCTGGACATGGACAAGGATATGGGCCGTCTGAAGGGTACGGGCATCATGATCATGGGCGTGGACGTGGCCGAGGACGGGGCCTTATGCGCGGACGTGGGCGTGGTCGTGGACACTGAGGATAAGTTGATCTTTCTTGATCCGGTTGACTATGAAAGGCGAATTTATTTAGATCTAAAGTGAATTGGAATGAAGAATTGAAAGTACTTTAGTCATAAGAGCCTTGAACAAGACTATTGGTATCATGAAGCTATATGTTCTATACATACTATTGGCAGAGAGTGTTCAAGTCATGCTATGCTACATATCATCGGCGCCCTCGCGATCATCAAAGATCATGAAATCATCAGGGTCTTCATCGCCCGCAACCTTCAACCACGCCTGCTTGATCATGTCAATGTTCTCGTCCTCAAATGCCAAATCCAGACTAGGAGGCGGGAAGCTGTAGACATGGGGCGAATGGGCCTGAATAGTAGGGGATGAGCCATCATTACTAAGGCGACCTTGCTGGTTGTATCGCATGGACCAAAGCGCAACAGCCTGGGGTCCCTCGGCCTGAATGAGTCGGTCCACGGCGAGCTCTAAGAGAGTCTGACCTTCTGGACCTGTCATAGAGATACTGCCATAGATTATACCTGTTGATGCTAAATTAGCCTCATGAACGAAACAAAAGTTGGGTGAAACCACAATAAAGTAGTTTTGCTCTTTATCAGTTATTGATAGATTAACGTTTTCATCAATGCAATTACAGGCAATGTAGATAAGTTAAGGTAGTCATCATAAGAGCGAGGTGAGGGTGGCAAGTGGGTTGAGAAAAAACTTACTCTGATGACGTGGACAGTCGCCGGTGTCACTCGAGTGGACCTGGAGATACACTGGCGGCGACTGTGGACTGCCTATTGTCTCACCTGGAAACATCAAGATAGCACTGGCGGGCACAGGAGCCCCTTCCACCGTGACAGGGAAGAGTGATGTGAAATCTGAGGCGACGACAGTAATTGACCGTGTAAATTTAGCACAAGCCAGTGACCGTTCCTGGGTGGGATAGAGATCCCATACAGCACCGATCACAGACTTGGTCCGAACCGACTCACCGTTGGAGAGTTGCAACTCTACAGGATACTCATCGCCCGACTCATTATCAGTGAGTGATTGAATCCCCGTATCGAGAGCATAGACACCTCCACCCACAGCAGAGGCTCGACAGGCAACCTGAAGAATCTCTGACCCTCCACCATATTTGGATATAACTCCTCCGAATCCTGGTCCGAGAGCACCGATAGATGCAAGGTGTCTCTTGATCCGAGGAACGGCATGGCTGGCTGATGTGTCCTGGAGGGTTCGCTGGGAGAGCGACAGCGAGAGCAAGGGACTTTGAAGATCCTCTGGAACACCAAACTTGGAGGAAAGGTAGTCCCCGAAAGGCGCCGACAGATCCTCTTCGATCTCCTCAGAGTCTTCATCAGCCGGCTTGCTGATATGTCGCAAGAAACGCATCAGGGTTCTCTTGGATTTCATACTGATATGAGTATCAGCGAAAATGTCCTCTCGGTTGCCGGGCACACGATGAAAACTTCTCGTGGCTCCGAGTTCGCTGTTCTCTGCACTGGGTTGTTCGGAATGAATCCACCAGCTTCCTACGGCCATGAACTCCAGCTGGCGGTAGACCTTGGAAGATATTAGAACTGAGATTAGTTGGGACCGGGTGTAGAGGAAATGCGGGGAAAGAGAAAGTGTGTAGGCGCGACTCGCAGCCAGCTTGGGGCGAGCATCCGATGGACGATCGCCGCCCCCGGAGCTAGACTGGGAGGAATCTAGAGGGTAAGTGACAACCTTGGCATCTTCAAATGGAGACTGGCCAGGATCTAGCAGATTAACAGAAATCAGCAACATGCCGGAATGTAGAATACACTCGGCGGCAACCCACGTTGGTTGACACTGTTCACCCACTCCTGAGCCTCATCCAGACTAAAGGCTGCTTCAGATCCACCATAGTATGGGTTCTGATCCAAGTGGAGAACTTTCTTTCCCGACCGAGAGAGGGACCTGAAAAGAAAACGCGTCAGTGGTGAAATCTCTAGCTCGACTAATGAGACTTACAAGGCTAGGAGAGATTGAGCCAGCCCTGTTCCTGCAATGACCACATCCCACGAGGTCTCTGCTAAGGTGTCCATAGTGTCAATGATCAGACTCGAGGTCTGATCTGTAGCAGGTTAATGCAAATTACAGGTGCGGGCTCAATGCTCATATGCTTGAGTGTTGATCAAATTCCTTTTAAATGCGTTTGAAAATTCCACGGACTGGGAAATAGAACGCGTTCAGTCCATGGAGTTCGCAGGACTGGAGAGAAGAAAAAAGAAAAAAATGTTCCGCGAAGTCGCGTCCGTTTTGTGCGGGAAGGCGGTCAGGTGTGTGGGGCTCAACAGCTTGGTAAACAGCTTGCCAACACCATGATTACTTTACGCAAAACTAACTGGTATTTGGAAGCTTAATTGTTTAGGCTAAATAAAAAGACATCTGGGCCTCACAATTTCTGGCTAGTGCTCTGTGCCAGCCGAGGAATCAAAGAAACCGCATTCTGGAAATTGATTTTGCTTCTCAGCTCCTCGCTCATATCGTATTTCTCGAGGTCCTCCAAGAAAGCCGGATAGGCAGTGATGGGAGCGTATGGGAAATCACTCTATTTGTTGCATGAGAACAGAAATTCATGGACCAAACATGGAGCACTTACCCCATATAGGATATGGTCATGCGGAATCATCTTCA
The DNA here is from genome assembly GCA_019775415.1 of Penicillium sp. VS I D KN. Lineage (NCBI taxonomy): Eukaryota > Fungi > Ascomycota > Eurotiomycetes > Eurotiales > Aspergillaceae > Penicillium > Penicillium sp. VS I D KN. The sequence goes on from JACWFT010000044.1 coordinate 124,565, forward strand.
ACGCCATATCCAAAACATGCGGAGAGCTCGACAGTGCGAGGTCGAAGTAGAAGCTTCGAAAATCATCCATGATTTGCTGGTAGTTTGTTCCCATGCGATGCTCTGCCACCAAGTTCGGTGCCTTGCGCATTGGAGTGGCCACCCGGGTGATCAAATATGGCAAAGCTCCTCCCGCATGCGAGAGAATGACTTTGCAATCCGCATACTTTGCTTTTGTACCAGACATCATCATATCCATCGCAGATCGTGTAGTCTCATGCGGATAATCTAATGCAGGCTGTGGTAACTTGGGATTAAACATGGTTGTGTCCACCGGATGAGTTGGGTGGACGAAGACGACACATTTGCGGCGGTTCAGCTCAGCCCAAATGGGCTCGAGTGACGAATGGCCTAGATACGTATGGTTATCCCCATAGCGTGTAAAGAGTGTCACACCGTCAGCATGCAATATATCCAGACTATATGCAATTTCAGCAAGAGCAGCCTCTGTGTTGAGGAGATCAGGGAGGGCAGCGAAGAAGCCAAATTGCTGAGGCTCTTTGTCCCGCAGGTCGGCGGCGAATTCATTGAGCTGACGGGCAAGCTTGAAAGACTCGGATCCCTTGAGGATACAGGCACCGGGGGCAGTCGCAGAGAGAATGGCTGTCCGGACACCGAGACGTTTCATGAGGAGCTTGCTTCTCATGGATGTCCAGGTTGGCGTGGGCCAGCCACTGGGGTCCCCTGCCATTAAAAAAAGTTGAAGATTAGCTCACGACTGGCGACAAGGTTGAGAATTAATACCCCCAGCTTTCTCAATAGCTACAGATGCAAGGTCAGCTTTTAAACATATCTTGATGTGGCAAGAACCATACCTTCAGCATAGAATGGTGGGACATAATGGTGATGAGTGTCAATCTTGTTGACTGGAGGGCCCGGAATCCAGCCCAGCGCTTTATCTTGTAACCAATCCATCGTAATGTCTCGTAGATCGCTCAAAGAAGCCGATTCAGCGTTGCATGAGAAGCAGGTGAGAACCAGGCACAGAATCAAGTGGCCTCGCATAATGACGTGTCCAACACACTGCGGGGTTGAAGTTCGGCAACGACCCGGTCTTGCAACTGATCACTTACAAGGGGACCAGACTATTCTGGATTTCATAGGACTGTCTATGAGTATGCCCTTGCGAGTGGTACATAGTATGTAGTAAGCATCATTTTATAACATCTGAGTTTCTAAGATTCAACCTCGGAAGGTTGCTTCGACTCTATCAATTGACCGGAAAGAACCCGAATCATCCCAATCCCCCAATCCCTGGCTCGGGTCGGACCCGAGTTATGAGAGTACCTCGGTTGAAGGATGAAGTTTGTATATTCGAATATGCCCAAGGTGTAGGCTTCAATGCTGTAAAGTTGCTCAGCAATTAAATACATCGTTACTTCTACCTGTGTTGTGAAGATATGCGGATTGTCAAATCTCTCAATGTCCCCGGCCTCATTCTTGAAATTGATGAAAAATATGATACGAATAAACATATTCGGCTAACTGGAATATCATATTGCGGACATTCAATCCTGATACTCAGATGTTCGTAAACCCCTAGAGGGACTCATTTGGGCTCCCCAAAACTGCCTCAGCCATTTTTATACCAGCCACTCGTCCCGTAAAAATGCAGCCCCCGAGAAAAGTACCTTCAAGAGCACTGTATCCGTGAACTCCACCTCCTCCAAACCCAGCAACTTCACCCGCAGCATACAGCCCCGGGAAGATTGTCCCATCTGGACGAAGAACATTTCCATCTAGGTTCGATTCCAATCCACCGAGGGTTTTTCGAGTCAGAAGGTTCAACCGGACTGCGATCAGCGGGCCATGGCTAGGATCAGTGAGCTTGTGGAGCTTGACCACCCGCGACCATCGCTCAGGCCAATAGTTGCGTGCATTCTGGATGAGCATTATCTGGGCATCCTTGCTAAATGGATTGTCGCATTGACTGTCGCGAAGATGTATCTCTTTCTCGATGTGTTCAACGTCAAGTTCGGGTCCACCTCGTTCCTTCGCTAATTTATTCATGCCAGCGACCAGTTCCGGGAGGGTCTTTTCGACGACAAAGTCGGCCCCTTTGTCCATGAAGGCTTGAACAGGCGCGGTAGGAGACCAGCCCAGGAGACGCTTCAAGGCTTGGAGATAGCTCATCCCGGTAATATCCGGGTTTTGTTCAGAGCCTGAAAGAGCAAATTCTTTGCTGATGATCGTTCTGTTGAGAATAAACCATGTGTAGTCATTGCCACTTTGGCAGATGTGTTTTAGCGTAGCCAGTGTATCGGTTCCAGGGTAGAGCATTGGAGGCAATCGGTGACCTGTGGCATCTAGCCAAAGTGAGGATGGACCAGGAATGATTCGAATTCCATGATCTGGCCAGATAGAATCCCAATTCATAATACCCTCGGTATAGTGCCACATACGATCACTGTTGATTACATTGGCACCTGCCTCCTGGGCGATTCCGATCATACGTCCGTCGACATGGGCAGGAACACCAACGACGAAGTTGGATGGAATTGCACCGAGTCGATCAACGGGCCAATTCTTCTTGACTAGTTCAATGTTGGCGCCAATACCTCCACTGGATACGAGCACATTGCTTCCATGTATCTCAAATGTGTCTACGCTCTTCCGACTGCTTGCAACTCCCCGGACGGTATCCGATGGCTCGAGAACTTGGCCCCGCACACCGATAGCCGCACCGTGCTGATCAACCACTATAGAGTCAACTTGGTGGCGAAATTTGAAGTCCACCAGCCCTTTATTCGCAGCTTCTCTGACAGGCTTCTCGAATATATCGACCACTGCAGGGCCGGTGCCCCATGACAAATGAAATCTTGGTACCTGTGCCTTGTTGTCAGTGGCGTGGTTTCAGTATGATGGGGGCCGAACTCACCGAGTTTCCATGGCCCCCAGCGTCTCCGCTACCTCGTTCCGCCCAGCCGACACTGACAATGCTCAAGCCGAGTGATTTGACATAGCTTTCGAGTTCTCCTGACGTGAAGTCGACGAAAGCTTCAGCCCACTTCTTCGGCCAGTAATCGCAATCGCGGTCAAAGCGTGCGGTACCCAACCAATCCTGTAGTGCGAGTTCACGACTGTCCTTAATTCCCACCCGGCGCTGTTCGGCAGAGTTGACAATGAAAAGGCCTCCAAGAGACCAAAAAGCCTGTCCTCCAAGATTTGCTTCGTTCTCTTGGTCGATGATGATGCTGTGAACTTGACGCTTGGAGAGCTCAAACGCAGCCACAAGACCTGCCAGTCCTCCACCGACAATGATGACAGGGCTTTCACTTGTCATTGTTGCGCGACTAGATCATATGATGATGGGTAACTGGGTGTTTCGGTCTCAGGACTGCTTCAGTCTGGAATTGGATATTTTGGCTGACGGGGAGGGAGGAGAGTAAGTTACTCAAATGACTGATCGTGGAACTCCGAGCGGGCCCACGTCATTTGGGGGCTAACTTCATCAAAGACGATTGAAATGAAACACGCAGTTCATCTTATGCCGAGGCTTTCTGAATGATGGTCTCGATGATGAAGAGTGGGGTAGATGATCTCCGCTCATTCGTGGAATTGGAGCAAGAACCATTAGTTGCGCCTGCATGAAGATGCTAACCTAATCACTAATCCCTGCTTTACCCACTCTTCAGCTCTTCATTTGGGAAAAGATTAGCGCACCACTTTAGCTTAATGAGCTAAACGTAAGTTGGGTTGGCAACTTGTGTTCACGATATGTACGTTTCACTTCATGATATATACAATTGAAGTCCCTTCTGAAAGAAATCAGGTTTTCCGATCGAATGCTGGAATGACCTTTTAGTGTAGATCACGGAATGACATCAAAATTGAATCCCTCCGTGTTGGGCTCGTCGTATCTCGTACCTCATGACGTACGTACCCCGGCAGGTGCTCCTCGTATTCCGTACTAGCAAAGAGGTCCCGGAGCGTTACGATAAAGGCCGAGCACTTCGAATGTTTTCATAGGTAGGCAACCTTGGGGTATAAGAAAAATATTTCGAGTGTGAATAAAGAGCTTCACTCATACTCTTGGAAGATGTCTGCTGAGTCAGGTCATTTCAACTCCAAGACCAGATCATCCACTGAATGTATTTTGTCTATACGAACAATTCCCCGAAAGTATATGCACCATGAAAAGATCCAGACCACGACAAGAACAAGTACTATAGAATAACACGTCTAATTGCCTCGTTGCTGCTCCGCGAGCGTCATGCTCACACGCTCAACCTGTACCCGGAGCCGTTCCACAGCATCCATCACATCCGCAAGCTGTGTCTGCCCAGATCGCGGCATGTTAGATTCACTTGCACCCGGCGAATCAACATTGAGAGGCTCATGGCCCAGTCTTAGACGATTCACCTCAACCACAGAAGGATGCAATGGGGCTTGTAATCTGGAAACACTAGGCTCGCTCGCGGCAGTGCTAGGTGGCCGCCCTCCTAACGGTCGCGAGGACCGAGAGGATGATTTGTCCGAATCTTGACGGGTTGACTCGTAGATCCAGATCATCATTACGAATGGAAGATGGGTTGCTCGAAGTAAGACAATGCGTACTCGGCGGACTACCCCCGCGGATAGAAATAGTCGTAAAGGTCGGATGCATAGGAGTGGAATTAGGTTCTGTCTATGTCAGTACTAGATTGTTTTAAATCTTGAAGGTTAGCTCAAGATAGAAACGAACCAGTGGTGGCAGGAAATATGTTAGACGCCGTGAATTGCTACTTTCTAGGACGTAGATAGATAGCCTGAAGTATGTCAACAAACTGGAAATGGGTATGCAAATGTGAATTTGATACACTTACTGGAAGAGATACTCCTCGCGAGCGTGGGCCATTACCTGAAAACAATGGGCTTAGCTCTTGTTGTTGTTATAAAAGCCACAGAAGACCTACTCCCTCTAGGCTCATACCCATCAAACTGATAAGGCATGCAAGGAGCAAAAAGTTGCTCAATGGGACGAAAATCAACCTGTAGGTGATGTCAGTCATCTGAGTCAGATAAAAACACAAAGAACTCACATCAAACCATAGCCGAAGATCGGAGAAATCTGAAATCAAGCATGTCAGTAAACTAAGGTGTGGTGGTCAAATTGAGTAATGAAGGCGAACCTTCAGTGCGTTGTCCTATTGTCCAGTCGATTCATCGTCAGTTAATTCCAGGACACTGTCAAAGGCTATGAGCTTTATCCACCTACCAAACCAAGCGTCCCAGACCTATTCTAAAGTCAGATATAAGTGACGATCAAGGCAGATCTCGCAGACTCACCCAAAGAACACCTTCAAAAGCAAGTAAGACATTTCTCTAACGGAAATTCGGTCACGAGCAAGAAGCGAGAAGGTTGTCAGAAATGCTTTTTGACCCCTTATAGTCAGTCGTGTTCACGCACGTATGAACGAGTCACCCATACCTGTGTAAATAATAAGCACTACCGGTAAGAACCTCATAAATGCTTTTGTCTAAGATAAGTCAGCCTCGGACGCCTGAGCGCCGTATTAGGTCGAGATCTTACCATCTCTTTCATCACTGGGATCTGTTCGTTCCACAGTCAGATATTTACTCATAGTTGCGGGGCACTTTGAGCCTACCAAACTTCCAAAATAAGCATTCAAGCTCACAAGCGAACAAATCCTGCGAATTCCTTGGTGTCAGTTTTGACAATTCATGGAAACTTAAGAAATGCGGATGATGATACCTTGGGACAAGAAAGAGTGCCTCTAAGGAGAGAATGTCGAATGACAGGTTGAGGATGTAGTCATCGTTTTTGAATAAACCAATGCCCCCTGTATTTTCCACTTTAGTTCGTGAAGATCACAAGGTACTCTGTATATGCAAGATGTAAAGAGCCACGTAAGGGCATTGATGATGGATACTTACTGGTGATAATAAATGCAAACCCAACTCCTATAATGGCGAGGTTCCACAGGCTCCAGAAGTCCATCTGATAGAAGAGTACTCCAGCATCGACAAGTCCACTAAGCTCATCGTAGGCAAAGGCGACAATCCATATGTCCATCAGAATCTCAAATCGACCGATTGATCTTGGCGACCTTTCCACGAGTACTGTGTAGTACAGGAACAACAGGGAAAGAAAGAACCCCGCCTCAAACATCTTTCGGTACACAGGGACCCGCATGCGCGAGTACGGGTCAGCCGTTCTAAATCAATCATGTTAGAAAAGCTATGACGCAATGGAAGGGCTGATTCTTACCTCCGGTTGAATATTTGCGGCTTTTTGGTCGAATGAACGGTGAGCGAGTCCCAGAAAACAATTTCTCCCTTCCAGATGTCATTGACCATACGCTGAACAACGCGCTGACTGAGGAATCTTTTGGCTTGAGCAACAGCCGCAATCTCCAATGCGTTAAGCCCAAAGAATTGAAAATACCGGGAAAAATCCTCCCTTTCTTGGTCTGAGCCATAAAGCTCCGAGTAGTCTTGGTTCTTCTGAGCCGCTGCACTTCTTTTTCCAAACCCAAGAAGATGGAGATGGCTCGGTGAGCGGGACAGAAGCGGTGTTGCTTCTGTTTCGCGGGCAGGTTCAAACCCAGGATTGCCCGGATCACATCTTTCAGCCTCGGTAAGATTTGTTGAATTGCGACGCGGAATTGGAAGCTCTTCCAGTAGAAAGTCAATGGCCTCGATCTGGTTTAGATGACACAGGTATTGCCATGCAACAAACTCGCAGGCTGCACCTCGACTTTCATTCAAGCCCCAGTTGTCATCGGCGACTTTTGAAAATTCCCACTTGAGAATCATCAAGGCTACAATGATGAAAGGATTGTGACTGTCCTCGGCCAAGGTGTGCACTAGTTGACGAAGGCGATGGCCTCGAGATTCATGGCTCATGTCCTCGAATGAGAACGCAATTTCACCAACTGCGTTGGTGATAAACCTACATATTAGTTAGTGTTGTCTGACAATATGGATCAAGAGCAGGATTGGCGCTGGAGCTTACTGGGAGAGTTTTGGGATTATGGAGAACAGAGACTCATCGGTGTCAATGACAGGGATCCCAACATCGTCCATGATGAATGAAGAATCCATGCTGGATGCCGAGCGCTCAGTGGCGAGATCGGAATGCAAGCCCCGTATTTTAGCTGTGGGCGGGTCCTGTCAGATTGGATTCAAGGATAAAGCCATGCAAGATAAGAACGCACCGGATTGAACCTTAAACATGCGCAATCACCTCCCAAATATAGAGTGTCTTCACACTCGCTGAAACTTTGTTGTCAAGGGTCAATTCCCCTTGGATGTTTGTTTACTCCTGGCTAGTCGTTTCCTGTAAAACCAGGTCGAACTACCAACGACCACGCATAATGAGAGTTTGAGTAAGTAGACAAAAGAAATTCGACTCAGATCGTAAAGGTCTACCAACTTCGAGAATATTTACGAGATTGAAATTAATATGACTGAAATGACGGTTCCCAGCTCTAACAGTGTGTTGGCAGGCCCTCACCGCCTTCACATCACTATCACGTGGGGCGGTGTCAAGTGACCTCACTCGCGTTATCGTTTGCTTCTATTTCACATTTTCCAACGTCAAGAGGAGAAAAGAGAGAGATGAAACGCATGATACACCATGGGACAAGGTTATTCCCTCACAACCCTGTCTGCAGGGTCAGCAGGGATCGATGTTCCCGAGCTCTCGGACTTAGTGTATGAGAAGTCCATGGGTGGGGGCAGATTCATGAAGAGCATCCGTGCTAGGCAACAGAACGGTCTGGTCTTCGTGAAGGTGATCATGAAGCCCTATCCGACCATGGAGCTGGAGCCATATATCAAGGCCATTATTCGTAAGCGTGTACCACTTGATGAGGGGTGGGACCTGAGCTGATCTTATTTACACAGGGGAACGCAAGCTCTTATCTGATGTGCCTAATGCATTGAGCTATGAAAGGTTCCTGGAAACCAGTACCAGTGGATACCTAATACGCCAATACATCCATAGCTCCTTGTATGATCGAATGAGGTTCGTCTGATCAGATTTGTATATTTGATGTCCAAGGACCAAGATTGACTGTTATATAGCACGCGTCCATTTCTCGAGGACATCGAGAAGAAATGGATCGCGTTCCAGCTTTTGGGTGCTCTCCGAGATTGTCACTCCATGGATGTCTTTCACGGCGATATCAAAACGGAAAATATCTTAGTCACGTCATGGAACTGGCTATATCTGTCTGACTTCTCTTCTTCGTTCAAGCCTACTTTCCTGCCCGAGGATAATCCCGCAGACTTTTCCTTCTACTTTGATATATCGGGTAGACGAACCTGTTACCTCGCGCCAGAAAGATTCCTAGTCGCTGGCGAAGAGCCGGGCAATCGTCACGTTAATTGGGCTATGGATATCTTCAGTGCTGGCTGCGTTATTGCCGAGCTCTTTCTCGAATCGCCAATTTTCACACTTAGTCAAATTTACAAATATCGAAAAGGAGAATACAGCCCGGAGCACGGCCCGCTCGCAAAAATTGAGGATCCCGAAATTCGGGAACTGATTATGCATATGATCCAACTGGAGCCCGAGTCTAGGTATTCTGCAGAGGAGTACCTGAATTTCTGGAAGAATAAAGCCTTCCCGGAGTATTTCTACAGTTTTCTCCATCAATACATGTCCCTCATGACGGATCCATCTTCGGGAAGAACGAAGGTGGACGCGGAGTCTGCCAACAGAGGTGAGCCCGATGACAGGATAGAGCGAGTCTGTCTAGACTTTGACAAGATCTCCTATTTCCTTGGCTCCTCATCCCGAGGGTCCCAGGGTGCACCTAGCCCCGCCGTTTCACGACTCACGGGCGACATACTCCCTGTAAAGCTTGATCTGCCGGAGGGCGGGAACAATCAAGCATCTGGCACACAGCCTGATGAGGGTGTCTTGATTTTTTTGACCCTCGTTGTTTCCAACCTTCGGACTACATCGAAAGCTTCAGCTCGAATCAAAGCCTGTGATATTCTTTTAGCCTTTGCAGAAAGATTATCCGACGAGGCAAAACTCGACCGTGTCCTGCCATACATCATGCTTCTTCTGGCCGACCGGACAGACAGTGTAAAGGTTGCGGCCATCCGCACCTTGACACAATTATTAGAGATGGTGCAAGTAGTATCTCCAGTGAACGCATATCTCTTCCCCGAGTACATTTTCCCGCGCCTTCAGCACTTCGTTATCTCCTCCAAGAGTAACCCAAGTGTCATGGTTCGTGCTGCGTATGCCTCGTGTATCGCATCTTTGGCGCAGTCTTCATTGAGATTCCTGGACATGATCCAGGCGCTGCGCTCTGATACTCGATTAACTGCGCTAATTCCTGTCGGCTTTGAACCGCGATGGACTGAAGATGCTACTTATCATAACCTTTATGATGTGGCCCGAATTGATCTTCTGGAGTACTTCGAGGTTCACACAAAAGCTCTCTTGACCGATACCGATGCCACGGTCCGCCGGGCATTCTTGGGATCTGTGTCTAGACTCTGCGTTTTTTTTGGTAATTTGAAGGCAAATGAAGTTGTCCTCAGCCATCTCAACACCTATCTCAACGATCGGGACTGGATTCTGAAGTGCGCCTTTTTTGAGGCTGTCGTTGGTGTTGCTGCGTACGTGGGAAGCACCAGCCTAGAGCAGTACATTTTGCCGCTGATGATCCAGTCTATGACGGAGCCCGAGGAATTTGTGGTGGAAAAAGTAATTCGGTGCCTCGGAGCCATGGCTGACCTAGGGTTATTTCAGCGATCTACGACATGGGATCTGCTCCATATTACCCTGGGGTTCTTGGTCCACCCTAACATCTGGATCCGGGAGGCTGCGGTGAACCTGGTCGTAAAGTCAACCAAGTTCCTGGCCGTGGCTGACATTTACTCCATTTTGACTCCCCTGATTCGACCATTTCTCAAAGTCAAGATCGTTGGCTTTTCTCAGGTTGAGATTCTCGATGCTCTCAAGCGCCCAATGTCAAGGAGCGTGTACGAGATGGCATTCATCTGGGCCTCAAAGTCAGACAAAGGGATCTTCTGGAAGTCCGCGAGCCGCGATGGTGCATTCAGTCTTTCTGACCCTGGTGCTCACGGATTTCGACCTGGGCGTTCATTTTCCCTAAGTGCACACTCGAAGAATGATGAAGATGAACAATGGCTTGCTAAGCTGCGAAATCTTGGAATGACCCCCGAGGACGAGTTCAAGCTCCTTGCACTCAAGGATTATATCTGGAGGGTCTCGTTGAGGCAAGCAAGGGACGTCGATTCCCAACCTACTCCACCGTGGAATGATATAATCAGCTTAGCCCACCATGGTCTCACACCCCAAACGGTCTTTTTTGATAAGAACGTCAACGACAAGCCGCAAAGTACCTCACGGGATCGAACGGAAAGCCCAAGGCCCGAGGAATCTAGGCCGCGAACTATCGCTGATGCACTGCTTGATGCCTCTACGACTATTGAGCGGACTCCTCATTCTGGCCACAAGCATATGCGATCACGGAGCCAACTTCACAAGGGGATAGAAATTCGTCCGAGCCGCCCGGGTGACACTGCAGTAGACTCCTCGGCATCTTCCCCCGCGGCTTCATCTCCTGCTCATGGTCCTGGGACTCGACCATTGTCTTCGCCAGTCTTAGATATTCCTACTCCCGCTCGGCGACTGAGTTCTGGCCAAGAAAGCTCATCAACTACGCCTACAAATACGGACAACATGTCGGTCAGAAGCGAAAGGGTGCAAAAGAAATCTAGCGCAATAAACCTTCTCGGGCGCAATGAGACTACGAAGACATATGCAGAAACAAGCACAAACTCTGCCAATGCCTTTGGAAAGGTGGATGCCCCCGTTCAAAGATCAGGGACTCCCCAGCCATCAGGTATCACTCAGGCCTATGAACGCATGCCAGTTCAGGCAGCAGCACGGCGATATCGTGCCAATCACTCATATGCAGGCGATGACCCAACGGTTTTGCGACTACTGGACAACGTCTTTGCTGAGAACTATCCAACTGATTTGTTCGACCTGGGTCCTTATGTCAAGGAGCTGGATCTACGACAACCAATCCGCAAAGCCAACACACATGACCCCAATAAGATTTGGCGGCCTGAGGGGAACTTGGTAGCGACCTTTGGCGAGCACAGCGGCCCGGTTAATCGTATCGCTGTACCGCCGGATCACTCTTTCTTTGTCACTGCGTCCGATGACAGTACCGTGAAAATATGGGATACGACGCGCTTGGAGAGAAATTTGACCCCTCGCTCCCGTCAGACTCATCGCCATGCGCCCGGAGCCCGGGTCCAGGCATTGACCTTTGTTGAGAATACCTACACCTTCGTGAGCGGCGCGACAGATGGTAGTATCCATGCTGTTCGGGTGGACTATCACAAAGTCAACGAGACTGTGCGCTACGGGAAGCTTCAACTTGTTCGCGAGTACCAATTGCCTGTGATGGAGAATGGATCCCCAGAGTATGCTGTCTGGATGGAGCATTTCCGGGATGAAGGCCAGTCAACTCTTCTTGTTGCCACCAATGCCTGTCGAATTCTTGCGCTAGACATGAAGACCATGCTACCGGTTTACACCCTGGAGAATCCCGTGCATCACGGAACCCCGACCACCTTCTGCTGTGATCGTCGACACACATGGCTCCTCGTCGGCACAACGCATGGCATCTTGGATCTGTGGGACCTTCGGTTCCGAGTACGACTTAAGGCATGGGGTCTGCCTGGCTGGGGATCAATTCAGCGAATCCAATTGCACCCTACCAAGCCACGTGGGCGCTGGGTTTGCGTATCCAGCAGCGGCAGCCACGGCAATGAAATCACTGTGTGGGATATTGAGCGATTCCGGTGCCGCGAGGTCTACCAGGCGACGCCACTGGACGCGCACGAGAACAACTCCAACGGGACGCATCGTGCCTCTCGTCCCACCAACACCCGTGGCCACCGAACCATGGCAAGAGACTTTGAGGCATGGCCAGTAGACGAAGACCGACCGGAGGGAATGCTCAGTCGCTTTGCTACCGCCAGCCCTGCGGCGGCGGGCATGCCACCAACCACTGGAGAAAACGGCTCCGCGTCACCACCCAACACCCCCTCCGGAGATCGACTTGGGACGTGGGCGTTTGCAGTGGGTCTGAATGCCCCTGATGACGACAAAGCGTCTGGCAGTCGGTGCGGGTTCATCGTGTCTGCGGGGTGCGACCGTAAAATCCGGTTCTGGGACCTTGCCCGCCCGGAGCTGTCGATGATCGTTAGTGGCATGGATGCTGTATCGGAGGGTGCTAACGCTGGCAAGCCGCGTTATGAGCTATCTCAGCCTGGACCAAATCTTTTAGTGACGACCGAGCATTTGCCTAATGCGCCTGGTAGCGGGCAGGCAGCGGGAGGATCGCGGAAGGCAAGTTCACGGCCTCCCCGCAGCACGGTGATTAGTCTCCAGCAGCAGATGCTGCTAAAGAGCCATCTAGATATCATTCAAGATGTGGCTGTGTTGCGACAACCATACGGCATGATTGTCAGTGTTGATCGGGCGGGCATGATCTACGTCTTCCGATGAGACTACTATGTACAGTAATAGAGGAGCCTTGCATGATATGTTGCATTTTTTTCTGGCTGGGATTGCGATGCGGTAGCTATAGATACCCTGAATATTCAATATAAGTTTTACTAGCAAAAGCACAGCCTGCACCTAGCCATTGTCCATGGTTGATCCCAGTCCCATCTGTGGATCGTGACCACCAGCGCAAATCGTCCTTTCGATTATTGTGTACATCTCTACTATTTCCGTTTCCCACACTCCCCGACCTTTGAACTTCACTAACATGCCCAGCCTTCCACACAGGCCAAGCCAACATCCCACCTGGGCAGGCTCATAGAAAAGCCTGTAAAAATCTTATCTAGCACTCTGATCTCTACCAGATCGGAGCGAGCATGCGCACCGTCTCCACAGATACCTGACAGCAGCGTCCACGGTACCTCTGTCGTTATGGGTCACCCGCCACACCCGAAGTAGCGGTTACGTACCCTGCAGGTACACTGGGGGCGAGCTGGAATGTGGGCCGCGCCCACGCAGACGAAACACCGGTGGATGATCGGCAGAAGCTACGACCAGAATTGGTCTAGGCTCTAGGTCCAGAGGGGAAAAGTGCCGTGGACGTGAAGTTTTTGCCTTTCTGACGCAGGTAATAGCCGTTTAACATACGGTCATTATTATTTGGCGACAGTAGAGGCGTTTCTTAGTTGATTCTAGCAATTTCCTTCCTGCATAACATACAGTAGTCAACAGCCTTAAGAGCTTGCAGCGAGAGGGTGGATTCGAGTTTCTCGGCTCCAGGAGTCCGAAATGATTTGAGATTGATCCCTGTTACTGACCCGGTATAACCTATTCCTTCGCTCTTAGCTTTTTGTAAAGAAACTATCTCTTATTTGATTATTTGATCACAATTTCTCCGCTTGATTCTAGATCCGCTGGAGCTATGTCCCGTGTACCAAGGATTCCATGCGAATGACAGACGCCAATTCAGACAAGGTTGCCCACCAACACGAATTGAGGCGATTGGACCGACGGGATCTCCATTACGAACTTCCTGAGTTGGCTCGGTAGATTTTGACAAGATGACAAGTAGTGGAGTCCATCGAAAATTAATCAAAACAGAAAGAGGGGAAGAAGAAGGCTGAGCCATGCGGTTTTTTTATTCCCCTTTGTCTCAGTCTGTAGTCAATCGGAGCTTTCTGATATCAGTTTGTTATGCACGTAATCCAAGGGGGATGTCCTGTACAACGTGCACTCAGGAACCTGCGAAAAAGGCCTCGTTTCTCAGGGGTTACGAACACAGACCACCGATCGAACTCGAATCGCTGGGTATCGTGGGTCCAAGTTCTGGGGCCAGGGGAACGCACCAGTCACAGCGCTTTTTCTCCGTCAGACGGGTACGCGGGACGCAACGACTGCAGGGCCTTGGGAAGCTTTGCGGCCCCAAGGCTCCAGGAACCATGGTGCTTCGTTTCCAAATCATGGAGCTCTGTCGATCTCAAGATACGATCGGACACTAGTTGCAGGATTTTTTAGAGGAAGTTTGGTCGAGGCGAGGAACTGGGGCACTTCCTTGGATTTGAAATTTTGGTTTTTTTAGTATTTTTTTTCTCTCGTATTTTTGGACTTGGTCTGTGTAGAAATAATCATGGATCATAATGTCCGTTGTCATAGTGGATAACGCTCGTTCTCCTCGCAGCTCGCAGGCGAGACAGAGTTGCAGTGCGGTCGCAGCGAAAAAAGGTTGATCGGTTAGAATACTGGCAAGAGGGAAAGGAAAAGATAAAGAATAGAGGAACAAGTCGCTTGTTACAATGGACGTGATCTATCGAGTTTTTAAGGTTCTGGGGGTTGGAGGGGAAGAGAAGAAGCTTGAAAAGCAGCGGTCAACGGGTTTGAAACGCTGTCCATGCAGGACGTATCGACCAGGTACATAGATCACATCCAGCGTAGTATTTTGGACTTTTAGAAAGGAGGTTGAATGCCTGCAAATTGCGATTGCAATCCCAGTAAAATTGGATTTGAGCCCCTGGACGCAGGGCTATACGTACATATAACACCGCATCCTGCGCATACCGTGAATGCCGTCAAGTTCCATGGTTTTCTGCTCCGGCTATATAACGACAGGCTTCTCCGTGAAAAACAGATACCCCTGGACCAGAATTCATTCTAATTTGGAGCATCTCCGCTTTTGCCATTTAATTTAACGGACCGGAACCAGGTGGATCCCAACCGGCGCGCGCGAGTGGTTCCTGTGGTTCGTAACTGGCTCCGGATGAACCCCCTTTGGCTTTAGCTTCGGTCTCAGCTTCTTCTCCTATTCCATTGTGTTTCCCCCCCTAAACCCTTTTACTTCGGCATCTTCGGTTCTTTGGAAGTGTGGACAAATAGAACTTCGTTCTGTACACGCCTTCACACATGGCCTGGGGTGCCTCTTACCGACTCTGAATCAACACTCTCTTTGTGACCTATCAATTTTCGACTCTCAATCCTTGGTCTTTCCTTTCACCCCCCGTTTTTTTTTTTATACTCCGGCACTTGATAGTGCACCTCACCCTGTGAAACGGGTCAGGATTATATATACACGCCATTATGGGAGCATCTCTGAGAGAACATGGTTCCTTTGTGCGGCCGGCCACGCGAGACCGGCCTTCGACTCGCGGCGAGGGGGAAAATTCGCTGGTCGTCCCCAGTCGCACGTCGTCGCTGCACTCCCGTATCACCCAACCCATTCCCTCCACTCTCAACATGAAGCCCGCTCAGCGGACACCAAAAACTCTGACCCACGCCTATATGGTCTGTGGTGTCGGCCGTGAGCCATCACAATGGGTCAAGGCTCCTTCTCCAGACCAGGGCAAGATTGGCCACATGAAGGGCGCCGTTGGCCAATTCTGGCTTCCTGAGATCCTGGGCAGCAGCCCCCGGTTAGAGCAGGACAACGAGATTGCTCGCGCTCTGCACGCCGCCATGCGGGTAAGTTGAATAAAAGAATGCGACAATCCGATTGATATAGATTAGAGGAATGTGGAACGGAGAAACTAACCAATTGCTTCCAATTTAGGCTTGTTTCCCTCACGATGTCGAAATTTGCACGGGCAAGAGCCAGCCTCACTGTGCCCACCACGCTTTTGTTTTGCAACAGGACTCTTCTCACACTTTGTACGGTATCGCGCTGCGCGTTTGGTCTCGTGCTGATGAGAAGCGTGCCGAGACCATTCGCGAGTTACGCAAGAAGACTGAGCCCGACTTTTATGACAACCCTGATGAGACCTACTGGATCCCCTACTGCTTGAGTTTCCTGTCCCGGTATCCGTTGTATGACCTGCTGGGCGACTACCTCCGCGGCATGTGGATTCACTGGAACAAGGCTACCAACCTGTTCCACGCCGAGGAAGTCTCCCGGATTCTCAGCTTCCCGGCTCCCCGCTTGAACGACTTGGTTCGCATTGATATGAAGGATTACGCTTTGTGTTACCAGTTCCCGTCCTCGCCAACTGGTTTCCAGAACTTCGCCATGTGGCCCCTTTTCAACTGTCTTTCGATCCCTAACATCGTCGGTGTGATCGAGGCTGCCGTTTCGCCTACTCGCCGTATTATCTTTGTCAGCCACTACCCTGCTATGCTGACCGTGGCCGCCGAGACCATCCGTTACTGCGTTCGCGTGTACGAGTGGAGTGGTCTGTACGTGCCCGTGGTGCACGCCCGTCATGTCAAAGAACTGGTTCAGGAGCCTGGCCCTTACATTCTGGGTATCACCGCTGAGTGCCGAACTCTGTTCAATGCTCCCTCGGATGCCCTGGTGGTGGACCTGGACCGCAACTTTGTTTTGACCTCCAGCCCGCCCAACGTCCTGAACCAGGGCCAGCGTACTAAGTTCATCACCCGGTTGACTCAGTCCCTGAATGGCGATGTCTCTCCCTCTGGTGTCCCTGCTCACCTGCGTTCGGCTTACGCTGGCGGTAAGCTGATCCCTGCTGGTCAGATTATTGTTATGCGTGGTGAGGTTGAGAGCGTCCAGGACCCTACCTGGTGGAACCAGGATGCCGTTATGGGTGTTATGGACCACGTCTGCGAGAAGCTCGGTCGCAACACCGGTATGAAGGCCATCTTCGGTGGCTCCGTCAAGAAGCCCCTTATGACCAAGGTCTCGATGCGTCATCTCAACGAGATCGTTCGGGAGCGCAACCAGTACTCCCGGGATGCTATGGAGGCCTGGCAGGATTTCATCAACCTCAAGGGCCGCATGGACACCGAGCTCAGCAAGGTTACCAAGCGCAACAACTTCCTGGTCGAGGAGCTCGAGACTTGGAAGCAGCAGTTCCTCAAGTTCCAGGCCTTTGCTGAACAACTCACCAAGGAGACCTCCGAACTCAAGGTCAAGATTGAGAACCACAAGCGCGAGAACCGTCGCCTCACTGGTCTCATTGACCAGCAGAAGGATGACGTCGCTCGCCTTACTCTCCGCCTGTCTGGCACTGAGAAGCAGCGTGACGATGCCCTCGAGGCTTTGGTTCTGCAGCAAGAGATTGCCGAGGAGCTGGAGCGTGAGCGCAAGCGCAACCAGAAGGAGATTTCTGGCCTGACGCACACTAACGCTACCCTTTGCCGTCAGCGTGACGATGCCCAGCGTGTGGTTCTCCACCTGCGCAGCCTCATCAACGGCCAGAGCCACCACATGGAGCACATTGTCCGCTCCATCGGCAGTGCTTCCGAGATTACTGAGATCGTCGAGCAGGGTTACGAAGACGCCCCCGAGGAGACCGACAACAAGAGCGAGAAGAGTGTGGAGGTTGTGAGGAAAGCGTCGAGCAGGGAGATCGGTCAAAAGCCTTCGGTAAATCATATGAGACCTGAGCTGGAGCAGCACCTGCTGAACCTCGACAAGGACCACAAGTCCCTTGCTCGCCTGAGCATTACAGATGTCGCCGACCGTTACCTACGCGACAAGACCGATGCTATTGCAGACATCATCCGCAGCATCAGCGACCAGTGTGCCGCCGCCGTCGAAGGCCTGCACCTCGCCCAGGACGCCGAGGACGACGACTCCGTTTCCATCAAGGCCCACAACGACCAGCGTTCCGTCTCCGACTACGAGAGCCAGGATGGTCGTACTACCCGTGCCACCAGCGAAATCAGTGACATTGACCACAGCTCGCTGCACCCGGATAACCGTCATTCCAGCATCCCTCCCACCCCTGACCTGGTCCACAACCGCTCCAGCACCTCCATGTCTATGGTCAGCAGCTCCACCTTCCCCGAGCGAACCAGCCAGCAGTACGGCCCCGGCGACATCCCCACCCGCATCGTGGAGGACGACGACGAGCACAGCCACGAGACTGACGGCATGGATGACCAGCAGACTGAGACTGGCACTTTGTCCAAGCAGGCCAGTGAAGACCTCATGCGGCCCCAGACTGCCCGTGTGATCTCGTAAACTGGTCTCTAAGTCTAGGATGATGCAACGCTTGACTGAGACGATCTTGCCTTTTTTGCCCCTTTTTTCTAATTTCTTTTCTTGCAATATGGCGTGGTATTGTCTGTTTCTGCTGTGACCCACACGCACAAACCTGGTTATCGGCGTACAGTAGTCCTGCTTTTTTTTTTCTTCTTCGCTTCGCTTCTTCGTGTCGCTTATGATACTCCCTTATATCCATCCGCCTTTATCTTCCCCATCCTTTCCCGGTGACTTCTTGTCCATCTTGAATTTGTTTCCCGGAGCATCCCCCTTTCCTGTCTCCTATTCTCCTTTCTCCTGGGATTCTGTTACTATCTTCCTCTATCTACTCTACACCGGTCCGTCTGAGATGGACTGACCTGAAATCTTTTGTTGTTTATCCTCTGCTCCGCGACTTCCGCGCTCGAGGTCGTTGATAGACTATATGCGCGGATGAGAGAAAGAGCGCTCACTCTGCTACTGCTACCCTGTTTCTATATCTGCATGGATAATTCTTGCAGATCGAAGGGGTTCTTGATTTTCCTAATTTGTTGACCCAACATTCCTTTTTCCTTTTGTCTGCAGTCGTCGAACTGGACTTATTCGATTGCTTGAGGGGAGTTTTCCATCCCTGCTGTATTTAAAAATGGATCTATAATTGGTTATACTTTATTTTGTTTTCGTGCTTCGTATGGATCCATGAATGTATAATGTCTGATCTGGAAACGTACATGTTGAAGACTTATGGCCATCAAAATTCCGTTTTGTGCAATGAGCCAATGAAAGGACTGATACGTTGAGAAAGCGAAACTTGTTCCCATTATACGTCGACCAAGACACTCTCAATCAAAGATTCCGTCAATAGCTGCCCATCCTGTATCGTCACAATTTTATCACGCCCCGGTCGCATAGCGGTAATTATTCCATCAACGTGATGCGCAATCATCACGACCGTGTGACTGCAGAGATCCTCAACTAATATCTCATGAAGTATAGACTCAGTTTCCAGGTCCAGGGAAGAGCTGGCTTCATCTAGTATGATGATAGGCTTCGTC
The DNA here is from genome assembly GCA_019775415.1 of Penicillium sp. VS I D KN. Taxonomy (NCBI): domain Eukaryota; kingdom Fungi; phylum Ascomycota; class Eurotiomycetes; order Eurotiales; family Aspergillaceae; genus Penicillium; species Penicillium sp. VS I D KN. The sequence goes on from JACWFT010000044.1 coordinate 143,589, forward strand.
GCCGCCATCGACCATACTCGTAGCAACATCCGACATAGAGCAAAGAGCTGCAATTGACCAGCAGAGAGTGGTAGGAAGCATGACATTGGCAAATCAAATACTTGCGTGGATGTATCTGGGTTATCATGATATTCATCAGTAAGAACAGATGTGAGCTTGTCCCAAAGTCGTGTCTTCTTCAAAGCCTCGATGATTGTCTTTTCTGAGCTCATATGGTAAGGATCCAGGTTGAACCGGAGTGTTGCCGTTGGGATGTTGAAGCCATCTTGTGGTACTGCAATGATACCGCGTTGGCGCACGGCATTTGACGAGATTTGAGCAATGTCGACCCCGTCTATTGTGATCATTCCCTCCTTGGTAGCGAGAAGCTTGAGTAAAGAAAGCATGAGTGTGCTTTTCCCACTATTATGCACGCAGGTGGTTAGTATAATCTTCCCTGGAATGTTCTATGGGAATTTGCCTCTATAATAAGCATGACTTACCTTCCGGTTCGCCCCATGATGATAACATTCTGCCCACCATTGATCCGAACAGACAAATTGCGCAAAGCAAGGCCGGGCGAAGAAGGATAAGAGACCGAAATATTGTCAACCAGTGTCTCACCCGACAATGGCCATCGCGGGCCTGGATCCGAAACATTGGCTTCGTCTTCAACCGACACAGAATCTCGCACACTTTTCAATCGAGAAACAGCGCCTAATGAGGTCTCTAGCGATGCCCAGGACTGGACAAGCTTCAAAAGGGTACCGTTTGCCACTATGATAAGATTGAGTGTCAATCCAATGTCAGCACCGGTTGTGGTGTCTCTATACAAGATAGAGACCGCAATGAGACTGATCGCGATCAAAGCGATCAAGCAATCCAGGACAACTTTCAACCAGCACTGCAGACAGAGAAGGAGATATGAAGGCTTTTGAGAAAGGTTCAATGCCTCGTCAAATTGGTGCTCGAACTTTCGCTGCCAGCCGAATGCTCTAATTGTGGTTGCACCGTTGCCCTGGGAATTGTTTAGACTGATATCATGGTTCAGAGCTTATATACGTACTGTGTCGAGCATATTGGTGTAAACGTGGGACTTGGACTCCAGATCGAGGTAGCGAAGTTGTTTAGATGTTCGGAGGTATACTCGCTGTATGAAATACACACAGATAAAGCATATTGGGACTGTTGCTGTCATCAAAGGTTGAACGCTTAAGATGAGCACAACCTGTGCTAAAAGCTTAAAGATCTCTAGTAGCAATGATCAGCAGAAACAGTACCGAAGTTTCGAGGAGAGATAAGCTAAAACCACTTACGGACGCTCAAAATTGCTAGCGCCGAAGGGAGCTGCTTGTCAACAAGAGAGATGTCCTGGCTAAATCTAATAACGAAGTTAGTTAAAAGCTCTACCCCAAGCACTGGTATACTCACCTATTCAACGTCACACCGATTTGCGTTTCTGTAAAATAAGCGAGAGGCGCCCTTGCTCAGGTTAGTGGGTTGATCGTATGTAGAATGCGAGATGGACCTAACCGAAGAATTGTACCCAGCAGCTGAGCATGAAGCACTTCCCCTGAGCGTATCGCAATTTTGAGATGAGTGGACCTTATAATGTTAGCAATTGAGGTTGCTGAAATAGGTTGACTTTATCCTTACCACATGGTCCCATTCGTTGCTATCCATGCAATGCCTGATATTGCGACATAAACGCCCAAGTACATTTGCAAGTCTTTGGGAGACGCCTCAACCGCCCATTTGAGTATGTAAGTAGAGAAGGTTAAAGCGAACGAATATGTAGCGGTACAGATCATCATGCAAATAGCACTTAATCGGCCGACTGCGTTAAGATAGAAACCATAGACTGCCAAGTCTCCAGTTCTTTGGGGTAAGTTGATTGCAGCATCACTGACTTCATGCCTCTGAACCGAGCTTTCTGGCCATTTGGCGGTTGAGGGGCTGGTATCAGGAGGTGTCCTAGATGAGGAGAGAGGAGACGAAGTATCTGGCTCTTTGCGCTCCGATGGCTGTTGCGAGAAGGCCATTGAATCGCGCAATGATACTACTTTGTCCACAAATGGATGAAGCGTTACTTTCCTCTTTTAGCAAACCTTGTAATCTTATCAGTCCAGATTCTCAACTTACTTGAATTGCTTATTAAGAAAACCGTCAAATCCATCTGCTTGAATAGACCTCTTGGTCCCAGCAGCTTCTGTACAACGTACTCTCTTACACCTTTGTCAAGAGCACTGAAGGGATCGTCAAGAACTAGTATTCTGTGTCGCGAGTACACGGCTCGAGCCAGAGCCTTGAATCCATTAATGCAACTGAGTTAGGGAGAGACAGAAGAAGACTTACAATGCGCTGCTTCTGTCCTCCCGATAGATTGATTCCGTTGTTTTCGATCATGGTTTTATCACCGTCCGGAAGCGCTTCAAGGTCAGGAAGCAAGCCACACGCATCAACGACCGTGTTATACCACTCCAAATTTAAACCACCAGCCTCTCCAGATATTGCATCATAGATAGTCGCACTTGGAAGCCAAACTTGCTGAGCACAGTATGCTATTTGCTTTGCTTGTATGCGAATGATGCCAGTTGCTTGGTGGAGCTCTCCTAGCAAAGCCAGCGCCAGTGTTGTCTTCCCGCTTCCCACAGCTCCGACACAAAGGAGGAGCTCACCTCGGCCTATGTCTAAAGAAACATCCCGGAGGATAGGAGTTCTCACTGAATCAGGCTTGATAGTCACATTGTCCATTGAAGCTGAAATGTGTGCATTGCTTTCTATTTCACATTGCCGGTTGTCCACGATTGATGGTTTAGTGAGATAAGCCTGCACTCGAGCAAAGTTTGCCATTACAGCAACAGCACGAGGGACTAGGGTCATGACCATGTTCGCTGGATGAGTTACCATAGCCAGAAGAGCAAGAGACGAGAAGACTTCATTAGCTCGCATGAATCCATCATTGTGTGAAGTCATTGCATATACTATTAGCGTGACAACAGGGGCGAAGATACCGAGGGCATTTGCTTGGAGTATGTCAGTGGAGGAAACAACGGAGCTTTCAGCCATAAGCTACACGTACCACTTGCGTTATAGGCAACCAAGATCCACCTCATTCCCTCCGAAATACGCAACTCCTGGCTTCTCAAATTTAGGATTTGAGACTGAATTGCATTCTCCATGCCTAGCATTTTGAGACTCTTAATGCCACTCAAGGCTGATGTGATAGTCGCAATACGTTTTTGAGTCGCAACATTCCATTCCTTCTGTTTCCCTTCCAAATGATGAGCAACGTATGCGCTCATCCTGGAGCACACAAAGATAATGATCAGCGGCAGAAAAGCAAGCCATCTCACTCGCACAGCTAGCATTGCCGTTCCAACAATAACCTCTAGAAGCTGAGCCCAAGTCTCATGAAAGATCTCCCCTGCTGATTCAATGCTGTCAACATCTGACCCTACCAGGGTCAAAGCCTCGGAATCTTCGGATCTCGCTGCGGAGATATTCAATGAATGGTGATGAATAAGGCTGGTTAAGCCTCCTCTGAACATGATCTGCAATCGATTAATTCGATGCTGGTAGATTGCAGCGGAAATCGCCAATCCCATATAAATGACCGCAGCATAGAGCACTAGATATACGCCGGTCTCTGAAGATGCGCTCCTGACAAAGTCAATCGCAAGGCCGATGAGAATAGGTTGCAAATAGCGAAATATGATGAGAGAAAGTCGAGGCGGTATTGGAGCCAAAAAGGGATTCTGAAATGAACGCATCAAGGCCAAGGGCAATGTCAACTTGTTGAGAGGCTCGGCTTCGAAAAGTGTTAATGTCAATTACAGAGACAGGGCGAGGCCTCTTACTTCGTGCTGTCCACGTGCCCAATATCCTTTCTCGCAGAACCTCGGGCTGGAGACATGAGTGTATTTCAGGCAGACTGTGAAGTGACAAAGTAGCCCTGTAACCTTCTTTGAGTATAGGAAGAACCCAGAAGAAGAAAACCTTACTAAAAAGCCCGGCTGCTTCTTCGGACGTTGAAGGTTCTTCAATCATTTGACCAAGGCTCAGCAAATGACAAATGAGCCAAGCACCTTCCCAGCATGCTCTCAGCTGTCTCAGGTGACCACTATTAGTATAAGGGTCACTTACTCCGGACGTCAACGCGATGAGGTCCCGGACTAGGGAAAGAGAAAGAAACACGAGTAAAGCTCGTGTTGGCTGGTATCTTTGTCCGAGAAGCGTGATGACAAAGATCACGGCCGACGCAAGAAGCGATATCATTGTGGCGGAAATGACGAGCTTTTCATGCAGCTGAAAGACGGACCTGATCCTCCATGTCGCTGTGAGGTGAATGATCAAAAACCCCGCTGAAAATATCTGGAATGAGTCAGTGACCAGATGCTAAATGGCTGCCCCATTTGAAGGACTTACAATATCTTGGATAGCGTGAAGTCTGAATATGTTCTGTCCGGAAGAGGCTCGAGTAAAGCGAATTCTTCGCAATAGTCGAAGAATAATGATCGTCGAGAGAATAATCGACCACCAACAACCCCATACGGTGCTTGAAAGCTGAGAGATGGGCATTTGAAGTTCTTGCTGGGCTGAAGCCAATTCTGTAGCTTGGCCTATCTTCGAAAGCAATAGCAATTGATGTAGGGAAACCCAAGTGGGTTTTTTTTCCTTTCAATCATTTAAGTCAAGCTCGGCCCGACTCACGCCTCATGCACTATTATTATCACGTCTTGATCCAGCCCCGACAAGGATAAACCTTGGCGTTTTGGAGACTTGGAATTCATTCATTTTGACTGGTCAATTTCGTTAGTTTAGGCTCGATAACGATTGCCCGCGTTTTTCCGCGCCATTTAATTTATCCTACGCCTTACCAGGCCTTCCACAGCAACAGGGATAACCAGGGGGTTACCTCGACCAGCCGCGGATTAGGCACCTGCCTATGTAAACTACCAGATATACTCCATGGCAGAGGCTACACCTTGGTAAATGGGGGTTTCCAAGTAAGAATTTCATATACAAAGCTGGATATTTCAATTTGACAACCAGAAAGCCTATATTCACTATTACTTCAGTTTCACAAATGTTCGTTGAGCCACTCTACAGCTTGTATGAAAGCACTTCCCTTTGCAAATCTCACATCAGGGATTGCAGGGTCACCTCGAATCGCAAATCCGTGATGCACTCCACTGTACAGATTGATCTGATAAGGAAAACTCAGTCCCCTCATAATTGCCTCTGTTTCATGTCGCTTCGCGGCAGGGAAGATTTTGTCCGATTTCGCAGCCGCAATTGCCAGTGGGCCTTCGATAGCCTTATAACTCACTCGCATCGACATGCGATGGATGGGCGGTGTAGCCAACATCGGCTTTACCAGGTCGCAAGTGTCGTACGACGTACTTGCCACCAAAGCAGTATCCGATGGCGCCAATTTTCTAGTATGAGATTAATGACAGTGGCTTGTTCCCCGGACTCCATATCTGATTTTTCTTACCTTGCAGCCGTATGTTGTTCGCAGCTCGTGTAGACAAATCTCAATCACGGGGTCAACGGTCTCAGGCAGATGGTTTATGCCTTTTGGGTGATAACCCCCGTTCCTCCATTCGGTCATATCGAAAGCATTTGGCCTGTCTAATGGCACTGCATTGCCGAAGAAAAGGTCAGGCATTAAGACAACGTAGCCGCTTATTGCGAACTGGTCCGCAATGAGTTGCGCATTGGTGAGTCGGTGGCCGATGATGTCGGTCAGTCTAATGGGAGTGAGATACTTGAATATGGAGGTGCGGACTGAGGTGGCTCACATTATAAGACCATGTTCCTTTGGGTCGGCAGGAGGAAGGCTGGTATAGACTTCAAAGTCATGCAGCATCGACAATGACCCGATCGGAGATTCGACGTGTTTGACACCCTGGTAACAGCAGGATCGGGTGGGATAATAAGCCATGGTGCTAGAAAGTCTTTGATGGGCTTCAACTGGCTTTACCCTTGGAAACAAGGTCTGAATATCCGAGACAATTCGATTCTGAGGTCGTATTTATACATGGCTCAATTGGTACAAAGAGATATTAAGCCCAGAGCCCGACCATGCTCGGAGGCAGGAACTTTTGAGTTAAATCCGGAAAATAGCAGCCGCATACGTAGTCAATGCTGAATGGTCGGGCGAAACGGCCTCATTTGGTACACCAGGGGAGTCATTATACGTGAAAGTGCCAGGGTGCCGATTGAGGTATCGGACATCCGACAAGTTCGAAATTTGAGACTTCTGCATCCATAAGGAATGCGAGACCGTATTCGACTTTATTAGCAGACCTAGCGGGTCCACTTTATCGAGCTCGAGACATATGGGTCATAGAGAAGCCTATATTCGAGCGGTGGCGGGCGTGTCCTCGGAAACCACTAGACCGATACCTAAATCTAAATGTGGATTCACCATATGGAATTGTGCGGGCGGATATGTGTATCGTGAAAGCAGGCAATTTTCGAATCCCACTTGTGCTCTACGTACATAGACCTGGCGTTCCAGCACATGGCAAGTGGCCTCAATGTCCTGTTCATGGGCGCTGAAAGCAGCAGAGCAGAATCTAAACCACCTGGAGCGACCAAGACTATTCTAACAGACAAGTCTTCTTTACTCTTATCTGCCTTTACTCGGTCCACTATACAAGACAGTTGGGTAGAACTTAGAGCTCATAGTGCACGTTATTGCGCTTATATTAATTTGAGCTGAATCACGCTACTTCAACAGCAAGGAATGCACTCATTTTGATGATTCATGGTATTCAAGCCAGCTTTCCAGGAACAACGGGGTGTCCAGCACTCAATCCACCACATACAGCCCATGCCTGCCCATTCACGTAGCTGCTCTCATCGCTACCAAGGAACAGCGCCACGCGTGCAACCTCATCAGCAACCGCACCACGCTGCATGGGGTTCAACTGTCCAATCTTGCGCTCTGTGCCACGTTTTCGTGCATGGTCGAAGACCGATTGCGTCATGCCTGTCTCGATCAGGCCGGGACAAATGGCGTTAATCCGAATACCTGTACCAGCAAGCTGATACGAAATTGTCTGTGCGATAGAGATGACTGCAGCCTTAGAAGCAGAGTAATCGGTTGAACCGGCGTTGGAACGCAGTCCAGCAACCGAGGCAGTGCAGATAATCGAACCGCTTGGATATGGCTTGGATTCTGAGGTAACCTTCATTGCTGGGGCCGCGTGCTTGGCTGCCAGGAAAACACTGCATGAAAGTCAGTGGGCGATTCAAAAGACTCCTATTGTTATTTCATACCCAAGAGCATTTGTTCTCATGGTTTTCATAAAGCCATCGCCATCAATATCTGTGAACATCTTCGGTTGTCCCACGATCCCAGCATTGGCGAAAAAGATATCTAGGCGACCGTATTTGGCAATTGCCTCGTCGATGACCGCTACCACGGCCTTTTCATCAGCTGCATCGAACTGTCGTGTATGCACGTCTACTCCTGGATAGAGAGATTCTATTTCCCGCTGGTGGATTGCGAGATGCGTGTCGCTGTAGTCACACATATACACTGCTTTGGCACCATTATTGGCAAATTGGTGTGCACTAGCCCGTCCAATGCCATTTGGTGAGTTGGCACCTGTTGAACTGTTGATTAAAATGTTCTAATGGACAAGGTGGTACAGTAAGCTTACCAGTCACAATTACTACTTTGTCCTTTGTTCGACTGTATATGTGTTTGTTAGATTCGAACATATGGAGTCAAAAAGTCCTGTGCCTTATTGCACCATGGACATCTCATTAACTTACGGACCAGCTGAATCTGAAGCAACATGGCGAATCCGGGGAATCCCCTCAAAGGTACCCTCGTCAGGAATGCCCTCCACGAGCTGTTTGCTTAAGGCTTGGAGACGCTGTCGTGCTGCGGCTGACATGGCTGAGTATGCTAAAAAGAAGTGTGTGATCAAGTTTGAAGTACAAGGATCAAATTGAAGAATAGGCAAACAATGTTAGGACAATAAATAGCAAGGGCTCCGAGGTCAAAGAGCTCGGGGCGTTCCCCACTCGGTTAATGCGGAGAAGCCGAGGCCCAGGTCTACTGGCATCACGTGACCTGGCGACAGCTCTACAGATCACGTGTGGAGCACACGTCATGTGCCGTTTCGTGTTTTGGGTGCAGAAGCCTGCTATGTATCAGTGCTTTTGGGGGCTTTGTTAAACAGGTTTTTGCCGACACCATTTCTCAGATCATTATCTACATAACTGTTTTTTTTCTGGTCTCTAACAGTTTGCTGCCGATCACCCTGCATTCCATAGATCCACACATATCGCGCATGACCGCCAAGGGCGCGCAACGAAGGCCACAAAAAAAAAAACGATAAGGAACTTTGAAGGAGTTCGAGACCAGGGGCTGCGCTCACGGGCCAAATTTATTGCTACACAGCTGTTATTTTTGGAACACTCATAAGCATTCATGAAGTCCACAACCGTCCATATCGATTTCTATGCCATTCATCAGTCGTTGAGTCATGGCGGAGCCCCATCCTCTCCCACGACGTTCCTCGTCCCTAGCTTCTTCCGGGTCGACCAGGAGCCAAAGGGCTAGATCTTTGCGCCCACAGGCGCATAAGCGACATTCGACTTCCTCAAATAACACGACCGACTTGACGTCCTTCCCCTCGCTTTCCCCGCCTGACCACACCCCCACCTTGACACGAGGCTTGACGAATACGCTGATGGAGAGCGAGGATGCAGACAAGCCAAAGGATATCGGTCGTGGACGCAAGGCCACTTTGGCAAAGCTGACAACCGGTGTGTCTCATACAGGCCGGGCAGCTCTGTTTGACGATTCTATTCCAACCCACGATATCCCTGGGGCCCTTCATCTGGCGGACGACGCACCCATTGAGAGATTGATCGCAAGTACCGGGGCCGTGAAAATAGTGCGGCAGTTCGCTCGCGACCTGGCTCAACGGGATGCTGAAATATCGGCTTTGAGACAGCGTGCCGACGCCAGAGAGCGAGAGTTGAAGCGCATGCTCCGTGAAGTCTCCGTATCCAACCAGGATATTGAACGCCGTCTGTATCAATCTGAGAATACACTAGACGATCGCACCTCGGATGGGGAGAGTAGTCACAGTGGTGATCAAGCCTCTCAGCACTCGTCGGGACTGAACGGCCTCATGTCTCAAGCTATGACAGATGCGGTAGGCTCTCAGGACGGGGATACGCAGGTGTTACCTGATCATCTGGCCACCATTCGAGCGCAACGGTCTGACAGTGACGCTCGTTCAGACCTTGGCCCTAACCGAAAGCGACAAGGGTCTCTTCGTGGTTGGCAGGAGTACTTGTTTGGTTCAACCAACCCTAGCCGGAAGACAAGCCGGGCGAGTAGCATCATAAGTGACATGAAAGAGGTGGATGAGGAAACTCCTGAAGGCTTCCGAGTCCCAAACAACCCTTCGGTTCGACGCAAAGGGCTTGATGATCAATTGTTCCAGCCTCCCAGCGGGCTTCCGGTGAGCGAGGCTACTGGAAAACGTCTTGCAGCTACCAACGGTGATGATTCAAGCATCCATTCGCGCAAGTCTTCACGCTCGCTTGGCTCGTGGACTGTGAAATTGTTTGCGGGCAATTCGCAAGCAAAAGACAACAGCGACACCGAGAGCATTCGAAGTAAGATAGCAGCCGAACAGAACGTTTCCTCTGGAACCTCCAAGGGAGGGATGACTGCCGTTGCTGCGCTGAAGCAACTCAACAGCAACACCAATGTTCCGTCATTGAGGTCCAACAGCGGAGCGAACTCCCCAGCCAAGATGAATCCTCCAAATCGAAGAAGCCTCGCGGCGGGAAGTGTGCCACAAGGTGCAACACCTGATGGCGCAGCGAGCTCGACTAATCTTGGTCCGGTCGAAATGGATGCTATCTTACCATTGGAATCGCGCCCTCCTACTCTTGCACCTATCTACAACAAATCACAGTCTGGCGAATTTCTTACAGATAGGTTTGGGTTTATTTATGACCAGCGCCGAAAGCGACGCCAAAGAGAAGCTACCACCGCAAAGCCCGCCAAGCCTACCTTAAGTATTGCGGAGACACTCGGAAATCTTCGCAGTGATTCATCAGACGAGGATGATGATCTCGGCAATGGAAAACCCGCATCGATCAAAACTCCGACCTCTCCTACCTTCTCGCCTGATGACCCCGAAGGCGGATCGGTCGGACTGCGTCGCTGGCAGGACTACCTGAAAATTCCATCTCGCCCGACAGAGTTGCTTTCTCATACGCCTTCAGCTGCTCCGATTGTATCTTTGACCGATGCAGCGGAAAGTCGTCCGCACAGCTCTTCCGTCTCGACGGATAAAGGCTTGTCGGTCAACCCCAGTCCTCAGCCATCTGCAACTACCTCGGCCGTCACTGCTGATCGTCCCGAATTTTCTGGAACTGGTTCCAATGACCCCGCCGGTCTATCTATGAGCAGGACCGGTGCTGCTGAGACTGAGCCTGTCAAGTTGCTATTGGAACAGCTTACTGATCTCCATGATACGTTGCAGCGAGATCGCACTGTGCGGTGGAATGAATTTCTTCGCAAAGTCCGTGCCGAGCGTCGAAAGGAAGGCGAAGCTGCAGCAGCAGCGTCTTCTGATCGAACCGTCACTATAGTGGATACGCCGGAGGCAACTCTCACCGATGGCGAGGTTGTTGGGATTGCAGGACTGGGAAACAAGGGCAAAGTCGGACGTGCTAAGTGGCGCGAATTCCGCACGCTTGTTCTTGGCGGTATTCCTGTCGCTCTGAGGGCTAAGGTCTGGTCTGAATGCAGCGGGGCCTCCGCTATGCGCATCCCAGGATACTACGATGATCTCGTCCGCGGGATTGGAGGAACCGAGCCAGACTCCACCGTCGTGGCGCAGATTGACATGGATATTCGGCGCACCTTGACCGATAATGTTTTCTTCCGCAAAGGGCCTGGCGTCGATAAACTCAAGGAGGTGCTTTTGGCATACTCACGCCGCAATGCGGAGGTTGGATACTGCCAGGGCATGAATCTCATTGCCGCGTCCCTTTTGCTCATCATGCCTACGGCTGAAGATGCATTCTGGATATTGGTATCGATGATTGAAATCATCCTTCCCCAGCATTACTATGATCACGGTCTACTAGCGTCTCGCGCTGATCAAGTCGTGTTGCGACAGTACATCTCCGAGCTGTTGCCTAAGCTTTCAGCTCACTTGGAGAATCTGGGCATCGAATTGGAAGCGCTGACTTTCCAATGGTTCTTGTCTGTCTTTACGGACTGTCTCTCCGCAGAAGCTCTGTACCGGGTTTGGGATGTGGTTCTCTGTCTCAATGTGACGAGCTCCATCACCCCTAATGGTGTCAAAGATGGAAGTGACAAAGCTACCCCAACACCTGAAGATCTTGGCTCCGGCAGCGGGGGTGGTAGTACGTTCCTGTTTCAAGTGGCCCTGGCACTGCTAAAGCTCAATGAGCCACAACTACTTACCACTTGCTCGACACCTGCTGCCCTATACACCTACATCAATCACCAAATGACCAACCACGCCATCAGCATCGATGGACTGATTCACGCTAGTGAAGCGCTGCGAAACATGGTTCGTCGAGAAGATGTCGTTTCTCGTCGCGCCGTGGCTCTCCGCGAGATGCGTGAATTCGGCGGCCAATGAGACCCGACCGTCAGCCTCGTCATCTTTTTTTCCTTTTTACTTTCCTTTGTTCAATTTCATTAGATCTTGGGACGATGCCGACATGACGCATTGGGCAAGGAGTTTTTTATCATGTTCCCTATACAGTTGTTTGATATCCCACTAGCTTCATTCCTTGGCGTCTTTTTCCTTTCCCTTTTGAAAAGGGATTTCACATCAGCCTTACTTTTTCATATCTTGCGAAGCATATCGAGATACCCCTGGCTGGTACATTGGGAAAAGCAAATAGACATTCGGTTCCAATTCACAGATTCAACGCCTCTATACTGGTCCCTCCTGCATAAACGATGCTTTATTGACTAATCTAACTTGAAAACCGACTCCAGGTCCGAATGCGAGACCCATATATCCTCAACAAAATAGGCGAAACCATGATCAACGCAGACAAGGCAGCCAGCAAAGTAGCAGAGTAGTTGATATGCAAAGACTCGTACATCGGCCCTTCAAAGAGGGGAAATGTGGCGGACACCAAGCTGCGAACCATGACATGAATCGAGATAGCCGATACCGTGTTAAGGAAGTATACGTCGACGATGTATACAATGCCCGAGATGAAGATAATCTGCAACGACATGCCGATGAAGAAGCACGAAATCACCTGTGATGCCCAATGTGTATTTCCAGACCACCCAAACCAAAGTAAAGACGGAGGCAGCAACACAGCCCCCAAAATCATAGGCGGAAGCCGATCTTCAGGTGCAATACGAGCGTGGCCCTTTGATCCATCTTTCTCCCCATGAATCTCAGCCCGCTGCGCAGCCACCCACCGCTTCTTATACCAAGTCATCGTGAAAACTGAAAAGATCCCCAATGCACTCATAAGCCCCAGCCCAACGGACAAGAATGGCAAATAAGCCACAGGCATGCTCCACCCCCTACTCTCAAACGCCTTCGGAAAAAGCTGATACGACAAATAAAGCGACCCATAAACAAGCGTCAAATAAACCGTCATCACAATCAAAATCGGCTCTTGAACAAACATCCGCACAGGTTTCGAACAGTATTTCCTCACCAAAACCCTCGTATCAAGCGACTCCATCTCGGCACTCGCCCGTAACCTCTCAACACCAGTCTCCTTTCTCAACCGCGCAGCCCTTCGCATCAAAATCCGATTATGCGACGACTCTCGCAGCAAGAATATACACAGGACCCCAGCTGCACAGCACAGGATAAGCGTAGCCCACGCCGTCCACCGCCACCCAGCATTCTCATTCGCGACTAGGTATGCACCAGCAATAGGCCCAATAATCGAGCCTAGATTCATAATGCTAGCGGATGTCCCGACAGCAATACCGCGTGTTATGGGTCCAAAGATATCGGCTAGCACGCCCGATCCCACAGCCAGTCCGCCTGCACCGAACAAGCCAGCCAAGAAGCGGGATATAAGGATCGTGGCAACATTCTTTGCGAGTGCGAGTGGGATCTGGAATATTGCACAGCCTGTTAAGGCTATTGCTAGGATCGGTGCGTTGCCGATTACTTCGGCTAGAGGAGCCCAGAGAAGTGGGCCTAAGGCGAAACCTGCTATGAAGAGCGCTACGCCTAGACTCATGAGTTCTTGGGATACGCCATATTCTTCTGCGGTGACTGTTGCTGAGGCGCCGAAGATTGAGGAGGCGAATGCTATTGAGAAGATCACTGCGAGAGGTGCTGTCGAGCGGAGGAGTTTTGTCCGTCTGGGCCAGTTTTGGGGGTTTTCGGGGTCGGAAGGGCTCCAAGTTATGAGTTCGAAGGTTGTGGCTGGAGCATCGGGGGTTTCGTTTAGTGGGGTGGTGTTATTGGGCGTGGAGACTCCGTCTGATGGAGATATTGGGTTGATGGAGAAGTGGGTACTTTTCTCTGTTCCTGGACTATCTGTTGAGTCCATACTGATGAGAGTGCATAAAATCGAATAGTTGTTTTCATTAGAAGAACAACAGAGAACCTTTTTGTGTCCTAGTGCCCAGTGATCGGCGATTGACGCAAATCCTGACCCACCGAGTTCAGGCTATTGTCAATCAGGCATATGTACGGAGTGTCTCCGATGTACTGGATATGCGAAGTATGCAGGCCTTTGAACCACGTAATATGGTTTGGTCTGGTATGTGATTACGACTTATGTACGCTATACAGTACGTACCCCTGAACATCCAGGAATTGTTGATCAGTGGATGCTAGGAGGTTCAAATGGGATTCCCGACCATTGGGTATAGTTCGGGTGAAGTGAGGGCTTCGGCGAGATCGCCGAGGTGATCGACCTCCATTCCGACTGGTTGCCTCCTGTAGATCCGCATGAGTCGTGTTGTTCTTGGCATCTTCAGTATGGGGTAACGTAATACATTTGTGTCTATCTGCGACTGCTTTATTAGATGGAGCGCCTCAACGAGGTAAAATTCGAATCTGGAACGGGTACCCTGACTATTAAGTTGAATTAGCAAAGCATAGCCAATCTTCAACATAGCTTCGTGTTAATGACTGGACTGATGCTGAAGCTGATGGTTATTTTTCTAAATCTTGGGATATTACTGAATTTTACCTGTCGAAATAACGTCGAGAAGCTACTGTATTTATCGGTATAACTGCGCATGGAGTAGGGACATTCCAACCGATTCTTTCGGATGTCTCTGTAGAACGGCCAAAACCACAAGCAAACACAAAGAACGACCACCAGGTCTCAAATAAGCATATGCTGTGTAAGGAAATGCACAGTACTTTGAAATCCGAACTCCGAAAACTCTCCATCAAGCGCTCACTCCAAAGGTGATTTCAGCTTCAACGATTCCAGCTTCCGTAAGGCCTCTTCGACCTTCAGGTCCTCATGTTTTTTAAATAAGGCCATCCCCTCAACTTTAAGATCCTCATTCTGCTTCTTCAAGGCTTCCATATCTTCTTCCGCCTGAATCCTCCTCAAGTCGCCTTGTTCTCTCGCTTTCTGTATCGTTTGCTCCAGTAGCACCCGCTCTTCCTTCACTTTCTGTTCCATCTGCTCGACCAGGAATTGCCATTCAGTTTTGACTTGTCGCTCCAATTCAGTCTGTTTCAATAGTAACTCATCTCGAAGTTCGCTGAGCTCCAGTTCCAAGGACTTCATTTGTGCTTGTGTGTCGTCGGCCGATTGGATATCCCGCACGAGTGATCGTGCATGTTCATACCACTGGATGTCTCGTAATACCAAGCGCAGTTCGAGCTCACTCGGAGCGACTTCCAGCAACTGCCCTTGAGGCACAGGCAGTGGGACTTGAGACATTTTCGCTGGTGGTGTATGGACTTGTGTTGAGACGAAGAAAAAGAGTAAAGAAGATGTGATGTGAAGTGGGAAGAAGAAGAAAGAAGTAAACTGCAGAAGACTGAATTTATAGTGGTGGACGTTGGGCTTGGGCGATCATATAATGCTCTACCATCCTTTTCTGCCAACCAACATATCGTAAATCATAGGTACTATAGTCACCAACATAATGACAGATTAAATAGAATCTCAAGCTTGTAAGATGATAGATTATGCTTGCTATGCTTAGGTTATCGATGAGCGGGTTTGAAAGCGGGTAGAGATAGAACTGATCAGTGGATTGAGGGCTTGACAAGAACACCCATGGACAGTATCATAGGTGATCTCCAAGTGAATGGAAGGTAGGTGTGGGGCTCGGAATTGAAAGCTGGTAGGTTAACATCAAGAGATCTAGAACGCCAGTAAACTGGCGATCGCTGAGGAGCAGATATTCTTAGTGGTGTAAGTTGGGAGGGGCGAGTGCCAAGAAAACGCCGAAGTTATATTATGCATAGAAGAGAAGCATAGAAGAGAACCTTGCATGGAAGAGAATAAAATAGAGAATTACGAAGGACTTGTAGTCCGCCACAGCTGTCATGAGTCGATACCCCACAACCATGTCAAATGGCTTTTTCCGGAGATTAAGATGTGCTGTTCGGCTCCAATTATATTGCATTCCATGAGACATCCGTCATGCTTATGCCCGAGACACCTATCTAAGAACTGGTGTCCCACACTGTCTCTGTAATTGCGACTCTCTTATTTATTTATCCACGTTCTTGAGGAGTGTCAAGGGTTCTCAGACAAACGCAAGTCAATAACGAAAATTAGCTCGTGAGGGGGTTCCCGATATGGATGACATCGGAAGATCAACAAGGCGCATAAATATGGCAATGCGTGAGTGGACCCAGTCCACCTTGGCTGCAACATGCATTTGATCCATAGATTTTGTCTATCTCATGGTTCCCTAAGGTTTCATGATCCTTCCATTCGGTCTCTACCAAATTAAGTATATGCATATCAAGTACAGATGTGGACTTCACAGCAGAACGGCATTGACTCTGTCGGCGCACTAGCAATGTAACCCTGGAAACACAAAGCGCTAAAAGCCATGGATGTGATGTGTATATTATGAGTCAGCAACGGAGAAATAAAAGTCCAATGAATCATAATGCAGATAGGTGCTAAATGTGAGATATAGACTGGCTATATGGAGTGGAGCATCAACAATGGATCCATTTAAGGCCCAAAACTTTAATCACGCTTCGTTAAATCCTGCTGCAACCCCTCACTCATTGACTTGTCAATGGTTGCAGTTCATTCAATTCTACCTAGCCACCCGAATTTGACCCCTGTCAACAATCTAACCTCTAAGGATGACGATAGGTGGCCACAACGAGATATGTCCATTGGCCAGCTGTAAGCTGATGCCCCACGGCACAGTTCAAATCCCGGACCCCGAGGCTTGCAGATAGCGGGGTTTAGGCATTATGAACAACGCATAGGCCCGAAGTGAATAGATGGGTAGTATAAAGAAAGCCGCCCAGGAGCGGGAGTTTCTCATTCGTGAGAATACCCTCGGTCCTCGCCTCTTTTATGCTGTTCGCTCTTGCTTCGCGGGAGAGTGTGTATCCTTAGGACATCCGGCTCCCATGTTACTAACATGTTATAAGTTTATTGCATGTCGCTTCAGCTGGGCCCGTCCTGCGGCCAAAAGAGTCCAGCATCAAGCATCGAGGTCAGATCCATTTGATCCATAGTTGGTCGCACGCCGAGCTCCAATACGTCGCGAGACACGGCCTTGATTTGACGCATGATGGATTGTGAGATGGCCCAGGTTCTCCCCAAAGATTTGAAAACGCCAATGGTGAGACCGATGCGATCACGGCTGGGGTCCGGCATGCTGCCTGCCTTAACGGAGCAAGCGGCCAGCTGGACAATGGAGCTGAGTGTGAGAGCGCAGATGAAGAATGGAGTGTGGCGCTCTACTGGCAAACGAATAGCCGCAAGCGAAGAAAGTTCCCTCGCGGCATTGACGGCCTTCATGGCATGTGCATGATGAGAGAACGCGGGAACACTAATCGGACCAGAATGACCGCAAATAACTTCCGACGCAACGGCGGGAGACGACAAGAGATCCGACCGTGGGAAGTTCAAGTAGATGGTCGCACCGTTAATGATCATAGTTGCCTGAAACATAATCTCATCGATGGATCCATCTGGCCGGATCAACTCTGCCTTCGAATCAGGAAGATGGAGGAACCAGCTAGCAATGCGCGCATCAATAGCTTCAACACGCTCCTGCTGCCCTTTCTCCATGTCCTGAGTCGCCACTACTTCGCCAAGAACCCGCACAGCCTCAATTCGATAAGCGTAGGACGAAAAGTCCCGCTCCTCGTCGGCAAAGAAACGAGTGTTAAATTGAGCGATGGTTGGAGGTGTGGGCGGGGCGATACCGTCCTGGTAAATGCGCTCTTCACATGGCAGCGGCACTACAAGCGGCACCTGGTTGGTGCGGTACACCTGCTGCACTCCCAGAGCTGTGAGCAGACCTTCAATTACAAAGAGTTCCCACCATGTTCGGCGCAGACACTCGGCGCGAATCGGATCTCCATGGCTGGCGAACTCGGCAAACGTTGCTTGGTGCATGCCAAGCTCGAATGCCACGTCCACAGCGGCAGCCAAGCACACGCCGGCTTCACTCCGTTCATTACGTGAGTGCAACACAATTGCCAGCAGAAGAAGTGCCTGAACCTTCTCGACCGATGAGTCTTGCTCGTGCACTCCAGTGACTACATTGGGACGGTATGTATCACTGGAGGCTGCTGGGGAGAAGTGGGAGGCAATAAATTTCATCACATATTCCAAAAATGGCGGAAAGGGAGAACGAAAATGGAACCGAAGCGGCGGGAGAATTGGATGAGCCGAATGAAAATAGGTATAGTAAATATCGAGAAGGTACCCATCAGCAGCGGCCGAAGAGGCCGACTCGGGAGTCAGCGGCCCAGTGAAAGAGCGCGCGACAGGTGGGGCCATTGTGACGGACATGTCATTCATACCAGGACTAACGGACCCAGACGCTGAAACTGGCACCGCGGGAGCATAATGAAATGTCTCCTGACTAGACCACTCCACGGGGATATTGACTATATCGGCGGGTTCAACAAGAGGAGTATCAGGAGAGTCGATAGCGCGGCGTTTTTTGGAACCCTGATAGCCTCGGCGGGATTTTGTGTATTGACATTCCGAACCGGTTGAAAGACAGCGCCCACAGACGGGGGTTTGTCCATCACATTTCAGATGCTTGTGGCGGCATAGCAAACAAGCTAATAAAGAGGGGGACGGTTTTGTTGTCGCGGGGGTGATTGGAGTCTGGGAGACGTTGGGGACCTGCACATCCTGCGGTTCGGCCATGATGATTAGGGCAGTCAGCGCATGAAGTTATAAACAGGCGGGAAATCCGGGGGATTTGAGGGGAAAAAAAATCAAAGAGAAACACAAATGTGTATGACCGTTAGGAGCGTTGTAGAAAGATTAGTCATCGTGCATCTAACCGCGTCAAGTTAGTAAGACCCGGTCCCGATCGACGCTAACTTGCTTCATGACACGTTATGGATTCCACTTATCATTGATCCCTCATCAACTCTCCTACACCCTTGCCCTTGGAACTTTGGGTAACGCAATTGCGTCTCGCCTGACACAACCTGTTCAATTAACGTGTCAATTCCTCGTGACCTGAAAACCCTCCCTACCTAGCCAACTGCTCAACTGCTCAACTCCTACTATCCAACCCATCCTCCAATTCACCATGATTTCCGACAACGACCTCTACCGCCTTGCCATCTTCCTGGGCTCGTGCGCCATGATGATGATCGTTCTCTACCACTTCCTCGATGTCAATGCTCGCGATGACGAGGAGACTACCGTCGCCAAGCCAGTCGGGAACGACGAGTCCAGCGTGCCCTCAGACAATGCCAGTGGATCGACAACCAAAGCGCAATAAGCGATACGAGAAACAAGACCCCAAACCCGAGGAAAGCTCGGTCGGAACCCGGGTTTGACAGCTGCAGAAACCGGCCATGGAGAAGAAGAAATCAGTGCATGTACAATACCCAACGACCAACGCGAGGCCGATTTGTTTTGTTTTATCGTTCTATTTTAAACAGCAAGATACCAATTGGCTTTCAAGTTGCTCAATCAAAGCAAGTGGCTTTTCCATATTTTTTTTTTCTTTTTTTTTTGGCATCAAATCACCGTACAAGGATAGTTATAGAGCACTGTATGGAGACATGCCTCTAGATTGAAAGTCAAGACCCTAGTACTCCATTGAAATTAAATCCTTTTATAAGATGAAAAGAGAAAATAAGAAATCTGGCAAGGGGGTATCATAAGAAAGGAAAGCGCTTGGTGTAGTACTCATGGAGGCCTTTTATGGAGACTCGGACGGTGTCATTGCGATTTCAGTGAGGCGACTAGTCACCAGACGTGGAGGTGTGGAAAGCCTTCGGTCGCTGATATCAACATCAGGACCAGCCTCCTCCTTCCAGCGACATCCTGCATCTTTGAATAACTCCGCCCTCTGCTTGGAGTTTTTGATACCATGAGACTTGCTGTATCCTGCGACTACATAGTCATCTAAGGGGAGAAGCACGGTCGCCGGACGTGCCTGGCGATCAAAGAGGTCGAATTGAGGAACGAAGGGCGATTCAACTTGATCATCTTCGCCTGATAGGAGCCATGTCTGTTAGAATATGACTTGCATGGTAGAGGTTAAATATATGGGTCCAGCATCGGACTATCAGAAGTACGCATGTCAATATGCTCACCAGGTGAAGGCACTGCAGGTCCATCCCCCAAGGCCCACGCATAGTCTTTAAAATGCCTTTCTCTCAGATGCTCCCACAACGCCGACGCGGGCATAGGATCTGAGTGGTCGCACTCCTTCCAGCCACAGGTGATATTGTGAGGAATATGGGCCTTCAGGACGTGTTGCTGAAGTAAGACCAAAGAATGAAGCTCCATTTGACACTTTTCCCATAGGCACTTGAATACTGGAAACTGAATGGGCGGTTCATCGGGGCTTGGGACAGTCACGGCAATATTGTCGCTCCTAGCGTCCTTCTTAGGGCGGCCAGCTTTCTTCGTGACGGGAGGCATTTTCTGGGGGGATCTGATGACCACTTGCGGCTGGAGGCTTCCCTTGGTTCGGGGGGATTGAGCAGCTGGCACCGCGCGCGGGGACGCGGAGGGAATCTTCGACCGTGGGGCTGAGCTTAGTTTGGGCGTTGGCGTCTCCGCTGCCGCCTGGGGTTTCGATGGTGCCCGCTCGGGCGCAGGGACGGGAGTGGAAGGGATCGGCGGTGGGGTTGGAATGGAAGAATTGAATTTTGCGGAGTGAGAATTGTGAGGGGATGAAGGCAACGAAGCAGGTTGAGGTGGAAGGGAGTTGCCGTGAGAGGATGGAGGTGCCACCGCGCCGATCGCGTTAATTGGTTGGGCAGGTGGACGCGTCGAGGTGTTGCGGGGCCGCTTGTCACGTGCATAGATGAGCGGATCTATGCCTTCCCATCTTAGAGTAGCCAGGTCGGATGAATGATCCAGGACGGGAACTGTCTTCATGAGGGCATGGAGGTGATAATTGAGCGGCTTTTCGGAGGGGTGTTTGCCAGCAGTAACCAATACGTCTCGGGCGATTGTAGCCACGTCATAGCTGTCTTTCAGAAACATATCATTCACATCCAATGGCCTAACGAGGTCAGGCCGCTTCAGATGTTTTTGTGTTGCTTGCTTCGCACGTGGCATATACTTTGCGGTATTGGGACCACTCGGATCCTTGGAGCCATCGTAAAGTCTCCGCATCTTATTTGGAGGTTGTTGATTTCGAGCAATGCTTGGCCTACTTGGAGGCTGGAGTTGATGGTTGGGAGCCATCGTGCCATTGCCGACCCCTGTCTGGGAGTGAGGTACTGCATGGGTAACGGGTGGCTGTTTTTTCAGGTCATGAGTTGGATTTTGATCTAGAGAAATGCCGCTCGGGTGAGTTGCAGGTGACGGGGGAACATGGGACACCTGCGCCTGTGTCGTCTGGCCTGGGGCTGCCGAAGCTAGAGCAGGAGCGATGGCAACGGGTTTCTGACTCAGGTGTCGATAGACTGGGTTTGGTGACTCAGGTAAGATCGTGGACTGAGGACCACGTGAACTCCGGGCTGCGGAGGTATCTGTATCTGTCTTTGAAATGGCAGACGTGGAAGCTGGTTCATATGAAATTGCAGGTCTCTCAGATGCGAGGGCCTGTCCTTGATGACCTCTGTACTGCTGGAGTATGGGTGAAAGTCCATTTGGCATTTGAGTCGCCGAGCTACATTCTTGACTTGCATGATTAGAGGTTGATGATGAAGATTTTTGCGCAGTGTAATCGGAAGACCTTGGATATTGAGATTCAAAACCACTCTGGGAAGTGTTCTGCTGTGTCATCATCGGCCTTGACTCTTGCATGGCACCTGTTGGTGGTCGGGATGAGGCAGGAAAGAGGACATTGGCCCGACGTGAAGTGTTGGGTAAATAGTTCGAAAAGGATGGTCCGATATCCGACGGCCTCACATACTGTGGGTTTAGAAACTCTCTGTTTGATGGTCTCACGGAATGGCCCCCTGGCTCCCCAGTTGTTACTGTTTGGCCGATGTTATATGGAGCCGCCGGATGAGTTCCATTATAATATTGTAGTGTATTTCCTTCGAAGGCCTGGCCAGCCTGCAGTTGTGAATGACATTGTCGATCATATAGTTGACGAAATTGTTGTTCCTGCTGCTGCTGTTGCCGGTGTTGTGCTCTCTGTTGATTTATTTGTTGCTCTCTCTGCGCTTGTTGTTGTCTTTGTTGCATGCATGCCGAATGCGCAGCCTGCGCAGCATCCTCGTACGCTGGGTGCACAATGGGCGATGGTATAAATGGATTGACATAGTTTTCCAGCCATAGAGCAGGATCCTCATCATTAGTCATTTCTGACATAGCGAAGTCTTTCCTCGAAGCTATGTTTTCATGGTGAATCGGCGATTCGTGGAGACGAGTTAGGGACAAAACATTCGGCTTCGGGTGGACAAAGGGTAGGTCACACGGTATGCAAAAAAGTTCTGGCGGTGGCACTTCGTTTGAGAATCCAAATAGAATAGAAACAGTTGGAGGGACCGTGACCTGAGTAAGAAATTGGTACGGAGTCGATGTATTTGAGGCGTATAAAGAAGAGAAATGAAACCCGTCAATGTTCGTTCGCGATTGCGATGCGTACAGCCCGCGTCGCGGCAGTAAGTAGCTGTAGCCAATTATATCACAGTAATGAACGGAGACGGTGAAGGTCACCTGACCACACATATTTTTCGGGTACAAAAGCCAATCCGTGTTTGTTTCACTCTCCCAGCCATCCATCTCCTGCAGTGGTTCTGTCAAATGATCGATTTGGACCACCAAGGAGTGATAGTCGACACCAAATCTCGTCATCGTATTCCCGCTTGCGAACTAACAAAAAATCGGTGCCAAGGGGCTCCATTGGGCCCCCTGCTGTGTTGGAATGCCTGCAAGCTCCAACTCCCGACAAAAACGTTCGAGAAGTTGTCTTGGCGTCTGCAATTTGGTTCATGATGCTTATATTGCGACCCTGGGTACTTCGCGGAACATCAACCACTCTCTCACTAACATGACTTCTTTCCAGGTTTCCCGCCAAATTATCTCCGTACCAATCCCGCTTGACGGACCTAATGGTTGGTATGGTAAACGAATGGCGCATAGCAAATCGCAGGGTCATTCTTCGGGATGGTCTTGTCTCACTTGCAGACCGGCGCTGATGTCCCCGGACTAGGATGTTGTTGGTTTGAAAGTGAGGGACATCTTGTTCATGGTAGAATATATCTTAGCAGCTATGTGAATTGACTACTCTGGAGTAGTTGGAAAAGTTTAATTTCTACTCTTAACTTGAAACTCTGCATAAACACACTGAGGTAGTTCATTCTGGCCCTTAGGTTACCCCAATGCCACGGATTTCTTTTCCGTTCATACGTATTCTGGCGTTTGGTCATACAGTACATTAATCTTCGCTTCCCAAGATTTGACAAGTGGCCCGTGGCACGATACAAGCTGCATGGATAATAAATTGCATTCAATACGCGCGCACATGTGCTACAGTTCGCCTAGAACGGCGGAGGGTTCAAGTCGAGTCCTTCCACCGTGAGCTTGAACGCGTCATTCCGAGAATAGCTACCTGCGACATCCATATCAAGTCTGCCCCGTTCACAATCTTCGAGGTCAATTTCGGAGATGGCCAATCCTTCGTGATTTTGCGAGCTTGCAGCATCTTCGGCATCAATGGTATCATCAACAGAAATCTCCCAAATTGGACCTGCCAGAACCTCTCCCATGGGACCGACAATAGATGATCCACCTCGGCAGACATAGCGACTTCCTGTTTACCCCGTCAGCAACTGCGCCACACTATAACATACCACAGACAAGGACCAGGACTGCATTTTATATACTTACCGTCTTCTTGTGTGGGCGCATGACCAGTGATCCAAGATGGAAGCTCATTGTAGCGCACGCATTGGTTCGAAGAGAGGACAAATGTACGTCCCTCACCACCAATAGTCCGCATCAGTGGAAGCCAGGTATCGCGGGCATCAGCAGTAGGCGCTAGATAAAGGTTCACATTCTGCGAATACAGACTCTGTCGAAGAAGAGGCATGAAGTTTTCCCAACAGATAGCTCCACCAATAGTGAGCTTGACACCATTGATCTCGGTGGTGACAGCTTTCAAGCTCGCTGCCGAGCCCTGTCCCCAGACAAGACGCTCAGAACCGGTCTTATCCACGGAAAACCAGAATGCGTTAGCCACCTTGCCTATGTACTATTGATTCTAACAAACTTACTGGCATGACCTTTCTTCTCTTCCCAATGATACCGCGCGAGGGATCTACAAAGACCATCGAACAGTACAAAGTACCGGCAGCCTTTTCGATCAACCCCGTGGCAATGAAAACACCAGTCTCTTGAGCCACCTGCTCAAGGTACTCTCTTGTCCCATCTCCACGAGAGCTTTTACCTGGAGCAGTGGGAAGTTTGCGCTCCACCCAGTCATCACCGGCTCCGGCCGGTGTATCGCCTAGATCTACCGCCGACTGGAAGTACTTCAGGAATTGCTCACGGCCATGGGCTTCACGAGCGCCCACCGCGGCACCGAAATCGCAAGTGCGCGGGTATCCGCCCAGATACGCTTCAGGAAATAGAATGAGTTGAACGCCTTGAGATGCGGCGTGGGCTGTGATGCGCTTCAATGCAGCTAGAGTGGATGGCAGGTCCGAGCGAGTGCGGGCCTGGGC
The DNA here is from genome assembly GCA_019775415.1 of Penicillium sp. VS I D KN. NCBI lineage: Eukaryota > Fungi > Ascomycota > Eurotiomycetes > Eurotiales > Aspergillaceae > Penicillium > Penicillium sp. VS I D KN. Next base: position 167,888 of record JACWFT010000044.1, read on the forward strand.
CACAGCGACCGTCAATTTCTGGGACATTTTGTTTTGACGTCAAGTTGTTCATAAAATAGATCTTCTTTTTGATTATCAGTTATACAGGGAAAAGAATTTGTAGTCAAAAAAGATTCGAGGAGGATTTGGAGTCATCGGGGATTCAACCTCCGATGCGGAGTGCAGTCGGCGCTGAAACCCCGACCCCACATTCCCCACTGCTCGGGGTAGTCGCAATGTACGTAGCTTTATTATGAGAACTATCAGGGAAAATCAAGATAGTATGGGCTTATTTTGCTATTCAATCCTGACTGAATTGTAGAAAAAAGCACAGAGATGTGTTCTTAGCGCCATCTCGAGGCTTTAGACACTGAGAAAGCCTCGGCAATCCGTTCGATGACGTTGCTGTGTCTGCCGAAAGCAAGTCCCGCAGCAGGAGCTACCAATGGTCTTGAAGGCCCTATCTCCCCGAATCTAAAATTCAACAGATCCAAACAAGCCCGGAAACGCAAAGAATTCATCATGATCGCCTACACTAGGCTCGTAAAGCCCAAAGGCCTCCGGTACAGGCATACTTTTGGTCGCTGTTTTGTCATGACAAAGGAAGCATGCTTGAGAAGAATGAATCTCCGAAGACCACGAAGAGAAATCGCTGTACCTTTGATCATGCCATGGATATTCTTCAGTGACCATCTCCGTGATCATCCTACAGATATCCATGTTCACAACAAGTGATATGATATGAGGCATCATCGACCTGATTGAACTCGCCGCGTCGGCAGATATCCGGCTCTCAGTATGATCGGCAGAGATGAGGGGGTGATATGGAATTGCCTCGGAGAGTGTGTCAAATAGATCGCGTAATGGCTCGGCCTGTCTCCACTGTTCTGCAAATACAGCCAGGATAACAGAGCAGGTGTGTATTGCTGCTAGTGATTTTGAAGATCGATATAGTTCGGTGCGACTAGACGGAGGCGTTGCCCAAAAGCAGTACAGGAGGGTTATCCCGATACCAAATTGACTGAGAAGCTTCATGCCATATTGTGTCAGTGGCAATTCACTTTAAAATGGGGATACTACTCACCCCTGGCCAAAGCTGGGCTGTTTGGCGGTCCTTTTGATATTGTCGGAAAACTGACAGGATATCTGCGCAGGCCTGTAGACACTTTTCCCCTACTAATCCACGAACGTTCTCTTTGGTCGGTCGATGTAAGAGTAAGATAGTATAGTTGTAAGCCATGCCAACCCACCCTTGGCTGGTGTAGCCTCTAGATTCAGGGTCGCTGTGAGGTTGTAATTGATTCCTCCATTGGTCCAGGTCTTTTAGCATGTGAAGCCTCCAGCCGTAATGCGGTGCAAGGGTTATATCGTAGTCAGCGCGCATCATGATTGCGAGGATGCGGGACTGAATCTTTCGCACACGGATCAAATGGAGGGCAGAAGATACTTGGGTTTGGCGGGGGAGTGATTCAACATCTGCTTGTGAGCGTGATCGTGGCTCCCATTTTTGGATTTCACTGTCACTCATGTTCGCAAAGAGCTGAAATTGTCAGATTGAAACAATTTAGAGAGGTCGACAGTCATCAAGACGACTTTACCTCGGTTTGAATATTTTCATCTATGACACTGCACGGAACGTGGTAGATCCAACTGATTAATCGATCAATGGAATAGGCAGACCAGAAGACTCGACGGCGAATTTGAACTTCCAGGAGTGTTGAACTGTCTCGAATTGGAGACTCATACATAGACCGATGTAGTTGAGAAATTACACAGCATCGCATTGTAGTTGATATCATGGTCAGAACGGTTTGAGAAGACGGGGAGTGGAGTGCATGTATCGTGCACATTAAATATGCTTGAACATGGAGAACAGGATCTGGTGTCTCAAAGACAGAACTCAGGGACGAGAGGGCAATTGAGTATAAGGCCTAGAATTTTAGTAGCTGGCAGGAATCTGTGGGATTCACGTGTCGCTTACATTGGATAGGCGTCTCTCCTCTGGGGACACCTGAGGAGCGATGAGAAGACTGACTGCAAAGGCCATCTGAATGAAGAATGACTTCCATTGCTCACCAGCCGGTATATCTCCCCCGGAGTTTTGTAGGTCTTTCCAGAATGAATACCATGCGAGGAATTGCTCCTCGTGGATAAAAGGATAACGAGGATTAACTCGTTCAAGGTAGGTTTGGATCAAGGCCTGTTCTTTTTGGTCTGAGAACTGTACATCTTTATAAGCCGTATTTTGCTCAACTGGCCGTGGGCCTTCAAAAGCTGGTCTAAATCCGACTCTAGAGCTGTAATTTGTGATGCCAGGTGTGTCGGGGAAGACGGGCGATGATGCTTGAATTGTCACTGGGGTTTGAATATCAACTTCCGCTGGAGGAACAAATCGTGCTCGAGACGGCTGGGTAGGCCGTAAGATAGTGGGGCTATCCTCATTTCGTGTTTCTGAAGTGATTGTAGAGCTCTGAATCGATTCGGGTCTCTGGGGAATTGAGTTCAAGGCCTGTTCATGTACCTGTGCTTCTAGCTCGAAGATACGGTTCTCCAGTGATTGCGTATATCTAAAGGTGACTAATCAGTTTATATAGTCAGAGGCAAGTATCAAAGTCTGCCTTACTGAGGATTGACAAGCGATCGCCTCTGTAATCGTTCTGATGGCAAGCAAACTAAACCATTTTTTTGGCCAATCGTCAGTATGAATCGGAGGCCTCGAAGGGAATATCATTACCTGTCTGTGCCTGGACACAGTTGTCACATGGACGCTCTTGATTGCACTATAAGAAAATGAGTCTAGAACCCCAATTGATAGGCCGGATGAACAATACTTTTTGTTTTCGCCGACGGCATCTCTGACAAGAAAAATTTCCTTTCGGTTTCGGCCTCACGGAAGAGACGCCAGCGTCGGCCATTGTGGCTGAATCATGGGCATATGATAGTTCAAGACCCTTTAAACTGAGTCCGAAGGCCGATGAATAAGTACGAAGATCTCCAGGTACCAATGCCTCGAAATGAACATTGCTGGTGAATCGATATTCAGCCGTCGGAACAAATTCTCCGGGTGATGACGAAACATGCTTCCATACAGCCCCACTACCTAAAATCTACGAAATCGGTCAAAACGTACAAAAGCAATTGAGTTTCGGTAGCGCTGTATGCAGTTTGAATATTAAAGTAGCCAGGCGTAGAATAACAATTGATAACATTCTTGGAAACAATCACAGACTGAAATTCAGGCATGCTTTGGCCTGGATCGGCCAGTTATGTGACGAGGCTTAGCTTGGTCTTCTATACAACTAGCTCCAAGTCCAGTGCGCCCTCGACGATCCTTGGAATCCCACGGGAAGTATAAGTATTCATAGAAATTCCACATCTAAAAAGCCATAAGTACTAAGAACTATTATGGTGTCACAGGAGCAAAATATGTTCAGTGGTACCTAGTATAGGAGAGAAAATGCAGTTCCATTTAGATTCATGCTGCGGCCGTGGTTCGGGCATTAGATTGCCGGGGTAGAGGATTGGCTACCACAGCCTTGACTGATGTCCGTTTGAGCTCCGAGCTCTTGCAGCATTTTGGCCGTGTGCAGAATTATGGTGATTGACCTAAAAGAGTGATCACCTTACTGCATGAAGCGAGGTATCTGCTTGTTGACCTTCATTTCTGGGGCTTATACTTCGGAAACCCGCCAGAAACATGCTAAGAGCCTATGGAATGATCAATGCTCTTTTTGGATTGATGCGATATAAACAGGACGGTCGGACATCTCTTCATTTGCGAGGACTTTGGTACGGCCTTGCACTCTGCTCTTTTCGGGGCTGATTGCGCAGCTTTGGTTGATTGGAGGCTTTCATAAGTTCCAGCACAGCTTTCCCGTCCTTTTCTTGTTTATGTACGCAAAAGGCTGACGAGTTCATCTATAGCCCGTATAGCAATGCGTATGGATTGTGTCATCCCTCCAAATCGTCTTCGAGGACTCCCATCCCGAGCTCGGGGTGATGATTGGACGGATTCTCAGTTGTGTACATTCAGTCCTGTCCACCAGGCGCAAGTACCCTTTAATCAGCTTATTTTGGTCCGCTTGAATCAACTTCCTGCCCATACATCGGAGAATTTATTGGTGTGTAATTGTCTTTTTTTTCTTTGGCTTCTCTTAGGTTTATTATGGCAAGAGTAGCATTTAATTACTATTTATTCATCTACGTAAATGAATGTCATTTGATGACCGATCTCCAAGAACCCGTAGGATAGGGAACGATAGGCGAATCGAGAAACCAATAGACAAGCGAACAAAGTATTGATAAGACAATACATTGAACTGTTCGGCATGATACCTGAAAAAATCCATCGTTTAGCCAATAACTAGTAGAGCCCATGGCATCAGAATACTAGTAACAAATGACACATTCAGACTTATTATGGCGTGCTATTTGATCATCTAACACTCCGCACATCGTGCTTATTGATCAACAGCAATATACCAGTCAATAAAGTATAGAACTTATGCCCAATTTGAGAGGGAAAACTTTTTGAGTAAATCTGACAACTAAAATGGTCGGCCGTGCATTGCTATCCGTTGCCATCGTTGGTGGAGGACCAGGCGGGTTAGGAACCGCGATTGCCTTATCCAAGCTGCCATTCCTTCAGGTAACACTTTACGAGAAAAATCCTGAACCCCGAGAAGCCGGTGCGGGGATTAGCTTGAGCACAAATGCGTGGAAGGTCCTGGACTTACTCGGAGCAAGTGATGGGGTCAAAGGAGGATCCAAGTCTAACACACACCAAAGGTGAGCAACACTGCAAAAAACGGATTACATCAAGTATACCTTTTCAAATACTAACAAACTCTTATTAGAAATGCCTACACTGGAAATATCTTGAGTATTACCCAGCATCCCGAAAACTCCGACGAAGATACCCGTGGAGCGATTCGTGCCCGTAGAACACGACTCCAATCTGCCCTTCTGGATAAGGTACCAGAGGGTCTGATCCAATTTAATAAGAAGCTAGTCTCCCTTGAGGATCTTCCCGGTGCAGGCGTGCGCTTGGTCTTTGACGATCAGACAGACGCACACGCAGATCTCGTTGTCGGGGCTGATGGAATACACTCCGTTCGTCACGCTCTTCCTCTTGTTCGATCACTCGTTACTAATCAAACTCAATCACAGATTGTGCGACGGGTCCTGTTTCCTGATCATCAGCTCCGATTCACAGGGAACACTGCATTCCGCACTATTGTGCCCAGGTCGCGTCTGGCTCACCTGCCAGATATCACGTTCACTACGGCATGGTGGTGGGGTGAAGCTGGCCATGTGTATTTCTCGGATGTAGATGATGAGAAAGAACTTGATGATCCGTTCTTTGAGATTACCGTGCGATCTTACAAGGAGCCTGAGATTCCTGGAAAGACCGTTGTCTGGGGTATTCCTGCTACCAAGGAGAAAGTGGCATCTCGCGTTTCGGTATGATAAATCAACCCTTTGGAAAACTTTGCGCTAAGGATTCTGTTAGACATTTGATCAGCGAGTACGGGATGCGGTGGATGCAGTCCGGGAAGGCGAGTGGGGGGAGTTCGCTACGTTCGCTGGACCTCGACTGAGTAAGATCACTGGCTGGAATAAGATCGCCCTGATCGGTGATGCTAGTCATCCGCTTTCCGGTACGAACATTCGGATTATTACTCGATACCTGTGGTGCTAATGTATTATAGGAGCCTTTGGGTCCGGCGCGACATTTGCCATGGAAGATGGATGGATTCTCGCTCGAGCACTGGAGCATTCCCAGCTTTCTTCTCATCCCGTTGAGGAAGCTCTTGAGATATTCAATATTATCAGATCTCCATATTACGCCAGAATGTGAGTTGTCAATATGGATAGGTTCTAGGGTCCCCTGGAAATTCCTTTGATTCGAACTGACTTGAACAGGTATGAGCATCTGGACGAGGTCGGCGCCAAAATGCAGCAGTTCAAAGCAGAACATACCGACTTTGATACCTTCTTACAAGCAAAGATTGACAGTTTCCTCTATGGTGATAAAGATTTCATCTACAAGAACAACATTGGAAAGGTTTGGGAAGAGTATGTGGCATCGCTGCCAAGTGCAGTTTGAATAGACTCAAGATTATCCATACTATATTAGTTGTAGCGATCAATTTTAGAAATTACTCCATCCACCTAGCATATTTTAGATTATGAAGTATCAGCTATCGGTAACTTTGAGGTGGCCCATGGGAGGAGATTGCATTGCGGAGAAAGTATAATCAAGAATGCGGGGTGCATGACGTCGGTGGGGATAAACAGGCTATACTTCAGAGGTCCAGCAGAAGCAAAAGGGATATTGCAATGTGTTGGAGTATGTTACATCAATTGATACAAAATCATTTCAAAAAGGCATCATAATCAATAAATCGGAATAGATCAACTATTTAGTTAATATACAGAGAGCGCTTCATGCAAACGACAAGCCGAGAAAGAAACATCATATCGTACGTCACGGTCAGAAAATCAACCGAAAAGAAAGACATGCAAGAGCCACGCTTGCTCAAGCAAAACAAGTAAGCGTCTACCTCCACTCCGTATAAGCTAACCAGCAGAAAGTTACGCGCTCTTGTGTCCGACACACTTCGACCAAGCCGGCAGTCCACACCCGAACCCAATAAACAGGTACAGAAGGAAGACCACCACGAAGCCAACGAGCACCATCAGCTTAATATTCTTCCACCACATCCGCCGACGCAGACCTCGACTACGCATGCGGAAATCGTGCGCACTTCCGCCCAGTCGGTCAGTCTTATCAACCAGCAGATCAATGCGCTCGCCTCGTTCCAGAACCCGCTCAATGTTCTCCGTCATGATGTCGCGCACGTTGTCAATCTCGCGGCGTGCAGACGCTAGAGAGTCTGCCGGAGGGCTGGTGTTGTAGGTCTGGAGCAGGGCGCGAAGTTCTGTGTTGAAAGATGCGCAGCCGTAGGCTGGATACATGGAGAAGTCTGTGGTGGACGGTGGGTACTTGGCGAGGAAGTTGCGCTTCATTTCGAGGAGGTAGGCGAAGGGGATGCGGCGGCCTTGTTCGGCGGATGCTACTACGACGTAGCTAAGAGGTGCACCGGAGTTTTGTTCAGTGCGTCCGTTTACATCGTCTGCAGACCCGCCACTTGGCGAGTCGGCGATGTAGTGTATGAACAGGCGTTCATGGGTGAAGGTTAACTTCTGGGGCTTGTCGTGGGTGATCTTGGGGAGGATGATGGATGCGAGGGAGGAGGCGGCTGTGGATGATGATCCTGGGGAGGAGTGCTCGGCCAGGATAGTGGAACGGTGTGCGATGCAGGAGCTGGTGATAAGTGGTTAGAATGCGTCATGTTGGGATCCGTGAGGTTCGGGTTGGTATCGCGGGGACACTCACTAGAGCAGGGAGCTCTGGGGCTTCGATGAGGACGCCATGGTGTGATATAGTAAATTACAAAGTCAGAACCAGATCAAGGAAGGCCCAAGCTGAAAGAAAGAGAGGAGATCTGGGTTCGACGAATGATGCGTCAGGAGCTCCCGGTCTCCCCATTCCCAAGTTGTGGGGCGCTTAGTCATGACTTGCGGTTATCAACAACCTTGCATCTCCCTGTCTTGGGTTTTTTCGATTCTCATACTTTGGAGAAGATGAAGTATCTGTTGGCTTTCGAAAAGAAGCTTCAGACTCCGAGGACTCTGATAAAGTAGCGATATTGTGCCGGTGCCATTGAGATACCTTTCATTTCTTCGACTCAGTACTTACTCGGGACCCGCTTTTCTAGCGGTGTATCCCATGGTAGGAGTATCTTGTACTGATCGTAGTATGGATATGCATCTACAAAAATTCCTATGAACATTTGAAGATCCAATATTTGTGGAAGCTAGCACGTTCACTACCAAATCGCAAGAATCCTTTGCATGTCACCTCTCTTGCACTCTTGCACCCCATCGTCTAGTACTCTTGCGCCCCGTCGTCTAGTTCTGAGCAGGATCTACGGCACTTTACAGATGTATGATTAGGTGAAGTCATCTACGTACCAGACGGAGGTAGTCCTCTACAGCTAAGCGGCCTTGGTAGTAAAGCAATCTAAGCGTGGGTGGGTTTATGATGTCCAGTTGGATACACTCTTCTCTATGGTGGGATTGGTTGTCAGGCATGGGCTATTGATCGCATCAATTTACTTGTGGGCCTTCCCCTCAAATCCATGATTACATGCAGTAAAAGTTCGTGACTTCGTTGCAACTTCATTGGTTCAATTAACTTTACACTAAAGTACATAATTGAAGAGGTCTTGTGGTGTTGATTGGGAATATATCGTGGGCCCCAAAGACTCCAGCTAGCGTTTCTCACGCTAATTCCAAGATAGACGCACGATTGCTCAGACGAGTGTTCTCTATCATTTGCAATTCCCAGCTTGGAGAAATATTCTGGAAGTTGGACGAAGGCTTAAATGCAAAACCGGGACCCAATGCTAATGCTGGTACGCGGTGGGTCATTGGATGAGAGACACAACTCAACGTGAAACTCTTGAAACGGCTCACATAATCTCTAAGGATTAGTCCGTACGCGAGCAAACCAAGTGATGCCACTCGGAGTGAACTCATCGCATCTCGCAACATAATTGTTTTCCGTGAATTAAGGTGATGACGCACCCTCTTTACGTAACTCGTCAAGCCCAGAACCATGTGGGTCGTTCTCCAGGGCTTCCGTGCAAGAATCTTATCTCATGGAAGAAACACGTTAATTGTCCCTTTAATTCAATGGTTTCATTGCATGCCACAACCTTGGAATTAGGGAGAAACATCTCCTTCCAGTACTTAAATCCGCCGAAACTTCGGCCGAGTTTTCTCAACAGTCAAAAGCGCGCGTTCATGGTCCGCAGTATCTCCACTTTGGCCGATCTTGCTGATCTCTCCCCAAATTGGTCTGAAACTATGGGTGAAGCCAGAATATCTTCCGCGTCGCAGTCTAAATTGACCAGGAAATAAACCGGTCGTTCGGCATTATGCACATAGTTCCACCGAAATGCTGCCGGAACTATAAATGTTCACAGCTACCCACATTCCACTAATGACAGCCAATTCACTGCTCCCGATTCCTTCCCCAGATTCCATTCCGCCATGCGTTCAGTCTTCTCCCTAGCATTGTGCCTAGGCGCCGCCGCAGCTTCCGAGCTTAAGACACGCACCGTCTACCAATTCGCCTCTAACGATACCTGGTTAGAGAACCTAGCCACACGATCCAATGGCATCATTCTAGCAACGGAGATCGGCCCCCCAGCCAACCTACTCGCTTTTGATCCCCGCGAGAAGCACCCCAAGAAGAAGATCATCAAGGACTTCACCTCGGTGCTGGGTCTTTCCGGTATCACCGAGGGAGCTCACGACGTCTTCTACGTTGCCGGTGCGAACACCACATCCGACAACATCACCGACCCCCCCACGAACGCCACTCATGTCTGGGAAGTCGATTTCAACAAGGATAGCGAGCACCCCCAGATCAAGCTTCTGTGTCGCCCAACCGCACCTACTGGATTCAACGGTCTGACATCTTTCAACGAGACCATCCTGCTCGCTAGCGCCTCCTACCAAGATTCTATCTTCGCTATCGATACCCAGACCGGTCGTACCTGGGAAGCTATCAAGCAGTCGAGCCTTATGTCTTCCATTAACGGTATCAAGGTCTCTGACGGCTTTGTGTACTGGTCTGCTAACGGTGCTTTGTACCGCGCTGAGCTGTACCCGGATGTGACTGCTGGTACTGGTCAGCTCGTTTTCCAGGCTAGCGCGATCGATGATTTCGCTATTTCTCCTAATGGTTTCGCTCTGAACTCGACTTACGGCTCGAACTATAAGTTTGCGTACCTTGCTACGGCTTCTGGTAACACTATTGAGCAGGTTATCTTCACCCGCAATGGCACTGCTGTTGGTCATGAGATTATTGCTGGTGCCGAGGACTCGACTGAGGTTGCTGAGCCTACAGGTGCTTTCTTTGGACGGGGTGAGGGTCAGTTGAACAAGCTTTATGTTACTACTGGTGGTGGTAGTGCTGTCAACGTTGATGTTAATGGTACTGATGTTGCGGTCGGTGCGCAGCTGTTGGAGATTCAGTTGAGCTAAGTCGCAAAAGTATCTTGCACTATATAGAAGATGATGTGTTTGTACGATGAATACTGTTGCTGAATTCAATGTACTTTTCCAAGGTTGCATACCTATTAAGATCAATTGTTATGTGTAACTTATTTTATGTCGTATCCTTAAGGTCTTTTGAAATTCATGGCTAACCCTCCTGCACTAGCCAATATAATAAGCACGGCACAATCTCGGTTGATAACATCCACGACTCATTAAAAACTGCCATAGCAAGCAATATCTGCGCCGAAGGTCAATTAAGGTCATCCACCATCTCAAAGTCATCTTCATCATTTTCCGTAATATCCATTTCATCATCTGAGAAACCAGAAAGCTTGGGCGAGCCCATTATAACTGTACTGCCCCCAGCGCTGTAAGCATCACACTCTTCATCGTCCGATTTCACGGATGAGATGGAGTATCCGTAGTCACGGTTGACCCGGATCGTGTCTAAATTAGGTGGTTCAAGACTCGCAACAGATCCTGGATGTTCAACCCCGTCGTACGAATCTACTGACATGAGGTCCGAAGCATGAGAGATGGTTGCATGGTGGGAGGCGCCTTGGACAGTGCTCTGCGAATCGCTCGGGTTGATGTCGCTGAAAGAGTCATCAGTGGATGCAACACCGCCCGTGTGAACTCGAGGGCCTGGGGCAGAAAAGCCTCCAGAAACCATAATAGGAATGTCCTGGTCTGTAAACACGCCGCCTGTTTCATCGTCATTGCCGCCGGCCCAGAGAGGTAGGTACTGATATTCATTCTTTGTGAGGCAGGTCAGGATGTCCCCGATTTGGTGTTCGAAGATAGTCTGATCCGTTGGCTCCAGACGCGCGCGGCAGTACTGAGAGAGGTATTCAGTGGCCCGTGTCGTGAATTTGTCGAGGTCGAAACGATTCAACTTCTTCCCTTTATGTTCAGCACCAGTATGATCGCTCGGAGCAGGAGCAGAGTTATTTGGATCGAAGTCCGGCTGTTCGAGAGTGGATGCTGGACCCTGTCCAGGCACGAAAGGAGACTCTTCCAGCTCAGTGTCTGGAACTTCGAGAGAAAACAGAGGTCTCTGGGATGGTTGCTGTGCAATAAAATGTTGCGCCCGTTCTGCTGGGCGTTCTGGCAATGTTGTTCCAATAAAGGAGGAAGGGCAGACATCAATAGCAGTAGAAGAAGCATCATTTGACGATGAAGCGACCGGTTCACTACCCTGTGGAGACCTGCGGCGCAGGTTGATAGTAAGATTCCACCGCTTATTCACACTTTCGGTCCGCTCCTGCATTTGTCTACTTAAGGCGTCATCCCGCTCCTTGTCTCGACGGTCGACCATTTCATTGAAATCTTTGATACGCTCTTCCAGAGTCTCTCGCTCAACGTACCGAATTTTGGCGTTTTCCTGGCCTTGAAATGCAAGCAGGCCAGAGCCAATCTCGGCGATGGAGTCGTGGTTGCACTCGCGGTCAAGAAAGCTCATTGCCTCCTGGTAGTCCATGGTAAGAGCAAGCCTATTATCCCCCAGGTCGCTCCAGAAGCTTTTGCTCATCAACCTGACTAGACAATCCTGTGAATTAAATGCACGATTTCTAGTCCGTATAGCCGTGGTCAGCAGTTGCCTGAGACGTCCTGACATTTCGCCAAAACGTTTCGGCATTGCATCGCAAGAACGCACGGGATCTGCAGCAAATACAAGACATCGATAAATAGCAAGTCTAGCGCACTTTTTCAAGATCTCAATTATGGCCTGGACCAGATCTTTATCTTCAGGGAAAGCTCGGGCGTGTGCATTCAACTTTGCACATTCTGAGATACCTTCAATCCATGACATTTCCTCTCCCGCCAAGTGAATAAAGTGTTTGATGACTGTGTCCATGAAGGCCTTGCTAGCGTATTCAATTCGCTGTACCTCATTGTCATCAAGGTCTTCATTGACCCGAGATTTTGTGAATGACGATGTCCATCGTTGTTTTAACGGCTTGATTTGTGCGTCTCTTATGAGGAAGAGAAGTGCTTCATCACTGACCAGCCCCCTAAATGCATCGCGGCAAAGGGAATCGGATTTGATTCCACAACCGACCCGATAGGCGATCTCGGGATGGATTTCAATGAACCGTGTGTTGGTTGTGTCGTAAAACCAAGAGGTGATGTATTCACTGATGCTGGAAAGGTTGGCCACATCGAAAAGTTTGGCGACGGCGAAGAATGTCCATAGCTTGCAAGGCGTATCCAGAATTATGCTCAATCCCTCAAGGACGTGTAGGACTTGCTCAATTCCATCACGGTGGCGGGCTGCGGAATACTCCACCGGCAACCCTTTCCGGACTATGGTGCTGGGGGTCGGGTGCTCTGTATCCCTATTCCCTTGTGATGGCATCTGTGAGTCTGTTCCGTTTTCTTCTTGGCTTGCATATTCATCCTCCGCTTCCTCCAAATTTCCATTGACCGTCACTGGCTCAAAGACTGTTGTTGGATCCGGACGCTCCCACATTTGATATTCATCCTCACCACCAACACAGGAATGTGGAAGGCTCCATTTGGTCTCCAATGTGGCCCATTTCCGGATAGCCATGGGACACGATACCTCCGTCAGAGCAATAATAGCATCTTCCTCGAGGGTTGCCGGTGTCAAGTCCACCAAATATTTGATGCTGCCTGGTAATTTGTCGACGAAGCCTCGCTGCCTCCGAACACGTTTTTGAAATCGCGGGGTAAAATGCTTAGCAAAGTATGCAGAGCCTGTTGTCAACAGCTTCGCACTGTGAACGCGAAGAGGAATTGTTGGTAGGCCTTTGGGCCTATCCTCGGGCGGGGGATCGATGTAGAGCAGGGTGTCTGCGTCGTGGAATAGAAGGAGTGGAATCTTCATCTGGAAATTTGGTATGGAGCTTTGGTGATAATCAAATGACATTCCTGGAATACCCACGGGTGGTAACTCTGGTGGCTCCCTTGAGACTGTCTCGACGGCGCAGGCACTGAACAAAATGGTTGACGCTATGGGGAATAGTCATGCAATTTGGATATCGAGTACGAGTAGTGTGAGGAAGAAGGTATGAAGATGTAAGGAAGTGGGTGAGAAGGAAATGAGGATCTGCGGTAAAGTTCAAGCATGGAGGGGCGGAGTAATGAGGCTCAAGCCTGTTGCCTTGCGAAACAGGCCAATCACAGCATAATCACTGATAGGAGACATGCATCGCCACATTTTAATGCCACAGTCAACCAGTGAGTCAACAACTGAGTCATGTAGTATTGCGGGTGCATTTGACTTTTCTGAGATATGCTATGGCAACAAAGGTGTATAGTTGGGGTTACATATGGTCTCCACTATAACAGCTTAAAGAGTGGGTCAACATATAGTGTTGTTTACCCTTGCACCTCTGTATTGCATTGGAACATAGATTGATATATATCAAGTTACATATGGAAGCTATCGAAGTCAAAAATTGTTTCAACGTTTCACAACCATGGTTCTTTAGTGTCGCACCCGCAAAATCGACAAATCAAGCATGCGTTCATGGTCATGTCATCCCACACAAATCATAACCTGGAACTTAGCAATGTGGACTGACACTTTTTCGAAACATTTAGTAGATGCCAATAATCTGGGCAGTTCGTTCCTATATAAGCTGAAACTTCCTCAATCTCAACATGGCTATCAGCTCAAGATCCGTCCCCCAAGGTCGCCGACCTCTGAAGTCAGTCTTGCTCCCTCAGAGATATATATAGGTGCCACCTCGCCACGCCCATTCTAACATCGTATGGCATCGTCCAGGTCGAGCTCCATCGCTCTTATGAGTGTATTCGGCGTGATTGGAGGCACATATCTCATGTTCCGCCTTATGGCCCCACAGAGAGGAACCGTCCTGACTACAAATGAGGAGATGGAAGCCTTTCGGGGAGGATGTTACGACCAGACAACTGTGCATGGGAAAACAGCCCGGGCTCCCAGAGCGACTGCAACTGCTCCACCTGCACAAAAATAAGCAGGTAGTTAGGTACTTAACCGGTAGGTGCAGATACGTTGACTGGGAACAGTGGGAAATATCGTATACAATCAATTGTCATGTGGTTCAATAGTGGTATCGCGAAGGATCAAAATCAATGCGCCATGCGTCCATCCAAAACTCAAAAATGCCGCCTAATTCATGTACAATGGAGTTTGAAAAATATTCTACATACAACCTTGGAAGACACGGAAAAGGAACCGGTAGTGGGAAATCAACTCGATCTCTGGATTACACGCTCAGACAGTTTTCCATCGCGACCTCGCCCACTTCCATCAGATTGTGGTCTCCGCTTTTTCGTATCCTTCTTCTCTCCTCGCTTCTTTTTCTCTTGTGTAGGAGGGCGGGTTTCATCCGCTCGGGTGCGGCTACGGCTGCGACTGCGACTGGATCCTGTGCGTCGGAGATCTTTGACCTCTTTGATGACCTCGCGGAATCCCTCTTCGATGTTGTTCATGCGGGCAAGAACCAATTTGCTGAGCATGTCTTGGCTTTGGCTGGGGCCGTCCCGGCGCAGATTTCCGGTAGCGAGGGCCATTTGGGTGTTGAAGCTGGATGGGATCACACCCGAAAAGCCACCGGCCACAGCCTTGTTATCGCCTAAATCGGATCCCAGATCAAATAGCAGAGATCGTTGGCGTCGTCGTGACGTTGGACGGTCAGATAGATATAGCCCTTCTAATTCTGGGACTGACATGTGATTGAAGCCGAGAGAGGGGTTACGTGAGAGGACGGCGTTGAGAGCGTGTCGTCGCACTGTGCCAATATTCGCTGACGTTGACATACCAGGAGGACGATCGTCATCTGAGGAGTCCTCGTGGGGACGTGGAGGTGTCGTTCTTCCTTCGGTCTCTTCGTTCGGGGAATCAACGGGGTTGTATAGCATGGTAGCCCCTGAGATATTCCGCGTATGTCTGGGGCGGCGTACTGGGCTTTCTCGTCTGGATATAATTCTGGCAGTAGATGGTCGGGAACTGTAGAATTTGGGGGTAGTCTTCTCCGTACTTCCAATCGGATGGTCGCCGTCGGTGACTGATGCCTTTTCTGAATGGTCTTCATGTGAGCCATCATCACTGTCGAGCTCATCGTCTCCTTCCATATCGGTGTGCTGGGACAGTAGGCGGGTTCGTGTAGGCGAGATCGAATCTCTTTGTCGCAGATAGAATGCTGGATTGGCAAAATGACTGACTCTTTCTTCGGGATTGGATGCTGCAACAGATCGAGTAGTTTCTGTAAAGTTGCGCCCATGTGAATCCATTGTCTTCCGCATTGGCAGCTGAGGTCGTCGCAATGGCATCTCAAGCCGATCCACAATCGCCCTGTCTTCCTCGTCTGGGGTATGAGCGGGGGCAGACCCGATTTCTTGCATCCAATCTTTGATGACGTTATTGGTTTGGCGTTTGTGCATGCTACCCGGCCTATTCTGAGCTCGTTCGCTAGTGGTTTGCTGTCGAAAAACTTCTTCCAAAGCCTGGTCTTTCTGGTATGTAGCTACGGATGGCTCACGCATCAAACGTGGTGCTCTCGTGCCAAATGCCTGGAATCGACTAGGTCGGGTCTGGGCCGATGTTTGCTGACGGGAAGTTGCATCAACTAGGTCCATCGGCTCCATCACACGGGCGCTGAGAATGGTCTTTTCGTAGAGACAGATGGTGAACAATACCGGCAAGTGGGTGGCTTTAATGATTGTCCGATTGAGCTTGATGTATTCACGGAAAGGCATCAGGCATCGGAATGGTGTTACAAGCCAAGCAATGACATTGGTCGGGGCAACATAGCTGAACAGCGCATCTGACTTGACCATAGATATTGTGTTGACGGCAAACAAGAATTGATGCTCAGACTCGGCGTTGTTCACGATTCGCAGGAAGCTGTTCGAGAGTACGGAAACCAAAATGGTGACGATCACGAAGTGACAAATGAACAGAAAGACCGTGAGAATGGTCCTGCCGAGAAAGTTGTATTCATCCCACATCGCCCATGCAGTCGGCGTGAATCCCATTACTAGTTGGAATAAACCATACGCGACGGTCTTAGGAGAGTTATCGTTTCCAAAAGACAAGAAGGCGACAAAGAAGCCGCTGCATGCAATCACAATGAGCACAAAGACGGCTATCAGATCAGATGCCATGATTCGGAACGCAACCAGCAGTTGGGAGAAGTAACGGTAATGATCGAGGATCGAGAACAGACGTGGGAAGAGGAGAACGGAGCTGGCGGCCAGAATGTCGTACGCTTGATCGGCTATCTGGTTGCTCCGTGGATATGTCAGGAAGGCACCATAGACCCGCAGGCAATAGTAACAAAACAAGAGCAGCAGAATCCCCAGATCGAACAGATTCCAGAAGCTCATCAGATAAAGACTGAAACCTTGTTCGTTGAAACCAACAATTTCATCGAGCATGTATCCCGCACTCCAAAACCAAAATACAATCTCCAAAGATGTGATCCGGCCACTGCGCTGTTCAAGAACAGCCAGAAACAAACCCAGCAAGACAGCGAACGATATTGTCGATAGGAACTGACGATAACGAGGCACACGTAACCGTGAAAGCTTGAATAGGGACGCATGTCGGGGGTTGTACAAGGTCACAGAGCGCCGAAAGGGGGTATTTCCGGCCTGGATCGGGACCCCGTTTTGATCTGTGGTAGTCCCGTAGTTCAAATCTGTCATGGACGATCGATTCGAAGGTCGATGCAAATGATCGGCAGCAGAATGAAAGACGATTGTCCCTGCCCATATAGCTTCCAATTGTTGCACGACTACTGGATGCGCCAGGAACCTTTTTGCCTGCGCGCGAATGGCCACCTCCAGGCAGGATATCCGAGCACTACCCGCCACCTTTCCTTGGGGGCCAGCCGTCCACGGCGTGGGCAAATCCTGGCCTTGTAGTGGATCAAAGTCATACGATAGCGCATCGATCAACTCGCGAGTCGTGTATTCCCGCAATAGCTTGATCGCAAGCAGTTCGCTGACCATCGCGCGGGTCTGATTTGCCCCACTGTTTCCCGGATTGACGTGGATTTCCTTCTCGAACTGCAGGCAATTTGCCATCAGGGCATATAGGGTGGCTCGCGAAAAATGTTCGGACATGATCTGCTGCTGGATAGGTTTGACCAGGAACTGCGACACCTGGGGGGAGCGGAGTTGGTCCCAGGTCAGAGTAGTTTCGCATCGTGAGGCGATCAAGGGACGAATAGCATTGGTGATATCGTATACGGGAAGCGCATCTATATGTACGTGTGAACTTTGGTTAGTGGTGTGACCCGTCGCGCAGGACCAAATGTCGTACCCAAATGAGAAGAGGAGAAGATTGGGAGCAGCGGAGTTGACTCTATAGGACCGTCGTCTTCTTCCTCCTCGTCTCTCTCCCAGTGCCCACCGATGTCCTCATCGATATCCTCGAGCTCTGGCTCGTCGTCGCTGGAGTCAGCCCCACGCGTATGTCGCAGACCGCGTCGCGCCCCGAACCATGGTGAATGGTCTGTCGCTGTGAAAGGGGAAGAAAATTGCGACTGATCAATCTGCCCGCGCCGTGCTTTCGGGCGAAGAAGGGAGGCCAGCATGTTGAGGAGCTTCACGTGGGCCTAGTAATCTGCATGGTCGTTAGGGAGGTATTTGTCCGTGTTCGGCGTCTAGTGCATCGTAATCTAGAAATACAGCTAGGAGGTAAATCGGCGAAATGTAAATAGAGAAAGATGGAAGGCTCAGGAGGATAAACACTGGCATAAACTGGGTTCTAAGATCCAAACACTGGAAAAGTCAAAATTATCTACAAGGTGAACACAAGCTAACGGGGCGCGATTAATCAGATCCAACATCTGCGAGTCCAAGCTTGGTTTAACAAGACGTCCCATTTGGTAATGTAGACGCCCTTGTTTGCCGTATTCAGGCTAGCGTGGTAATTTTATTCCAAAAATTAGGTACGTACGGTAGAATTGTAACCGTTTCGTACAGAGGTGAAATCTAAGAATGAATAGGAGTGTAGGTGTTGTGAGCAAGGATCATTAATGCACTCTGCTAGTCCCGGGTACGAAAAATACGATTCCTTTGCTGTTCCTTTGCTGTTTAATAAAAGTGATGGGGCGTCTTTTTTAGCGACTTGGGGCGTCCTTCTAATAACGCCCGAGCTTCGGCAGATCTTAAAGGGACAATGTACGTCATTGCGCAGGTTCCCCGTACACCTGACCGCACATTCCACAAGCTAGGTATGAACCAGGTTCTTGAATGATCGAACTTTTGATCACGAGCATTAAAATATCTACTGTAGATAACCTTTCAGTTGATCATTGGTTCTCCCAGTCACTATTTTTTGGGAGGGTAAAGCATAGTAGATACCTACTCAATGCGCACAGTCCTTGTACAGTACATTTTCCCACACCGGTTGCCGGCACTTATCGCCTTATCAGGACTGACCGCCTGCAACCCTCTGCAGGGAATTTAATCTCTTAGAAGCCTACTGTATACTAGAGCAGAAGTACTATAGGAAACATAGTTGGTGTCCTTTTACACATATTGACTCAAATCTCAAATCCTCAGATGTTAACTGTATATTATTCGGTTCTTCACGGTTCCACTTTTTTTTTTTTTTTTCTGCAGCGACCAGATCCACTATGAGTAACTTGGAGAAAACTCTGAGGGCGGTCAAGTACCATGGCGCACCGAAACCGGTGGGTCTCATCGACGGTGAAAATTTTCTGCCACAGCCCTCAATTTTCTTCTTTTTTCATATCTCAGCTCATTGCAGCTGCTGCACAAATTTCCCCCCTCTTGCCTTATTCTCAAAACCCCAGAAAACCTACGAAAAAGAAGGCAAATCTAAGGTCTCACTGGCGGATGCTGTGCTAGAGTGACCTGCCTTCGATCAGATTCGTCCCCGAGAGGACTTGTCCCCTCAATCTTCCCCTCCTCCAAGTCAGTTACCTTCAACCGCTTTCCTCCCACGGAATCGGTCAGACCGAGTCCGCAATCGGGCGGATCACAACCTGAAAAGATCAAAAAGGACCGAAGCTATTCACAATGGCTGCTGCTGGTGCTGTGATTGCCCCGGCCACCATCCCTGTCCGGGGTGGTAGTGACCGACTCATGGCCCTCGAGCTGGCGGATGGTACCGTGTACCAGGGTTACAACTTTGGTGCGGAGAAGAGTGTGTCTGGTGAATTGGTCTTCCAGACTGGTATGGTTGGCTACCCCGAGTCGGTCACAGACCCTTCATACCGCGGCCAGATCCTGGTTGTCACCTTCCCTCTGGTTGGCAACTACGGTGTCCCTTCGCGGGAGGAGATGGATGAGGTGCTCCAGAGTCTGCCCAAGTACTTTGAGTCAAGTCAGATTCACGTTGCGGCGTTGGTGGTGGCAGCCTACGCTGGCGAGGATTACTCTCATTTCTTGGCAAAGTCTTCTCTGGGTGACTGGCTCAAGGAACAGGGTGTTCCTGCCATCCACGGCATTGACACTCGTGCTCTGACCAAGCGCCTTCGTCAGACCGGTAGCATGCTCGGTCGCCTGCGTCTGCAGAAGGCTGGAGAGTCAAACGGCGTCTCCACTGGTGTTGAGGCTGCCAACTGGAGCTCACACTTCGAGGAGATTGAATGGGTGGACCCCAATGCCAAGAACCTTGTTGCTGAGGGTGAGTGGAAGCGCAGAGCTGTTCCAATGAATCTTTTCTGACATTTTCTTAGTTTCCATTCGCGAGCCCCGTCTGTACACACCCCCCGCAGATGTTGCTCTCAAGCACCCCTCGGGCCGCCCCGTCCGCGTTCTGTGCTTGGATGTCGGTATGAAGTACAACCAGCTCCGCTGCTTGCTCAACCGTGGCGTTGAAGTCATGGTTGTTCCTTGGGACTACGACTTCCCCACCCTGGCCGGCAAGGATTACGACGGTCTGTTCGTGTCTAACGGTCCCGGTGACCCTGCGACTCTGACTACTACCATTACCAACCTGGAAAAGACCTTGAAGGATGCCCGCACACCCGTCTTCGGTATCTGTTTGGGTCACCAGCTGATTGCCCGCGCGGTCGGTGCTACCACCAGCAAGATGAAGTTCGGTAACCGCGGTCACAACATTCCCTGCACAAGCATGATCTCCGGAAAGTGCCACATCACTTCTCAGAACCACGGATACGCCGTCGATGCCTCCAGTCTCCAGAATGGCTGGGAGGAGCTGTTTGTCAACGCCAACGATGGCAGCAACGAGGGTATTCGTCACACCGGCCGCCCCTTCTTCAGTGTCCAGTTCCACCCGGAGAGCACTCCCGGCCCTCGCGATACCGAGTACCTGTTTGATGTCTTCATCAACACCATCCAGAAGTCTATCGCATCTGCTGATGCCCTCACCAAGCCCGTTGAGTTCCCCGGTGGTCTCATCGCGGACAACCGCAAGGCTTCCCCTCGCGTCTCCGTTAAGAAGGTTTTGGTTCTCGGTAGTGGTGGTCTGAGCATTGGTCAGGCCGGTGAGTTTGACTACTCTGGTAGTCAGGCTATCAAGGCTTTGAAGGAGGAGGGTATCTACACCATCTTGATCAACCCCAACATTGCCACCATTCAGACCTCCAAGGGTTTGGCTGACAAGGTTTACTTCCTGCCCGTCAACGCCGAATTCGTTCGCAAGGTCATCAAGCACGAGCGCCCCGATGCCATTTACGTCACCTTCGGTGGTCAGACTGCTCTGTCTGTTGGTATCGAGCTCAAGGATGAGTTCGAGGCACTCGGTGTTAAGGTTCTGGGTACTCCCATCGACACTATCATTACCACCGAGGACCGTGAGCTGTTCGCCCGTAGCATGGACTCCATCAACGAGAAGTGCGCTAAGTCTGCCTCTGCCTCCACCATTGAGGAGTGTATGCAGGTTGTTGAGGCCATTGGCTTCCCTGTCATTGTGCGCGCTGCCTACGCCCTGGGTGGTCTTGGCAGTGGTTTTGCTGAGGACATGGACCAGCTGCGGGAGCTCTGCACCAAGGCTCTGGCTGTCAGCCCTCAGGTGCTCATCGAGCGCAGTATGAAGGGCTGGAAGGAGATCGAGTACGAGGTTGTTCGTGATTGCCAGGATAACTGTATCACTGTTTGCAACATGGAGAACTTCGATCCCCTTGGTATTCACACTGGTGACTCCATTGTTGTTGCCCCTTCGCAGACTCTTTCTGATGAGGACTACAACATGCTCCGGACGACTGCTGTCAATGTCATCCGCCACCTTGGTGTCGTCGGTGAATGTAACATTCAGTACGCCCTCAACCCCTTCTCCAAGCAGTACTGCATTATTGAGGTCAACGCTCGTCTCTCTCGCTCTTCTGCTCTGGCTTCCAAGGCCACTGGTTACCCCTTGGCGTTCATTGCTGCCAAGCTGGGTCTGGGCATTCCCCTGAACGAGATCAAGAACTCCGTCACCAAGTCTACTTGCGCCTGCTTCGAGCCTTCGCTTGATTACTGTGTGGTCAAGATTCCCCGATGGGATTTGAAGAAGTTCACTCGCGTCTCGACTCAGCTTGGTTCCTCCATGAAGAGTGTCGGTGAGGTCATGAGCATCGGTCGTACTTTCGAGGAAGCTATCCAGAAGGCCATTCGTTCCGTTGATTTCCACAACGTTGGTTTCAACGAGAAGGATGCCCTTATGTCCATCAAGGGCGAGCTCCAGACTCCTTCCGACCAGCGTCTCTTCGCCATTGCCAATGCTATGGCTACTGGCTACTCTGTCGATGACATCTGGAAGCTGACCAACATTGACAAGTGGTTCCTGACCCGCCTGAAGGGCTTGAGTGACTTCGGCAAGTCCATGTCCGCTTTCAACGCTACCTCGGTTCCTGTTCCTATGATCCGCCAGGCTAAGCAACTTGGTTTCTCTGATGCCCAGCTTGCCAACTTCCTCGGCTCCAACGAGCTGGCTGTGCGTCGCATGCGTGTTGAGGCTGGCATTACCCCTATTGTCAAGCAAATCGACACCGTTGCTGCTGAGTTCCCTGCCGTCACCAACTACCTTTACCTCACCTACAATGCCTCTGAGCACGATCTGAAGTTCGATGACCACGGTATCATGGTTCTTGGTTCTGGTGTTTACCGTATTGGTTCGTCCGTTGAGTTCGATTGGTGTTCCGTGCGCACGATCCGCACTCTCCGCGAACAGGGTCACAAGACCATCATGGTCAACTACAACCCAGAAACCGTCAGTACCGACTACGATGAGGCCGATCGTCTCTACTTCGAGAACATCAACCTTGAGACTGTTCTTGATATCTACCAGCTTGAGACTTCCAGCGGTGTTATCATGTCCATGGGTGGTCAGACCCCCAACAACATTGCCCTGCCTCTGCACCGCCTGAACGTCAACATCCTCGGTACCTCTCCCGAGATGATTGACGGTGCCGAGAACCGCTACAAGTTCTCCCGCATGCTGGACCGCATTGGCGTTGACCAGCCCGCCTGGAAGGAGCTGACTAGCATTGAGGAGGCCCGTGAGTTCTGTGACAAGGTCAGCTACCCTGTGCTTGTTCGCCCCTCCTACGTGCTTTCTGGTGCTGCCATGAACACCGTGTACTCGGAGGACGACCTGGAGAACTACCTGAACCAGGCCGCCGATGTGTCTCGCGATCACCCCGTTGTCATCACCAAGTACATCGAGAATGCCAAGGAAATTGAGATGGATGCTGTTGCCAAGAATGGTGTCATGGTTGGTCACTTTATCTCTGAGCACGTTGAGAACGCTGGTGTTCACTCTGGTGATGCCACCCTGATCCTGCCCCCGCAAGACCTGAGTGCCGAGACCATTCGTCGTATTGAGGAGGCCACTCGCAAGATTGGTAACGCCCTGAACGTCACTGGTCCTTACAACATTCAGTTCATTGCCAAGGATAACGACATCAAGGTCATTGAGTGTAACGTCCGTGCCTCTCGTTCGTTCCCCTTCGTTTCCAAGGTCATGGGTGTTGATCTTATCGAAATGGCTACCAAGGCCATGATGGGTATTCCGTTCACTGAGTACCCCCCTGTCAACATTCCCAAGGACTACGTTGGTGTGAAGGTTCCTCAGTTCTCCTTCTCGCGTCTCTCTGGCGCTGACCCCGTTCTTGGTGTTGAGATGGCCTCCACTGGTGAGGTTGCCTCCTTTGGTCGCGACAAGTACGAGGCCTACCTCAAGGCCCTGTTGTCCACTGGCTTCAAGCTGCCCAAGCGCAACATCTTGTTCTCCATTGGTTCTTACAAGGAGAAGCTTGAGATGCTTCCTTCTATCAAGAAGCTTCACGATCTCAAGTACAACCTGTTCGCTACCTCCGGTACCGCTGATTTCCTCAAGGAGAACGGTGTTCCTGTGAAGTACCTCGAGGTTCTGGCTGGTGAGGAGGAGGATATGAAGTCTGAGTACTCTCTGACTCAGCACCTGTCCAGCAACTTGATTGATCTCTACATCAACTTGCCCTCCAGCAACCGCTACCGCCGCCCTGCAAACTACATGTCCAAGGGTTACCGCACTCGTCGTATGGCTGTTGACTACCAGACTCCACTGGTCACCAACGTGAAGAACGCCAAGATCCTCATTGAGGCCATCGCTCGCCACTTCACTCTGGATATCCAGACCTCTGATTTCCAGACTAGCCACCGCACCGTGACTCTGCCTGGGCTGATCAACATCGCTGCCTTTGTTCCTGGTCTTACCACTCCTGGCTCTCAGGACTTCGAGGCCGTCACCAAGGCCTCCATGGCCGCTGGTTTCAGCATGGTCCGTGTTATGCCCGTCGGTGTTGACAGCTCGGTCACCGATGCTGCTGACCTGAAGATCGTCCAGCAGAATGCTCAGAGCAAGTCTTTCTGCGACTTCAACTTCTCGGTGACTGCCACTTCCTCCAACTCTGACGAGATCAATCGGATCGCTGGCGATGTTGGTTCTCTTTTCATCCCCTTCAACCACCTCTCTGGCAACATTAACCAGGTGGCCACTGTGACCAACCACTTTGCTTCCTGGCCCTCCAGCAAGCCCATGATCACTGATGCCAAGGGTACTGATCTGGCCTCGATTCTGCTCCTGGCCAGCCTCCACAGCCGCAACATCCACGTCATGAGCGTCACCTCCAAGGAGGACATCAAGCTCATTGCTCTTAGCAAGGAGAAGGGTTTGAAGGTGACCTGTGATGTTTCCATCTTCTCCCTCTTCCTCTCGCGTGAGGACTTCCCTGCTTGCAGCTCTCTGCCCTCTGCTGAGGACCAGAAGGCCCTGTGGGAGCACTTGAGCACCATTGACATCTTCTCGATTGGCAGCATTCCCTTCCAGCTTGCTGGCAAGGATGCTTCGCCTGCTGCCGGTCTCGCCGAGTCTCTGCCCCTCCTTTTCACTGCCGTGGCTGAGGGTCGTCTCACCATTGAAGACATCACTGCTCGCCTTTACGAGAACCCTAAGAAGATCTTCGAGCTCCACGACCAGGCCGACTCCTCGCTCGAGATCGAGATTGACCGCCCTTATGTGTTCCAGAACACCCAGGCTTGGTCTCCCTTCAATGGCAAGATGATGCGCGGCGCCGTTCAGCGCGTTGTCTTCCAGGGCAAGACCACCTGTCTTGACGGCGAAATTACCGCCGAGGCTGGCAAGGGTGTTGACATGTCTTCTCACCGCATCATCCCCACCTCTCCCATCCAGAAGCCGACCACCCCCATGGTCCGTCCGGAAACTTCCCTGGAGCATCAGACTTCCGTCACTGGCACTCCTGGCCGCCGCACTCGTGCTCTGGATGCCTCCGTCCCCGTTGGCGAGCTTGGACCTCCTCTGTACACCCCCTCTTCCCAGGCCTCCTCTCCCCTGAACGAGATGCTCTCCCGCTCCCAGTTCCGTGGCAAGCACGTGCTGTCCGTGAGTCAGTTCACTCGTGCGGATCTTCACCTGCTCTTCACTGTCGCCCAGGAGATGCGCCTCGGTGTTCAGCGCCAGGGTGTCCTTGACGTGCTCAAGGGTCGTGTTCTGTGCACACTCTTCTACGAGCCCTCCACCCGTACCTCGGCCTCTTTCGATGCCGCTATGCAGCGCCTGGGTGGTCGTGTCATTCCCATTTCCACGGAGCACTCCTCTACCCAGAAGGGTGAGACTCTCCAGGACACCATCCGCACCCTTGGCTGCTACGGTGATGCGGTGGTCCTCCGCCACCCCAGCCCCAACAGCACCGACGTTGCCGCCAAATTCTCCCCCGTCCCTATCATTAACGGTGGAAACGGCGCCATCGAGCACCCTACCCAGGCTTTCCTGGACCTCTTCACCATCCGTGAGGAGCTGGGTACCGTTGCCGGTCTGACCATCACCTTCGTTGGTGACCTCCGGTACGGCCGCACCGTCCACTCCCTGATCAAGTTGCTCCGCTTCTACGATGTCCAGGTGCAGCTGGTGGCTCCTAAGGAGCTGTCTCTGCCCGAGGATGTCCGCCAGCAGCTTGTTGCCTCTGGCCAGCTCCGCCTCGAGACCGAGGAGCTGACCCCTGAGATCGTGGCTCGCTCTGACGTTCTGTACTCGACCCGTGTGCAGAAGGAGCGCTTCACCGACCTCGCCCAGTACGAGCGTCTCAAGAACACTTTTGTCATTGACAACGCTCTGCTCAAGCATGCCAAGAGCCACATGGTCGTTATGCACCCTCTGCCTCGCAACGCTGAGATTACCGAGGAGGTTGACTTTGACCAGCGGGCTGCTTACTTCCGCCAGGTATGTTCTCTCCCTCCCCTAGGATTTCTGCGCAATCTGACTAACTTCTTCTCTAGATGAGATATGGCCTGTACTGCCGTATGGCTCTCCTGGCTCTGGTCCTGGCCCCTTAAATCTTGGCTTCTTTATAATGTGCAAACAAAAAGCGCCTTTGATTTTTCTCACGCATGACATGTTTTTCTTTCTCTGTTCCTGATTTCAAAAGTGTTGTTCTGTCTGGATATCTTTGCTATATAGGTGTGCAGCTACCTATACATATAAGAAGTGCTGTATAGATTAGACGAATCTCCGTTTTATAATTTGAAGCCCCCGTGCTATGTATAGTGTGTATTATGTTATGTGTTATGTGTCATGTGTTATGTGTGTCGTGTTGTGTCGTGTGTCGTGTGTTGCGTTTTGTGTGTTTTGGCGTGGCGTGCGTTGCGTTTGGTCGGTTTTGGGGCGTTCTTTTTGGTTTCTCTTGGTCTTGGGGGTTTTTTGGGGATATTTGGGGTCTTACATCTATATACCAATTTGAATTCACTTTTGTTATACTTATTATCCATGAAATACTTATATTTTTCGATGACAAGTTGGAAAAAGCAGAAATCTTTTTCAGCTGCCGATGGGGACGGACCCACTTCACTAAGCCTAATGCGACCGGGCAGACGTGTGTCTATTACATGCAGCACGTGCATTGTTATTCTTCCGTACAGAGGCTGGCGACAATCTGAAGAATGCTTTCACCAAGCAGCAAATAGAATGAAAAGATAATGGCCCAATCCTATTGCATTGTACCATCCGCAAATCCCCAACGTTCCAGCTCGAAGTTCTGAGGCCTCGAATCCTCCAGCTTCTTGACCATTTTTGTTCTTGATATTCGTGTCTTTGACCTTCTGCAGTAATGAGACTATTCACCCGCTGGTCCAATGCCAGCTTGATCGGAGGCATCTGATCGGGTGGACAGAACGAAGACTGCCGCAATGTTGCAGATATATCACATTGTCATCCCCCAGTCATCTTTCTACTCCTTTACACTCTGTCATCAAGATCTGCCCATCGAGTTCAATCACCTTTGGGTGATTCCTCTATGGGAACACTGGCTTGAGGTGATCGTCGCCAGCAGAGGCCTTAGCTTCGGGCTGAATATACTGGACGTGCGTTCTGTCATCCAGGTCTTGAGCCTGCTGAGCCTCCTCCCAAGGCGCCCTTTAAGCTTCTCGAGTACGTGCAGCCTTATCCTTTGGCTCCCCCTGACTGAAAATGCTGTCACAGGTATTTTCCCAGATCCAAGCCAGAAGACACCAGGGAGACATATACTAACAATGAATTTCAGTCATGAAATGAGACCTGGTTCAAAAGACAACTCCATCTGCTCCCTCCCCGCATTAGTCGGCTCTGCCTTTCAAGCCTTGAACCATGTTTTGGTTGGCCTATAGCGGCACCATTGGTCGTTTGCGTTATTTTTACAGCGTACAAGTGAAGGACGAGAAGATCGCGGCGACATAGGCTTCCAACACCAAACTCCGAAAAGAAAAGGAAGTGTGGCTGGCTCGCCAGAATGTCTTGATTGCGCAGACCCGAGTACTGCGGGCGGCGAAGGGCTGGGGACAGCAACGATGCTGATCAGAACAGGACCCATGTACACTGTATTCCTTTATTGAGACACGGTACCACTATAATATAACGAAAGAGGCAGGTTCTAATATGACATCCAGCAGTAAACCTATAGATCGAAGGATGAACATTACTCTTATCACATACGCGGCACTAACGCTGTGCCCGATCAGGCATAGTAAGGTGAGCCCTGAACTACTTTACTTCTCAAGGGAACATTCGAACTATCCTCATAATTCATAAGTGCCCGTTTTCACTTAGGCTTTCAATTTACAGAGCCTTGTTCGCTCAACTGAGACTTAACCTCCATCTGCGTGAACCGAACACCTCAACATGCCATCGCTCCTCGATATTTGCTCGCCAATGGTATGCCGATTGTGGGGGACGCCTAACTTCACCATCCAAGAGTGGTGGACAGAATACGCTAGTCGGTCTCCCTCTCGAGCTATTGTTATCAATAACCGACTTTCTCCCTCTGGATGATTGGATTTGCCTTGCACCCTGTAGTCACCGACTCTTCGCCATATTCAATCAGCGAACTAATTCCGCCCGCATGTCAAGAAAAGACAACCTGCCTGTTTTACACCGACTTGAACGAGATCTACCAAACTACTTTGTTTGCTATGTTTGCTATATTCTATTCTTCATAAGTATGATGGCTCAGATTGCTTTGGTCTATCTGGCTCAGGATTTGAGCAGGAAAAACTGTTCTCTTCGATGCTTTGAAGGAATGAGAACGAGCAGATGGGACTTGAGATTCAAGGAACATCCAGCCACAGCATCCCACATCAATCACAGTACCTATTTCTTGCATTTTCAGCTTGCTATGAGGAGGTTTTATTATGGAGAAAAGTTTGGCATCAGTACGCAAGCGTTGTCTTATACCCAAGCTCAAATTCACCCCGAGAATTCACTGTGCCCTGAAATCACCTCTCTCTTCTCGATCGACGCACAAATATATTCAGAGGTATAGTCCCCTCCAAGATGCCACTGCCCTATAATTATCTCAGTTTCTCCTCTTGTCCTCTTGCTTCCCCCTCTCGATTGTTATGTGCTTGTTTAAAGTAATGGAAGGCTCGGACTGATACCTGACTGTTCGCAACTTCAAGCTTACCAGCTTTCCTTGACTGACTTTTACCTTGAAACTTATACATGATGGAATTTCAACACCCACCAAGGGTACCTTCACTCACTTCTGATTTCGGATGTCATTTTCGCTCGATTGTCTGCGTACCATCCTCTTTCTGCTCTTACACCCGTGGACCATTCTCCTCCTGTCCTTCATCCTCCAGCACCCCTTCTGAAATGCCTCTTCCTACAATCCCCGAACACGAACCCATCTCGTTGAATGAGATGACGATCCAGGAAAACCCCCGAGCTTCATCTCTCCCAAGGCGTGCCCGCGAGAGTAAGGCAAAGCTTGCAAAGGCGTCAGCCCCGATGACGGCTCTACCATCTCCAATCAACTCCTGCAGCCGACCCATGACCCCCGACTCACTCTTCGGAGAGATAACCGATCCCAAGAATGTTGCCTGCCCGGTTCCAGACGAGGACATGCCCCCCATTTTCATCCATTGCATGAACTGCTGGAGAAAAGATCATCGTGAGTCAATAATACTCATTCTATTGAGACCCAACCAGCATCAAAAAGATACTGACCAAGTCAGCAACTGAGAGTAAAAAGTGTGAATTTCAAAAGCTGCGGATCTACTGGAAGACTGAACACGAGGAAGAGCTGGCCAGGCAAAATAGTCACGCGAATGCTCAACTCGCCTTCCTTACCGCCGGATACTGCCAGCTGCATGCCAACTATGATGCCGTTCTGGGTCAGCTCAACCAGCTAGAGTTTGAGAATTCGCAGCTTCGAGCTGCGAACATTCAGCTCCACGCTGATATTGCTTTTTCACGTCACCGGAGGGCGTTGAATCCGCAGATCCGCACCCCGTAGTGTATCCTGCTCTTCAATTTTTTCTTCAGACCGATACATTGAACAGGTTCTGAGACATGCTGGGGAGAGCTGTTGGGGGTTGTGCTTTTGCTGAAAGCGTTAGGGCGGGCTACGAAGGTTTATGGATGTTGTTCTAAGGTCATGATATGGGTTCTTTGGAACATCTCAGTAAAGCAAGTCGGGTATGCCTCATGTTTATTCTTGTCGTTCAAAGAAATACAAACCTGTGTGTCATTGAATGCCCTTCATGTCCACTACCGAGGCTGAGCATGGCTGCAAATGGCCGCATGTTTAAAAGTCAAATGCACATTCTAATTAAGACCGCATACCACATGAGTCAACCCAATCAAATAAGCGTAAGGACTTATCAGAGACCTTTGTGGTCCACCTACGGGCCACTTCACCGAAGATCAGGGTTCTCCATTATGCACCCACATCCGATATTAAATAGTAGCCCGACGGAGTATGAACTCCAATCTTGACTTGTAGCCTTATCTTCTTATCTCTCCCTGAACGCCAGGATTGCCAGGGTCCAATATTGCAGACCATGCTCGAGGCACACAACATGTGATTGCGGTTTTTACCTTTCCGCAACTCCGTAGGTAGTCCGGGCGTGATTGCGTTATTTATTCCTCCACATTCCATAACTACACCTTAGTCTAACCCTCAAGTGCTTGTATTCTCTACGCTCCTAAGGTCGACCCATAGAGCTGACTCTGCCCTTCATCTCCCTCCATTCGCTATACTTCGGGGACCTGTCTACTTAGGTACTCTTATCCATTCCCTAATTTATTCTCTATGCCGATGCTCTACCCTCTACTCTTCATCAGTATGCTGCTGAACCCGTTCCGACCGTGCGAGGGCGCCCCAGTCTACCAAGAAGAATATCGAAATAGCAGCTACGTACCAACTGTTATCGCAACATCGTATGGCTTCCAGATTGTCGCACCAGATACTCCATATGTGGCAGCAACCGGCCTAAACAGTTTATACTTTATCGACACCCGTCTCGATCATGCCACCGCTCAGCATATCAAAAATCATATCGAGAAAGCAACAATACCAATCCCAGACGAGTACGCTGCTATAGATGAGATTACGGCCACAGCAGAACGGAAAAATTGCAAAACCGGCGAAACGACATTTGTATTCGATCCGGCCTACGCTAGGGTGATGTTTGCCAAGGGGATAAACAAGCGCAATCCAGAACTCAAACTACCCGAGTATGAGCCTGCTGGCGATTGGGTAGTGGCATATGATCTGGATGAGATAACAGGTGAGATAATTACCGCTTGAACGAACGAAATGAAGATATATATCAGTCAGTGGTAGAAGCTCACATCTTAGTAGGTCATAAGTAATAAGCCGGGTTAGCAAACAGGCAGTATGCTCAAATTATCGATGTTACATCGACAGCCACTATGAGAACAGCTTATAGCATGCACACTCTGCCATAAATAACTGCTTTTACTAGGCTCCCTTCAATAATATGAGACTTTTTCTAAGCGATACATTTCGAATCCAAAGCCCTTTGTTCAGCTTCAAAGGCCCTAGCATTATCAGTATCTTGTAAGGTACTTGAGCAGTAACTGAGACTTTGGTTTGTGGATCTTGACATAGTCTTCGCCCTTAACTATTCCAAAATAGATTCTGTGAAAGAGCGCACTCAAATTGAACAATTGCGGTTCTTTCGCGGCTACCAAATATGTCCACGGTCCTTTGTTACTTCTATGTACTCCAATAGAAACCCATTGTGCACCACAATGGATATGACCACAAAGGATTGAATCAAGTCACGAAAATCAACCAGTAAGTATATAAAGGCCTCGAATTTGGCGCTTCCAACTTCCCATTGCCTACCAAACCTATCATTCTTCTCTGAACTCAACCCTGAACAAAATCATACATCAATAACTTGAACTTGGTCTTCGCAGATCTACAAACTTGTTCACACTCAATGGAGACTAACATTTTAGACGAGATACGCGACGCCGCAATGAGAATCATGATAGACACACGCTTGCGAGCAAGGCGTTCCAACGGACGAACCGAGCAAGAAGCTACAGACGACGTTATAATCCACCTATCAACACTCGGCGAATATGACTTCCAGAAGGGCATTGCTATCCTGCGACAGCGGGAGCTGATTGCTGACAACATAGATGTTTACTTTGAAGGTTGGCAGTCAGTTGTTATCGGCCCTTCGGGTTCTGGTCAAGGAGTCGCTACTGTGCTAACTGGGCAGGAGATGGAGCTGCTTCCGTTTGGGGCTCGGCGCCTTGTCCCTGACCCTAACCTTGATTTTCATGGCCAACTAACTGTTGATTTTGATGTTGATATAGCTCAGCCTGACGTAACTTGGAGTACTGGGGGCATTTTTAGTTATGGTGCTCATCAACGGGCCACATCTGAAGTTATTAATTCGTTGCCTCGGCAGACGGTGAGTGAAACTGTTTTGCAGGGTGAGAAGGCTGACTGTGCTGTTTGTAGGGATGAGCTTGAGAATAATTCTACGGTCATTGTTCTACCTTGTGGACATTGGTTTTGTTATGCGTGTGCTATGTCGTGGTTGAGTGACCATGATTCTTGTCCTCTGTGTCGTCTTAAGGTCTTTGGGAACCTGTAGGCGAGCTTTTTGTGGGTAGTATCAGCATTGGAATGGTATTACACTAGAATAGACCGAAATCGGCTTCACGAATTGCATGAAAGGTTGCAAAGCCTTCGTCCATGCTAGTTTAGTAGTAGAGACGTGACCTATTCATAGGACAGATTAACATCTCTGTCCCTCTGGATATTCGTCCGCTTCAAGGTTTCGATTGCTGATTCTAGTGGCTTAAGGTTGACTTAATCAACCTTTGAAATATATGTTCGAGTCAGCTTCCAGTCTGTGACCAAAAAATTACGGCGTTTAGGTTATGAACTTGTCTAGTTAGCCATTGTGGCATGGTCCAGGGCCCCCCTACTGTACAAGTTAAGCGCCACGCGAATGGAATATGATCAACTAATTGAGTGCCTTCGATACGCGTTACTCCCGGTATGTGGATTTAAAGGCTGTGGCGGGTCCACATATGAGAGGAGTTCCTTAACGCACCCAGCAGCTGCGCCCGCAGCATAATGCTGCCAGGTGTCGTTCTTATGAGAGTCTGCATAGTTGGAAATGCCCCGGATCGCCATGCAAGAATACTGTGTTGCAACACCCGCTGCTTCCATCTCAAAGCACAATATATCGCCACTCACCCTCCCATCAATCTCTGCCGCAATCAAGGCGCTCCTTATTACTTGATCTCCGGAGGCAATGAGTCCATAATGAATCTTGGGGGTCGATTTCCGGGGCAAACGATGAACCAGTTTTGTCTTGTCGCAGAGATGACAGGTTTTTTGCTTAGAAATGTGATGATATTCTGACTGGAAGAGCTCATCTGGCTCCACGGGTCGCTGGTACGAGGCTTGAAGGTTGTCGCCTTTCTGAACCATAGCCGACATGAACTCAGGGATCTTGTTTTGCAAGACCCTATGATCGGACTGCATAATAGTCACAGCACTTCTCAAAATCTCTGGTGGCGGCCAAAGAAATCCTTTCAGGGTGAAACCATCGTCCGTATTCTGGCCCAAATCATACTGAACCACACCGCCATGCTGGCCGTCCGGCATGCTCACGACAACGTCACCCAAGCGGACATCTTTCTTTCCGCTCGGCCAACCTCCCCCAACACCGACCACTAATCGTAGCTCGATCGATGGAAAGCTACGCGCCATATCCTTCGCAACCAAAGCTGCAGCGCTCTTTCCTTGAGTGCCCGGAAGCTTCGCAAGAGTTACATTATGGCCGCTGAGCTCTCCGAGAATATACATATTCGAGTCGCCAGGCTTTCCGGGCAGACTGATATGTTCTTTGTCCAGCATGTAGCGAAGAGCGCACATCTCAAATTCTAACGTGCACACAATCCCAA
This sequence comes from Penicillium sp. VS I D KN, assembly GCA_019775415.1. NCBI lineage: Eukaryota > Fungi > Ascomycota > Eurotiomycetes > Eurotiales > Aspergillaceae > Penicillium > Penicillium sp. VS I D KN. Next base: position 201,153 of record JACWFT010000044.1, read on the forward strand.
CAGTGTACTTCTCATAAGTATGTTCTGCACGACTGATTAGACTATGGCATCACTTGGTTGGGCTGACGTGGCTCATCTACCTTCCATCTTATGGGTTCAAAGTAATCTTAGGTTTCCAGGCTTCAAGGTGATGTTCTCTGGTGGTAATGATAAGGCGTGGGATACACAGCAGCCGTTTCACGGATATCCACCGATGTTTATATTTTCCCGTACTTTTGCACGTTACTAGCGTGGTAAACAGGTTGTCTACCCCTCATCTACCGAAACCCCCAATTGCTGTTAGATGCCCGAAAAGACTACTAATTAAGACTCAAGAGGCGTGTTCTCAAGTCGCTCATTAAGGAATGGAATGGCACATTCTTGATTCAATTATGTCTATATATTTTGGGAGATGAATGAAGGCATGTATTATGTTGAAATTCGTGATTAACATTAACAAAAAAAATAAAATCAATCTATGGACGCTGGAATAGAGTCAATAAAAACAAAAGGTTCTTTGAACAAATAAGCAGATAAGCCAAAGAAATCTATAACAAGAAACCTAATACCTCGTCACCGGGACTCGAAAATCCTCAGATCTGTGATTTGCTGAAGTCCATATACTCAGCACCCTTGGCCTTCAAGTCATCAAGCACATTATACTCCATAATCCACTTCATACGCTCCATCAGAGCCTGGGGATTGAAAGTCTCACTCAAATGATCAGGATCATCCGAGCTAGCAAGCTTTCCAGCCTCAAAGCTAGTCTTCGTAACCCGATCCGTGCGAGGCTTGCGCAAGTCCTGATAGAACTGGAATGCAGCATGTAAGTCATCATTCTTCCAGTGAGTAAGAATAGTCGCTAGTGCAATGCCAGACTCAATCGCCATACAGACACCCTGGCCTATATCAAATATTAGCCGTGGTTTCGTAGAAGCATGAAAAAGCACATAGCTTACCCTGGTGAGGAAGTGTCGAGTGAACAGCGTCACCCAGAAGAACAATGCCCGCATCTTTTTGGCCCTCTTTCATCTCGTACCACTTCTCAATTGGCTCGCGCACATAAAGCGCCTGCTTGAGCATACGACCATCCGGTGATCCAGCGTGGAGGCCCTTAATGATATCCTGAACCTGTGGACACCAGTCCTTGACATGTTCGTGAAGGGAACTAATATCCGAACGGGCCATCCAATTCTCTGAATCCCAGGACTCGATGGGCTCGGACATGAATCCAATAACACCGATACGATCTGTCTTGGTAGCCGGGTTACCGATTGGGAGACAGAGAATATGCCGCTTCGGGCCACGGAAGTTGACAACACTGTGCAGCAACTTGGCGGTCTCTTCGGGTAGATCCTTATATTCGACGAAGCCACGGTACACGACCTGGCCGGAGTAGTTGGGCGAGTCTCCGAAGCCGAGCTCGCGACGGACTCGAGACTTAATTCCATCGCAGCCGATCACAATGTCAGCATCGGTGGTGGTACCGTCCTCAAAGTGAAGGGTGTATGGCGCGGCCTCGGGGCTGGTATTGCGGTCGAGACGTGCGAGACGCTTCTGCAGGTAAAGAAGCTCCTTTGGGACAGGCTCTTTGAGAGAGTCGAGGAGGTGAGCTCGGTGAATTAGACGGGCGTGTGGCTCGGAGAATTCTTCGATATGGCCGAGATACTCGCCGGACTTATAATTGTGGTATTGCATATAGTAGGGTAGCTGGGGTGAAGAGCGGCTCAGAAGAGACTCCTTTAGGCCAAATGCATCGAGGATACGGTTTGCATTGGCGGAAATGTCGACTCCGGCGCCGACTTCGCCGAACTGATGGGCTTGTTCGTAGCACTGAATATTCTTCACGCCAGCGTACTGGGCGGCGTTCATGAAAGCCATACCGCCGAGACCACCGCCGACAACAACAACTCGCTTGTCTTGAAAACCCATTGTGTTTTATAGAAGATTGGTGATGTGTTTGCTGAAGTATGTTTGATAATGAAAAAGTGGACTGGTCTTGGCTTCAGATGACTTTTGCTCGTTGCTCGTTGCTTGCTGGATGCTGGATGCTGGATGCTGAGATGCTGAAATGCGATGGTGAATGGAATGAGGGATGAATGTGTTCTCAAGCAGACTATTTGACTGTTTTGAGATGCCGTATATCCTCAAGCGCATAAATAGCTATCCGATCCATGGTTGAGGTGTAGTTGAATATTCGGAGTCTGTAGAGAGTTGCATGATGTGCTATCAGAACCTTCCGAAGCGCTGCTAAAGACGATGGGGATTCCCGGTCGATCATCGGTGTGCACGACACACCCACTCGGACAAGTTTGTCCACACAGATTTGTTTCTGAAAAGCTTCACTGAGGTGACTAGTCTATATTCGGTGTGCATTGTGGTGGTGCTGACCCGAACTCCATAGTATATTGTGGCGCCCGGCTTCCGAAGGCCCCACTCTTTGTCGGATGGGACGGCTTATGGTCAGCCTGCAGGCCATTAATGAATCAGGATGCCGGAATAACCGGGACTGAAACGAATCAGCAAGGCTTCCATGATCTTTATCTGCATCGCACGTCATCTAGAAAACAGGCTTTGTAAAATTACTGCGTTCCGAAGAGCTAGCTGCACGGTTTCCCGGGAGTGCCCCGTTCTCGGATTCGATGAAACCAGCCCGCTGTATAGAGGATCTTATCGCCGACCTGTCGGGATGTTTGGGCTTGGACGGTTATCCGTACCGATGAGTCGCTGCCTAGGCGGTTGACAATGGTTTGCTGCTCGAGGATTAGAGAACCAGTGACAGCTTGGGCCCCAAGGTAACGGGTACAAACCCGTGTACCTTCCCGTGTCCATGGATAGATACATGTAGATGGAAATTACCAGTAAACTCCGTCAAGGATCTTAATTTCAATTCCATTTCCTAATGTTCTCGTAAAGTCTCCTTCGCATAAGGTCATCTATATGCCACTAGATCTATAGATTGGCGAGAGTAGATGGCGCAGCAAGTTCACCTGGCTGAATAGCTCGTGGACCACCGTTCTCATTCGGATCGTCCAATCCTTGCGCCACCAAGTCCGTAAAGTCAATGCCTACACTGTTCAAGTGTGCCGCATGTTCATGCACAATCTCCAGGCACTTATCCCAGATTGATGTGCCCCGCTGCACACTACTGAGCTGGCGACTGAGCAAAGCGTTGAAACCATCCAGATGCTGCTTAGCCCAGCGAATAGACGAGCTGGACATTGAGCTGGGGAAACATTGCTGATAGATGCCGACGGTGTTTTTGATGAGACTGAAGTAGACGTACGAAATCTGGAAGATGTAAAGAGGAAGGTCACCCTCAAAAACACAGGCCCTGTTGCAATGTTAGAGGTGACTTGTATACTACAATCAATGGAACTCACCGGATACGCTTCGCAATAATGTCAGTTCGAGCCCTCAGGTACGTTTCACGGGCTTGGTCCTCAAATCCCAAACGGGTCAACCAGGAGACATTGGTCTTTGTCGCCGTGGGAAACGAGTGTGTGTCGACCAGCGCACGAGAAAGGATTCCGGCGAGTCGTGTTGCACGTCCATCAACCTTCACATTGATCACATCCTGGGCAATGGAATTTCCCTTCAATCCCTTCGCTAGCTTTCGGAGTTTTTCGATGCTAAACACCGCGGCCTCAAAACGCTGCAGCGCAATATCGATGTCGAGCTCGTCAACTTGTCCTTCCACCCAGCGGAGGTTCTGCTGCTTGCCATCCACATCAATGCGCACATCTGACTTGTCACGTGGGCTATCCGTAAGCTCGAACTGATCGGCCTTCTGAGAGAACGACGTGTGTCGTCCAGCGAGATATCCATAAGCCTCCAGAGGCTTGCTGGCAGCTTCAGTTTCCGATCGTAAGTTCCGCCGCAGATCTTCTACAGTTTTACGGAAGGTCGCGAGGAGTTCGTTTTTGGTAGATGTATCCCGTTTGTCCTGGCGATAGGTAAATGGTTTCGACCCAACGCGGATACTGATAGCATTGCCAATGCCACGATCCAGGGCCTCCTCACGCGCCGCACCAGTGCCCAAATTCGCTGCTAGGTCAATCATGTCGATATCTTGCAGCGGCCAGCACTCTTCCGCAACCAGTTTGGTTGGAATCGGTCCACGGTGAGCGGGGTTGTTTTGGTCCACACGCTTGCGCTTCTTCGCAGCGACCAACAGGTGGTCGTTCAACAAGACAATATGAACTGGTCGTTTTGGCTTCCAGGTGGCGGAGTCCAGCTCTGCCCAGTGGCCCGTCTCCAGCACAATGTGTCGCCCAGGCACCGCCGGCAGGAACTTCTGTGAGCCCTCCACGCTTTTCCATAATGTCTGCAATTGAACACTCCACATGCTTTCTAAGTTGGCGACGGAGCTGCGATTCGACCGCTTCGGGAATTGATCGTCGACGGGAGACATGGGGTTCGGGGTATTTCCCACGGTCGTCTGTCCGAGAGCGTTGGTGAGCTCAGCCATGAGGGTCCGGAGGGTCCGCATCTCGTCCTTGAGCTTCTCGGCCTCTTTACTGATCTTGATAAACTGTGTGCGATTCTGGTAGACATTCTGTTGGAGGTCGGTGGAGGTTCGATTCTTGACTTTGCGGAGGCTTTCTTGGTATTTTTGGATATCCTCCTCGGATGCGTTCGCAAGGAGATTAGCCACATCTAAATATGTGTAAGCTTGAGCCAGACAGGGATATGGAAATGCACGTACATCGCTCTACTGGTAAGCTAGGGTCTCGCAGGGCATTCAAATCCACTTTGGGCGATGATGAGGGAGCTCCGTCTACTGGTAATGGCTGTCCTGGAGCAGCGGTCGATGGCAGCCCACCATATCCACCCCCAGGCACCGGCGGGGGTAACGCAGGGACAGGAGGCGCACTGGTATCGATATCGCCAAGGTTGTTGAATCTGGTCGAGTACCGTCTTTTCACTAAATCGGCGGTGGCATCGCTCTGGGGAGCTCGGTCCTTGCCAGCGGGGATAGCGTTTTGGCCGGCATCGGGGGCTCTGGTGTTTGACGGTAAGGGACTGGAGATAGGTTTCGGAGCACTAATTTGAGGACGTTGACGGCGAGATTTACTCCGCAGAGTCAAACCTCGGCCTTCCATTATCGTGATTGGGGATGGGATGGGACGTTTGGAGATTGGACAAGGGGAAGTTGGGAGGCTCCCGTATCGGGCTAGCGGTAGGTATCATCTATTCGACGCAACAAGGACAACGAACTGTTTTTATGCTACGATCAAAGGTGAATGTCATTCCCATACGAGCATAATAAATACTTTCCCGACAAGCTAAGTAGTATCGACAAAATATCTCTACTTGATACATTTGATTGTGGCCTAGTTAATGGGATGACGTAGCATTGTGCATGCAGTCCTCTCTCTGGATTGAAATCAGTGGCATGAAGTTGACCTTGACTCGGTATACGAAGTAATATACTTGTTTACTCCTTTCGAATCAATTGAAGTTCATTTATCGATGTCCAACACCATTGTGAACTGTGTTAGTGACGTCGACCCGAAGCTGAGTAGTAAGGCCGGAAGAACAAATTTCCTGTCCAGTTCAAATTTATCCTCCCAAAACACGTAGCTTCGTCACCTTCCAACCCCATCGCTGTTTTCTAGAGCCCGGTCGCGTCATTCATTCCACCTTACACCTTTTAATCCTTCATAATGCGCACATCTGTTCTGGTTGCCGCCTCCGCCGGCACTATCGTCGCCGGTTTGCTCGGTAAGCATTCGGACTTTCCCGGCAACGCAATTTGTTCCATCTAATTTCTATCTCAATCAGCCTACGCTGCCTACTTCGATCACAAGCGCCAGACCGATGCCGAGTTCCGCAAGTCCCTGAAGCGCAACAACAAGCGTCTCGCCAAGGCCGTGAAGGAGGAGGTCGAGGCCCAGGGTGCTCAGCAGCGTGAGGTGATCAAGCAGGTCGTGCAACGCGCCAAGGAGGAGGGCTTCCCCACCGATCTTGAGGAGAAGGAGTCCTACTTCATGAACCAGGTTGCTACCGGTGAAGGCCTGTGCCAGGATGGTACGTATCACAACCACCGCGGCCGCTGATAGCCCCGGAGACGGAACCAACGATCATTGGACTAGATGCTGATAATATATGCAACAGGCTCTAGCCAGATTGAGGCCGCTCTCGCCTTCTACAAGGCCCTCAAGGTCTACCCCCAGCCCAAGGACCTGATCTCCATCTACGACAAGACCGTCCCCAAGGAGGTTCTGGAGATCTTGGCGGAAATGGTCGCCATGGACGCCGGTCTCAAGCTGGGCTCCTTCACTGGTGAGGGTGCCGCCGACAACCACGGCGTCGAATAAATTCGAGAACCTACACCCTTTCTTTTCCTTGGCTTGACCTTGGCTGTATTATTGTCGCTTTTTCCCTCACGCCTTCCTCTTTCACAGCCCTCTTCACTCTCCACTATTTCCTTTTTCTGCCATCTTTCGCGCATGTGTATATGTATTGGGCTTGGCCCGGCCTTGGTATTTCTCGGCGCCAGGAATTTGGATTCGTTTCCCACCCCCTTTGTTGTTCTTTGAATTCCGCTTTTTCTTTGTGTTGAGTTGTGCATTTTCTGGGGGAAAAAGGGAAAAGTGCCATGATATACAGAATGTATTTTAGAAGACGAATCAGATGATCCACAATGGACCGATTGAAAATAGAAAATGTGGCTGAAACTGGGGGGTAATTGACACCAATCAATTCCTCAAAATTAATTGGTGCCATAGGTGTGACTTCATGACGGACCCGCAGCGTCTCAGCACCTTCCAGGGACTCAGGGACTTGGACCCCTAACCCTGATCGTGACTGGACGCTCATCCAATGTGGGCTCCACTGCACGCTCAAGTGTCTCCCCCGCCGATCATAATCCGCTGGTTTTTAAACTCCCAATCTCCTTTTTCTTCATCTTCAACCTGATTTGTTTGCTATTCTCTTGATCTTTAATCCTTTGGTGATCTATATCGCCTGACGTTCGTTCTTTCCCGCGCGTTGCGCTGTCGTTCGCTCCCCAATTTTCTATACTTCCCATCGCTTTCCCGTTTCAGCCTTTTATTTACACCTATACTCCCCGATCGCTTCATCATGGTTTTCGTATGTGCAACCCAATATCCAGAAGGAGGAAACTACATAGCAAAAGCTATGGAATCAGTGATATGGAAAGGTTCTTGGAGGCTGACGTGATGTAGTCTTACGGCCGTGTGCTTACGGCTGCCTGTGCCCTGATGGGCACTGCCGCTGCTGTCACCACTCTTGAGGTTGATGGCAAGGACTTTGTCAACTCCAAGACCAAGGAGCGTTTCCAGATTATCGGTGTTGAGTATGTTCCACCCCGAATTTATCGCACCAAGAATTTGAACTGACTTGCACATAGCTACCAGCCCGGTGGAGAGTCCGGCTTTAGCGCCAAAAAGGATCCCCTGAGCCAGCCTGACGCCTGTCTCCGTGATGCCACTCTCATGCAGCAACTGGGTGTAAGTACGACTTGCGAACGAAAATAAGCAGGCACTTGCGAACGATCAGACAATATTCCGATCATGCAAACGAGAACCCGCACATACTTGCGAACGAGAATAAGCACGTACTAATTCATTCTACATAGGTCAACACTATTCGTGTTTACAACATTGAGCCCACCCTGGACCACAACGAGTGTGCCTCTATCTTCGATGCGGCCGGTATCTATATGATCCTCGACGTCAACTCCCCCTACTCCACTGGTTCGCTGAACCGAGCCAAGCCCTGGACCAGCTACAACGCCGGTTACTATGAGCAGGTTTTCGGTGTTATCGAGGCCTTTAAGGCCTTCGATAACGTCCTCGGTTTCTTTGCTGGTAACGAGGTTATCAACCAGGACGCTACCTACAGCGCCCCTGCCTATGTTCGTGCTGTCGTTCGTGATATGAAGCAGTACATCAAGAACAACGTTGACCGCACCATCCCCGTCGGTTACTCTGCTGCTGATGTCCGTGATATCCTCATGGACACTGCTGCTTACTTCGAGTGCACTCTCTCCAACTCCACTGAGTCGTCTGCTGACTTCTTCGGTCTGAACTCTTACTCCTGGTGTGGTGATGCCACTTACACCTCCTCTGGATACAATGTTCTTACTGAGGACTTCTCCAACGCCACTCTGCCCGTCTTCTTCTCCGAGTACGGATGTAATGAGGTCACTCCCCGTACCTTCTCTGAGGTTCAGGCTCTGTACGGCGAGGACATGACTCAGGCTTTCTCTGGTGGTCTTGTCTACGAGTGGACTCAGGAGGACAACAACTACGGTCTCGTCAACATTAACAGCTCCTCCGTCGTCACCACCCTGATCGACTTTGACAACTTGAAGAAGCAGTTCAACAAGCTTGATATGGACCGCATTTCGACTGCCAACAGTACCCAGACTAGCATCTCTGCTCCCGAGTGTGCTGCTGATCTCATTACCAGCTCGGACTTCTACAATGCCTGGGACTTGCCCGCGGCTCCCTCCAAGGTCTCTGACTACATCAAGAGTGGTCTGCCCGATGCTCCCACCGGCTCTGTTGTCTCTGTCACTAGCACCTCTCTCTCCCAGACTGTGTACGACTACACTGGTGCCCAGATTACTGGCCTCACTTTCAAGATCCTGAGTGACGATGAGTCTGCTGGTCCCAGCGGTACCAATTCGTCTTCCTCTTCCACCGGAACCTCTACCTCCACCAGCAACGCTGCCATGATCAACGGCGCTCCCCTTGCTCTTGGTGGTATTAGCGGTTTCTTCATGCTGCTTGCTTCCTTGATGTAAGGATATAGCTTGTGGATACATAAAGTTTAGATATTGGCTTTCCCTGTTTTTTTTTTCTTCCCTTTTACTTCTTCGGCAGGATTCTTGTGGATGCTTGGTTATTTGTTATTGTTACTTTTCTTGCACATGATCGTTGTGTATTGAACAATGAATGTCTTCTCATGACTGAGACATTCCTACCGAGGTAGTGTAGTGTCTCAATTTTATATGATATATTGTGAGGCTTCATAGTCGTAGTTAGCTAACTCGACCATGCATCCCTGGAGATTGAATTGTTAACTTGGGCACCTTAACCCCATTATAAGGGAACAAATTTTAATCTACTACTTTCTGATTTAGGGTGTCCCCTAGACTCGTGGACTCTGATAATATCTTTTTGACGTTTTCAAACCAGAAATCTTCACCTGCCACTTGCTCGTTCAAATCAGGTCGACTATTAAGGCTGTTTCTGTAATTCTATGATTACATCTTTACCTGTGAACAATGATAAAAAAAAAAACATATTTGAGTCTAACTCTAATCGAGAACGGAAAAGCAACAACATAAATAAACAAAATCAACAGTATGCGAAATAAATGCCGGTTCTACATATTAGTCCAAACCACTGTATTCATATGAAAATCTACCGCCTAGATCGCTCTCGCCTTGCCCTTGCCCTTCCCAGAAGATTGAGAAGAGGACAAGTGCCCCGAAGCAAGAGTAGGGAACTCCTCCCATTCTTGCACATCACGACTTTGATCCTCAGCCAAGCTAAGCTGAATAGCAAATTCAAGATCATCCATCTCTTTCTGCTGACTGCTCTCGGGGCCAGCCACTGACCGAGACGGGGACAACGAGCGCCGTCTAACACCCTTCGCATACTTGATCGGGATAGATGGCGTCAAGTCAGGCGGAGGGGTATATTCAAGAGTCTTCTCATCGAGCAGACTCAAACGAATAGCTTCCGCCAAATCATCATCCACGGCGTCATCGGCGGCGTTTTGCCATGGCGACGAAGAAGACGACAAGTCATCCAAACCACAGGAACTAGGTCCAGCTGGATCACTAATGGAAGTGCCAACAGAGCTTGCAATAGCATTCTCTTCACGCTTCTGCGCATCAGTTCCACTGTGCGCTTCCTGGCTTAGAAGTTGGGCGTAGAGGAGAAGTTGTTCTTCGTCGATATCGGGACCAAGTAGATCTATGCCAAAACGGGCGCTGAGATGTGCTCGTTCTTTGGCGTCTTCGATCTCTTGTCGTTTGATTTCTTTGCGTTCATCTTCGATGAAATCATGAATGGCTCCGCGTCCGCTGGGAGTGAAGCGTTGCCCACTGCCGCCCCCGTTACTACCACGAAGACCACGTCGAAGTTGGCGTTTGGTACCCTTGTACTGATCGGCACCAGATGAGCTGTACGACCAGTACCGGAGGTGGGTACCGAGGGACACCATACCGCGGAGAACCGTTGAATCTGGATCTAGGCAGATGGCGCCCGTAGCGAAGAAATTATTCCCCACGCCGAGCATGGTGGCTTCTGCCTGAACCAGGCGACGCCGAGCCCGGGATGAGAAACGAGAGTTGATGGTCCGAATTGGGCGGGTAGACGAGGCCAAGGGATCCCACGCCTGTACGAGTCCATCATTGCCACCGTGCACCAAATACAACGATGTGAGTGCCACGCAGGATACCTGGGGGGACTCGGTCTGAATAATCCTGAGCGGAGCAATGGTATTGATGACATCGGGGTTTTGTGCTGGCAATGCACGAATGTCCCAAACGTACACCGCACCGGTGGCCGTTCCCACTGCTAGGTATCTTGCTCGCTGTCCTGGGACCTCGAGGACTGTCCGTGGCTGGTCCATATGAGGCAGCATTGGGGAGGATGTTGCAGACGAAAATGAGCTTCCAGACATTGCTAAAAGAGGATCTTCCTCTGCAGTGACGGTCGCAAATAGAGAGTTATCCAAGGCAGTAGTAGTCACTTCAATTGACTTGCGATCATCAAACACGAAGTTTGAGATCCTCCATTCGCTGTTCTCAGCCGTTGCATTCAGCTGACCTGACGGCCGAGACGCTGGAATGCTGGACGGAGTTGAGGCACCAACTGGACCACCGAACAGCGAGCGAGGCTGCTCCTGACCTGGAGTTCCCGGTGATGATTTCGAGCCAGAATCGAACACAGCTCGGATGTATCGTCGAATGTATGCTTTCTCGGTCTCATCAGCGCCTCGGGCGACAACAATGACGGACTCCCCAGATCCACGTCCATCGTCACCCGCAAAATCAACTTGCAGGTCGCGCCGCATATTCCAGCCCTCACAAACTTTCCGGAAATGCTTCGGTTTGAAACAAAGAAACTTTTCGATTTCTTTGGTTTCTGCGGCGATCTGATTTTCATCTAGTTGCATTGAATCCGATGAGGATCGTGGGGTATAGCTCCCGTCAACGAGTTCCCGGTTGAAAGGGTCCGGGCGAGCGATACGCCGACTTGCTTCAACAAGTTCCCAGCGGACCGTACGACCAGTTTTCCAGGCAAGCTCGTCAAACTGCTCAGCAGTCAATTTGGCCGTTGGTGAAATCTCTTGCGACCGTGGAAGATCCGTTAGGTAAAAAATCTCGCCCAGCGCATTCAAAGCAACAGCCCAAACTCGCCGGCGAGAGTGACGCCTCGGCGAGTAACTCTCATCCACAGCAATGCTGATGATCGGCACACCCGGGCACAGGACCCATCTGGCAGTTACCTGTCCTTTCTCGTACCGCCTCTCGTATGTAGGATGAGGGCCCAGCGCATACGCGGTGAGTACACCGGAAGAAGAACCTGACATCATACCAATAAGACCTGATGTCGTCTTGAGGATTGAGGCAGATTTGGCAATCCACACGGAACACACTGCATGGTGGATCATGTTCACAGCGGGAATACCAAGCTTTGGGTGAGAGCCTAAGTCTGAAATTCCTAAGAACCGGCCGCGCTGCTCCGTAGTTGAGATGAAGTAGCTGCGACCTTGCGGGCAACCCTCACCATAGATCATGCCGTAGGGTTGGCTCACGTCCATGGAGTTGGACGTGCCGACCATGTCCCCGGCCCCAAGACCGTAGGGTGCGTCTCCAGGGAACATATCTGCAAAGTGCCGGAACATCTGGTGATCTGCTAATCCCCAGGTGCTCACTTTCACAGTTGAGGGGTCACTTGCCGAAGCGATTCCCTGCTCAGAAGCGCCATGGATGAACTTCGGCTCTTTATCAGGATTGTTAAAAGATCCATGGATATGGCTCACTGGGAGCACCAGCTGCGAAGTGTATGTAGCGACCGCGCTACCATTGCGCGAGGCTGCCGCGCGAACGGTGCCATGTTTTTTGGAGGGCTGGAAGTCAGCCGGTCTGCCCCGTGATAGCGATCGCATTAAACGAGTACGGAGGATGTATTCACTGCGCCAAGATGCGAGCGCCGTCAGCCGCGCGAAATACCGTCTATCCGACACCAGATCAGCCTCGTCCGAACGGCGCGCATCCACCAAGCTTTGAGGGCCAGGGAAGAACCGCGAAAAAGCGATTCTCCAGGCATGCGGGGTCGTCACGAGTGCATGGAACCGACGGGATACTAAGGTGATCGCGGAGAGAGATTGAGGTGGAAGATGCGACAAGATGTGGGTAAGAACCTCTTCAGATAGTTGTTAGTACGACAAAGCTGCAGCAGAGTTATCATCTGGGCTATGTTTGCATACCATTCGGTAGGGTTTCCAAAGGAAGTTTAGACGGCCCACCAGCCACATCTGGAAGTCCGGGGTCTACACCTTTCCTGCCTGGAGACCCAGCATTCTCATACTGGCTGACCCGTTGAGCCGAGGGCGGGGTTGAGGCAACATCGCTCGAGTCGCATTCGCTCAAGGCCGCGTGAATGTTTGCGGGAGACGACCAGTCCGGCGCTGCCGGGTCTCCAGACTTCTCTTGGAGAAGACCAGAGACTGGGCCGGCTTCAAAATCATTTCCATGCTGGGTAGAACTGGTATTCGCGGGGGGTGAATCTCGGAAAGACGTCTTCTCGGAAACGGCAGTAGGCTCGGATTGCATGAAAGGACTTGAGAGAAGATTTGGATGAAAGCGACTGAGCCAGCAACAAACCTGGGCCAGTCGAGGTATAGAAATGCGAGTTGAAGAGGGTGGAACGTGCGAAGTGAGGCGTTGAGGAGGAGAAGAGGTACAAAGCCTGAATGGAGGCGAAAAGCGGCGACCGGGAGCGGCCAATCAGCAAAGTCGAGAACTCGAGTTTAATGGAAATTTCTTTTTGAATTAACACTTTCTTTGGTCGTATTTAGTAACTATTATGGCTACAAAAAATGTTTTATCATTTTCAACGTACTCATTCTCAATGAGTCATACCTGTCAGTCCCTGAGTAGTAAGACCACATTATGACTGGAATTATTGCTGCATAAGTAACGCGTCGAATCACGTGACCACGCGCTTTTACGCGGTGTCCTGCATCTTGCATCTCTGCCATGACCTCACTTCCATTATAACCAGCTGGCGATATCTTTTTATTGAACCAATAAGCCAGCTGGTAATCCGTCAACATGTCAGGAGTAAATGGTAAGCCCTGCTTCAAATAGTACCGACAGAGATCCCTTGCTGATCTACGTAGAGGCGGAGACTATCCGCATTCTCATCTCAACTGATAACCATGTTGGTTACAATGAGAGAGACCCCATCCGGGGTGATGATAGCTGGAAAACCTTTCACGAAATTATGTGTCTTGCAAAGGAACAGGATGTGGACATGGTGCTGTTGGCGGGAGACTTATTCCACGAGAATAAGCCATCAAGAAAGTCCATGTATCAAGTGATGCGATCAATCCGAATGAACTGCTTTGGAGACAAACCCTGTGAGCTAGAGCTTCTCAGTGACGCTAGTGAGAACTTTCAAGGTGCTTTCAATCATGTGAATTACGAGGACTTGGATATGAACATCGCCATCCCCGTCTTCTCAATCCACGGCAACCATGATGATCCATCGGGCGAGGGTCATCTCGCAGCCCTTGACCTGTTGCAAGTATCTGGTCTCCTCAACTACTATGGCCGGACGCCCGAGTCAGACAATATCGAAATCAAGCCAGTTCTTCTTCAAAAGGGACGGACTAAGCTTGCTCTCTACGGAATGAGCAACGTTCGTGATGAGCGCTTGTACCGCACTTTCCGAGATGGTAAGGTCAAGTTTTTCCAGCCTTCCATTCAAAAGGATGACTGGTTCAATCTGATGTCCGTACATCAGAATCACCACAAGTACACCGAGACCGGTTACTTACCAGAAAACTTTTTGCCTGGATTCATGGACTTTATTCTGTGGGGCCACGAGCACGAATGCCTTATCAATCCTCGGCTTAATCCAGAGATGAACTTCCACGTCATGCAGCCGGGATCTTCTGTTGCCACATCTTTAGCACTCGGAGAGGCCGTGCCAAAACAAGTTGCCATATTGAGTATCACAGGACGGGAGTTCAAGTGCGAGCCGATTCGTTTGAAAACCGTGCGGCCTTTCGTGATGCGAGAGATCGTTCTATCAGAGGAGAAAGGAGCCCAAAAGTTGGCTCGCAAAGAAAACAACCGAACCGAGGTGACTCGGCTTCTCATGGAGATCGTTGAAGAACTAATCGAGGAGGCCAAGGCAGAATGGTTAGAGGTAAATAGCGAGATCAACGAAGATGAAGAAGTTCAAGAAATGCCCCTTCCACTCGTCCGACTCCGTGTCGAGATCTCTACGCCCGAGGGTGGGAGCTACGAGTGTGAGAATCCCCAAAGATTCTCCAATCGATTTGTGGGAAAGGTCGCCAATGTGAATGATGTGGTGCAATTCCATCGCAAGAAGAGGGGTGCAACCTCACGAAAGGCCGATGCGACTGACGAAACAGCCGTTTCACACTTGACTGGTCTTGATACCGTCAAGGTGGATCAACTAGTCAAAGAATTCCTCGCATCACAGTCGCTCAGCATTCTCCCTCAAAACACATTTGGTGATGCCGTAGCTCAATTCATTGACAAAGATGACAAACATGCCATGGAGATGTTTGTGAACGAATCCTTAGAGAGCCAGGTCAAACACCTCATGGCTTTGGACCGTGACGAGGATGACATGGATGACGAGGAGGGTGTTCAGAGTTCTTTGGTTACAGCCATGGAAAAATACCGCACCCAGATGGAAGATCTTTTCTCCAAGGGTGTCAAGAAACGCACTACCCGGAGTAAAAAGCGATTTAAGCCGAAGCCGGATACCTGGGATAGCGAGTTTGACGGTTCATGGGAGGATCAGCCAGGCGCTCTTATTCATTCAGATCATGAAGGTGACCCAGCTGAAGAAGAAGCAGGTGAAGATGGCTCCGCACCAGCTCGCAGTCGTGCGGCAGCAACCTCAACTCGCGCTCGGGGGAGGGGCCGTGGCCGAGGTGCGGCTGCTAGTACTCGGGGCTCTACCAAAGCCGCTGCCCCATCCAGGGCACGTAAAGCCAAGGCCCTGTCTGAGGAAGAATCAGCCGACGATGTGATCATGTTAGATGATGATGACGATGAACCTACCCATGTCATTTCGGAGGATGATGATGATGATGACTCGCAAGCTTTGTTTGTCAAGCAACCTCGTGCGACCACCTCACGGGGCAGGGCGCGCGGAGCTAGAGCGACTACTCGAGGCCGTGGTGGGCGTGCTGCAGCCTCGCCGGCTCCCTCGTCAGCTACTATCGGTGCAACTGCCTCCCGCCGGGGAGGCAGGTCTGCTAAACCAACACAACCGACCCAAACCACCCTCGATTTTGTTGGTTCGCAGGCCAGCCTACCCCGATCTTCTCGGTCCACCCGCACAACCGCCAAGGTGACTATCAGCGATGACGATGACGACTCAGACTCTGCCTTCGAGCCGACCTGAGCTCCAGTGATACTGTATCTGTCCTGGTAGCTGGCGGTAATTTGCTATAGCGTTTCGACATGATTCTTACGACTGCATAATTAAGAAATGAGCTATCTCTTAAACGAATCTCTTGCATATAGTACCTAGCATAATTACCATATCTCCCATAACGCAGCCACCAATCTTTCATATTAAGATAAATTATAACGAAACATTCTACGTCCTCATTTATTACACAGCAATTAATGCACAGTGAATAGCCGACTATGCGATTTCCACGAGATTGGGTTATTATCAGATCTTAACCCCGCATTATTGGGGCCGAGTTGCCTCGGTCGTGCAACACGCAACATGACGATCGCCTTGGAACCTTGAAATCCCCTTACATGAAGATGCCTCTCATACTTTCAACGCCTGAGTGAAGGCTGATTTATGAAATTGACAATGACATTCACAGGCAGACCCATCCGAATTGCAGGTATGTCTCCGAATATTTATACAATGCAGCATTGGCTAAATCATCTCAGGTGCTTCGGGCTCTGCTTCAGACCGTCGCCATGCCATTGCTGAATTTGCCCGGCATTACCCAACCGACCCGGTTGACGTTATCATCGCCGATTTTATGAGCGAGTTCAATATGGCAACCTTCGCGGGTCGGCGAATGGACCAGGGTGGCAATGCAATGCCAGCGTATGATCTGTCGTTCCTTGAAGCTTTGGAGCCAGCTTTGGGCGATATAGCCAAGCATGGTATCAAGGTAGCTGTGAATGCTGGTGTGTGCGATACAAAGGGTCTCTTTGATGTTGTCTCGCGAATGGTGCAAGCAAAGGGACTTGATCTAAAGGTCAATATCTTCAAGCCGTCTCTAGTCTCAGTACTGATCGGTTCTTATAGGTAGCCTACGTCACTGGCGACGAGGTATTGCCTGCTATCCAGAATGCACTTTCCGGTGGCCAATCTGATTTTCGGAATATCTACACCGGTGAAAAGTTGGCCGACTGGGATTTTGAGCCTATATATGCCCAGTGTTATCTCGGCGGGCTGGGAATTGCCGCCGCTCTCGCCGAAGGAGCTGACATTGTTCTCTGCGGTCGAGTATCAGATGCCTCGCCAGTAATCGGGGCTGCTTACTGGTATCATGGCTGGCAGCGTAGTGAATTGGACAAGCTAGCGAACGCTTTCGTCGCGGGTCATCTCATTGAATGCAGCAATTACGTGTGCGGTGGCAATTACACTGGCTTCAAGTCTCTAGAGCACGGTGGTGACGGCTGGGCGAACATCGGATATCCGATCGCTGAAATTTCCGCCGAGGGTGACGTCGTGATCACCAAGCAGGCTCATTCGACTGGGGGTGCTGTCACGGTGGACACCTGCACTTCTCAGTTGTTGTATGAGATTCAAGGGCCGTGGTACTACAACTCGGATGTGACCGCCATCATCGATGGCATTCACTTTGAGCAGCGAGGTACCAACCGAGTCGCTGTACGCGGAGTCCGATCGGGTCCACCCCCTCCCACCACCAAGGTGGGTATCACAGCGCGTGGTGGCTTTCAAGCCGAGGCGTGGTGGTTCCTGACTGGGCTGGATATTGAAGACAAGGCGCGAATGCTGGAGGCACAGATTCGAAGGCTGCTTGCTCCTTCTGCCGGGCAATTCACATCTCTCAAGTTTGACTTGCTTGGTTCTGCTTTGCCTGATGCCAAAACCCAGAATCGTGCCACTGTGCCCCTTCGTATTGTGGCACAGGCACGAGATGAAGATGCTCTCGGACCGAGGAAGTTCGTCAAGCCCATTTCTGATAACATCATGCAGGGCTACCCAGGGGCTACATTCCACCTGGACATGCGCCAAGGCTTCCCTCGGCCAGTCTTTGAGTACTACGTGACTCTTCTTCCCCAGTCTTTGGTGCAGCATCAAGTCCACTTACCCTGGAAACCCACGGCTCGTACGCAAGTGATTGACATCCCGCCTCCACCACAGACTAAGACATACCCCTCACGTCAGCCTTCACAAGCTATTACACACACCGATCAAGCCGTAGATGTGGCAAAGGACTTTGGCCCGACAATTCGGGGACCGTTGGGGTGGATTGTTCACGGCCGCTCTGGAGATAAGGGCGCCGATGCGAACTGTGGCCTCTGGGTTCGTCATCGCGATGAATACCTCTGGCTACGTGCTCTTTTGTCGACAGATACAGCGCATAAGCTTCTCGGAGATGATGCGCTTCAACAGCCACAGCTGGCTATCGAGCGTTTTGAACTTCCGGGACTTCAGGCGGTGCATTTCCTCTTCCGTAATTTGCTCGATCGCGGGGTTGGGGTCACGACCACCGTGGACTTTTTGGGGAAGAACGTGGCGGAATACCTACGGTCACGACATGTTGATCTTCCTGTCCGTTTTCTAAATCGTGGCAAATTGTAGTTGACTTCTGGTCAGCTTACTGCTGGTGTACTGCTAGTATAAGCAAGGAGGCGAAAGCTGGATCTTTTCCGATCTGACAGGTTCTATTGATCACGGTTACAAATCCAAGTGTGAATTTGAAATTATACATATCTGTAATTTGACAGTTAAAATAGTTACTAGCTCATGACTTAAAATCATACATTCCTGGACGATCCCCCGCGCATACAGTCTCCATACCTACGGATTTGAATTCCGCGTAAATACCAAGTCAATTGAGCAGCAAGAATTGATCGGCTGATCGTTCTCGGCCGACCAATGTTAAGCTGACACTTGAAACCAATCGAAAGAATTCGAATGAAAATTCGTGTTAGCTCCACCCGAGCTCTAGAGCGGAACGAATACCGGACATCTCTACCCCACCGACTGTAACCGGGGAGATGTTCGTCCGCAGAGCGAATAACATCACGATGATCACATCTGGCCCACCTGCCCCTCCCCTGCTCCGAAACATGTCCACAGGGTTTTTGTTGCCGTCTCTACGGAGTGAAAGCCTATTTGATACATGATCTCGGCAGCGTCGGGCCATGGTATCAAGGTGGGGTAGCCTCGGTTGAAATAGAGGTACAATAAGCTACATTCGACGAAAAGGGGGAAAAGATAACTATGTGGGGCAAGATGGAGTTACCAATAGCGAACGAATAAAGGCAAGAGAGTTGCAGATTATATGCAGTTTACGTGAACATTCCTAGTACCTACGCGGTACTTACCTCGATGTCGGGCTAATGCGGTGCCCCGCTGGTACCCGCTAAGTCACTCTGTAACTGTGGCGTTTCCCAACCCCGCATGAGAAGGGTTTGGTCGATTTATAAGAGGTTGCCCTCGTCCGCATTCCGTGTTCGCGTTTCCTTTCCTTGCATCATTGTGATACCCTTTTGACTTCTTTTTCACTATGTCGCTTTCTACTACTGTCGAGACCCCCAACGTCACCTACGAACAGCCCTTGGGCTTGTACGTGCCCCTCACTACCCCTCACCTCTCTTTGTCCCTTTTCTCTGCTCCCGTCGATGTTAGCTACATGTGCTAATTCGTTTCGTTTTAGGTTCATTAACAACGAGTTTGTTAAGGGTGTCGAGGGCAAGACCTTCGAGACCATCAACCCCACCAACGAGAAGGTCATCTGTTCCGTTCACGAGGCCACTGAGAAGGATGTCGACGTTGCCGTCAAGGCTGCCCGTGCTGCCTTTGAGGGTGCCTGGCACAATGTGACTCCCTCGGAGCGTGGCCGCATGCTTACCAAGCTTGCCGACCTCTTCGAGCGTGATATTGAGACCCTGGCCGCTATCGAGGCCATCGACAATGGTAAGGCCATTACCCTGGGCAAGAGCGATGTCACCAACGCCGCTGGCTGCCTCCGCTACTACGGTGGCTGGGCCGATAAGATCGTCGGTCAGACCATCGACCAGAACAACCAGACCCTCTCTTACACCCGCCACGAGCCCGTCGGTGTCTGCGGTCAGATTATCCCCTGGAACTTCCCCATCCTCATGTGGGCCTGGAAGATCGGTCCCGCCATCGCCGCCGGTAACACTGTCATCATTAAGACTGCTGAGCAGACCCCTCTGTCTGGTCTCTATGCCGCCAAGCTCATTGTCGAGGCTGGCTTCCCCCCTGGTGTTATCAACATCATCTCCGGTTTCGGTCGCACCGCCGGTGCCGCTATCTCCAGCCACATGGACATTGACAAGGTTGCTTTCACTGGCTCCACCCTTGTTGGCCGTATGATCCTCCAGGCTGCTGCCAAGAGTAACTTGAAGAAGGTTACCCTTGAGCTGGGTGGCAAGTCCCCCAACATTGTCTTCGACGATGCCGATATCGACAACGCCATCTCGTGGGCCAACTTTGGTATCTTCTACAACCACGGCCAGTGCTGCTGTGCTGGTTCCCGCCTGCTGGTCCAGGAGGGTATCTACGACAAGTTCGTTGCCCGCTTCAAGGAGCGTGCTGCTAAGAACCAACTCGGTAACCCCTTCGAGTCTTCTACCTTCCAGGGCCCCCAGGTCTCCCAGCTCCAGTTCGACCGTATCATGGAGTACATCAACCACGGAAAGAACGAGGGTGCCACCGTTGCTCTCGGTGGTGAGCGCCACGGTACTGAGGGTTACTTCATCCAGCCTACCATCTTCACTGATGTTACTTCCGAGATGAAGATCGCCCAGGAGGAGATCTTCGGTCCGGTCATCGTTGTCCAGAAGTTCAAGGATGAGGCTGAGGCTATCAAGATTGGTAACGACTCTACTTACGGTAAGAAAATTCCCTATATCGTATGCTATATGCACCATACTGACTTTTATTCTCAGGTCTTGCCGCCGGTGTCCACACCAAGAACGTCAACACTGCTATCCGTGTTTCCAACGCCATCAAGGCTGGTACCGTCTGGGTCAACAACTACAACCTGCTTTCCTACCAGGCTCCCTTCGGTGGCTTCAAGTCCTCCGGTATTGGCCGTGAGCTCGGATCCTACGCCCTGGAGAACTACACCCAGATCAAGACCGTCCACTACCGTCTGGGCGATGCTCTCTTCGGTTAAGGGTTTACGGATGAAAATGACGAGAAATGAATTGGAATAGGCCTTTCTTTGTATATAATCCAAAATTTACGGATTTGATTCGATTGAATTTGAACCGTATCCTTCTTTTCAAACGTCTCCAATGTCGCGTATAATTACCTACTTCCAATCTCGTAACGTAGACAAGCCATTTCTGGGACGCGTCAGAATGGATACCGCATGTGGACTCCATCTTAAGCTCGGGAGAATGAGACACGAAATTGGGATACTCGAACTCGGCGGGGCTGCAATTCGGAGGCTCGGTGTTCGCTGCGATGCGCCACTGTGGTAGAGCCAGAAATGGTGTGGGAGCTTCGGGTCATTTGAACCCGGCTTTCTCGGGATATTTGTGTCCGAGGCCATGTGGACAGGAGCTCGTCGCACAATTCCGCATAAGCATGTACAACGACGCACTAGACCGAAGATATGGCTTCCCAGGTAATTTGTGGCAAACATCGTTGATTATCATATCGTGGTTCCTCATTGGTGGTTGAGGTATGATTGTCTATACTGTACCGATGAATGATTGAAATTTCTCCTGCAAATATACACTGTTGTTTACCAGTTTAAATTGTTTCTATAATCTTTACAGCCTTTAGCTAGTTTAGCTAGTGAATGATGTATGGTTCTGCACTTTTCTCTGCTTCCGACCGGAAGAATTCCTTATAACCAGCCTCTTCTGGGTAAACTCAATTCCATACCGCATTCTACCCACGTTTGTCTGTGTGTTGCAGTGAGACTACCCCAGGCCAGCACCTACCTGCTGTCAATATCCATAAGGCGAGATATCCAGCAGTAGTGGTAGAACTGTGTACCCCCTGCCCACTTAATCAACTTCGTCTCGTCTCAGCGCTTTCACAATTTGCACAGCCACGCGACTTCCGGATCTGTTGTGAGGCTCAGACGAGTGGCCAATCGGTGTATTTGCCGTGGAAGGATCTCCAATTTCTAGTTCCAAAATTCAATGCCAGGGGCAATATAGACTTTTTTCAAGTTTATGGGCATGTATGCAGCTGAGCCATGACTTTCGTATCGTCTGGCTTTTGGTCGCAAAGAGGCAACAAGCATAGTTGAACAATCAATCTCGTTTGGCATATTCAGATGAAGGCTCAGGTAGGACTTATACCTTCCTGAGTGGCTTCTGAATGCGGTGTCCGGAAATACCGCTTGTGTAGTGGGTAG
The DNA here is from genome assembly GCA_019775415.1 of Penicillium sp. VS I D KN. Lineage (NCBI taxonomy): Eukaryota > Fungi > Ascomycota > Eurotiomycetes > Eurotiales > Aspergillaceae > Penicillium > Penicillium sp. VS I D KN. The sequence goes on from JACWFT010000044.1 coordinate 222,972, forward strand.
ATGTACTTGCGTATCACTGGCACCGGGGTATTGCTGCCTCTCAGGTTCACCTGGATCTCCTTGATAGTCTATTTAGGGTCTGCCTAGTTCCATTGGATTAATTCGCCAGTGGAATTGCAAAGTGAAATATCCCTTCTCATTCCAAGGTTACTGTATGAACTTGTTTTTCGTGACTGTTTTGGGCACTAAAGGAATTGGGACCTTCGATAGCAATGTATACAAGACACAGTCTGAGCCGAAGAAGGTATCAGAAATCTTGCAAGATCTCGCTTTTCTTTGCCACTGTATAAGTTCACTCAATTGGCCCTAGCCCAGGTAAGAGGTCTAATATAGAATATTGGTACTCCTATTGCAGCATTACGTTTGCAGAATCGATTGGAAAGTGTCGGTGGTGGCATTATTTTCGAGGCGGAATGTCCTAATCAAGCGCATTCCCTGGCGTTGTCATATGGCTTGTAGATCCATTGGACCCTTAGACGAGTGATCAAAGGCTGGAGTAATATGTATTGGTTAGGTGTCGTTATTCATTTTGCCATCCAACTGTCTTCGCAAGAGCAATATACTCCATGCCCTATTTGTTCGACCTCGTCACTAAGATATCTTGAAGGCAAAGAGTCATGAGGTTTGATTTAGGTCCGGTGGCGGACTACAAATTGCTACACTTCGGTCACTTCCGAGTATCGGCACTTTATCGAAGCTACCGCAACTCCACAGACCACCATTTGACACCAAATGATTTACGAATTTTCCTGGAATTATTACAGATCGGCATCTTCAGTATACAATGTAGCAATTTCAGACAAGTATCTGCCGATCCAGGAGTTGAAGACCATCATAGACAGATTATGGATGTCTAGTGACGTTGGATCCCGCTTTGACCTCACCAATGACTGACCCCGGACGCGCTACTTAAATACCGAGCCGGTGCCAACATCGGCCTTTCCCAATTTCACATACAAATCTCTCCACTAGATCATTATGTCCGCCACTCAATTATTCAGATTGTCATCTCAATTCTCTCAAAGAGCTTTGTCAGGACTACCGAGCTGCAGAGCAATGTCTACAAAAGGAGCTCGAGCCGCGCACGACTGGAGTGCCGCGCAGTACCTCAAGTTTGAGGATGAGCGCACCCAACCAGCACGCGACTTACTCTCCCGCGTTCCCCTTCAAGCACCGAAGAGTATTGTCGATCTAGGCTGTGGGCCAGGAAACTCCACCGCGGTCCTGGAATCCCGCTACCCAGACGCACAATTAATGGGAATCGACTCGTCCCCGGATATGATTCGCAAGGCCAAAGAAACTCTCCCGCATCGCGAGTTTGCCGTGGGAGATTTGGAGTCCTATTCACCTCCAGGCTCAGTGGACTTGTTCTACTCCAATGCCGTGTTCCAATGGCTCAAGAAAGATGAACGCTTCAAGATCGTTAAGAGATTAATGGAAACACAACCATCGGGTGGCGTCTTCGCCCTTCAAGTTCCTAATAACCTCTCGGAGCCTTCTCATGTCTTTATGCGGGAGACTGCTGAAAAGGGGCCTTGGGCTGCTACACTGGCTAACGTGGGCAGAGACACATTCCAAACGGCGCAGGAGATCTACGATGAACTCAAACCTGTTAGCTCGAGGGTGGATATCTTCCAGACTAGTTATTATCATGCGTTGGAAAGCCATGAAGCTATCATTGAATGGGTGAAGGGTACTGGATTGAGACCTTATTTGGATCCTTTGAGCGCAGAAGAGAAGAACGGGTACTTGCAGGAATACTTGAAGCGTCTGCAGGCAGCCTACCCAGTATCTGTCGATGGCCGAGTCTTGCTTCGGTATCCTCGCTTGTTTGTGGTTGCAGTTAAGAGCTAGTGTATCAAACGAGATACTAAGTGACACCATTGTAGATTACTAAGACTTCTTCGGTTCCCTGCGTGGGAAATAGCCTTTCGCACTCTGTTGAAATTGATGCAGTATATTAAGAAAACATTAAATTCTTGATGGGTATCCGCTTTTACACTCCCTCCTGCTATTCATGTAACTAGTGTAGCCTGAGGATACGCAATTCCGCACAACCCAGCATGACCTGGAAACAACCCGGGCTAGGTTGGGTCTGTGCTAGACCTTGAATGAAGTACGTATTACTAATATAGAGAAAGATATTGCACCCTAGTCCCTAAATGCCCAATGTCAGCGTCGGCCGCTGGTCGGATCGGAAGTCAAAGGAGATATGAAAATAGAGGCATACGAGTACGGGGTACGAGTACGGAGAATAGGCCAAGAAAGGCAGAACAGTACGCTGTGTGGTGGGCTGTCGAGGGAAAAAGAAGGAGAAGCGCCGATCTATCTACAGGGGCCCAGTCACCTGATTCCAGGCTCTGACGGTAACAAATGAAAATAGTTATTATATACCATTCCCAATCTTTAGCCTTCCCCAGATCAGCTCTCACCGCCGCTTTCTACTCAGTCTGACCCACTCACTGAGGCTGAGTTTGCGTGACTGAGCTACATCAAATGCAACACGCTAGTCCCATCACAAAAGCTCTGGCATCATTGATGTGGCAATTGTACTCCAACAAAATGTATATGTGGTTTGCTCCAGCCCTGGAGATCATCTTCAGCTGTGTAGTACTCAAGCCATCTTTGTCTGAAGATGTGATCTATTCCGTAGATCCAGCTGAACACAGAAATGATCTGTCGGGACCCGCTCCTTAAACTTTCATTTTCAGCTCTCGATCACTCTCGATCGCTCTCGGTCCACTTTCAACGACACGTTCACGATGGGTGAAGCTCTTTGGAAATCTCAGGTATCGAAATAAAGCTAAACTTCGTTCTCACTTTTGGTCAGACAAACCCGGCTAAAAGGCGGTCTGCAACCGAAAAGGAATATTTTCCGTCGATGCAGTAATAGATCTGCCAATCTGTAATTCTGAGAAAAAGCAAACCCCTTGCTGGAACCTTGTGGCTGCTGAAATGTTCGATGGCAGCCTGTGCATCATGCATGCCGTATGCCTTCCCGATCCAGGACTAACTGTTAAAAGGTGCCTCGGACCCAATGTATGAAGGAATGCTGAATCTCCTTTCCCATGGGAGGACTGCAATATGGGGCGAACTTTGTGGCTCGATGGCCTTCGTGGTGTGGCCGCGGCTATTGTAGCTATTTTTCATGCGAAAGAATTGGAGCCAGATAGTATATTTGGATTTTTATCCAGATCATTCTGGGATGAGCCCCCCGAACAGAATCGCCGGTTTATCCAGCTTCCACCTTTCCGACTGCTTTTTGCCGGCGATGCAATGGTATCTTTGTTCATGGTCATATCGGGCTACGCTATTTCTCTTCCAATCTTGTCACATCGCGATAATGGAATTGTCTTTTTTCAACGTCTTGGGTCGGCCGCAACCCGTCGCATATTTCGCATTTATCTGCCATCAGCGATCATCCTATTCCTTTCACAGTTCCTCTATTTCTGCAACGTCTATCAGGTGGATCTACCGGACGATTGGGTGGGAGGTCTAAAACCGTTGACAGCACCATGGTCCCATCTACGATACGTGTCTTGGACTTTAGTGCATATGATGGACATTAGCAATCACGGTGCTGATTTGAACTTCACCAATGACCGACCCGAACTCGACTGCCTGCTCATGCAGCTTTGGACTATGGCCATTGAATTCCGTGGCTCGTGTATTGTCTACTTGTTGATCATGACATCTGCATTCTGGCGATCACAACCTCGATATCTGATGTTACTTGGATTGGCGATATACTGGTTCTTGAATGGGCATTGGGATATATTTGCCTTTATTATTGGTCTTTGTTTCGCGGAATCCCAAGTCGGTCCTGAGGAGGCCGAAGCAGATGGTGAACTCGCGTTACCTTGCCATACAACAAAGAACAAGGCGGCTTCTATTCGAGCCTTGATCAATATAGGGAGAAAAATTATCAGAGATACGACCAAGTCAGTTAAATTTCGCCGCATTCGGACCAGTGCTAGTCTGGTCATAGGTGTTTATCTCCTGTGTATCTCCCATATCTACTCACCACCATCTGGATTCTTGGCACCAGAATACAGGTACCTTCTTGCGATGCAACCCTCTATCTGGGATAACCCTGAAATGGCTCCTAGATGCTGGTCGACTGTTGGAGCAGTCCTCGTTGTATATGCAATCGGCCAATCGAAACTTCTGCAGCGGCCCCTGGAGTCACAACTAGGGCAATACCTTGGCAAGATATCATTTCCGCTTTATTTGGTGCACTTGACTGTCTATTGGATTTTCAAACCGCCATTCCGGAATCTGATTTGGTGGATAGAGATGGGACAGGCATTTCCCGGGACTATTGAGGCAAGTCAAAATGGGCTAGCATTCTGGGTGGCATGGATAGGATCTATTCTTGTATCTGGTGTGATCATGGTTGCACTGGCAGATCTCTGGGGTCGATTTATCGATGTAAAATGCCTTAAGATTGGGAAACGATTTGAAAAGTGGGCCACTCAGTCAACATAGCAGACATAAACAACATTGAGTCAGCTTGACCTTATGTCACTCATCTGTTTTGTGCGTGGGTAGGTACTCCAATCACTCTCTTTGAATTTCTTGTAATTGTAATAGGATTAAAATCATGAAAACGCTTGAAAATGAGTAAAAAATGAGAGTTTTGACCGCTGACATTACAGGGTGAAGTTAATTGGCCACAAGAATGCCCAGGAGGTCTAGTGACCCGCCCAACTCGTGTCGAGAGCAACAACTGGATATCTAACACATTTGGGAGCCTTGGTCGCTGAATGACAAACAGAAATAGCAAAGTCTTGATCGCTGGGTAACACATATGGGAGTAAATCATGAGAAATGGTACAAGTACATCCGTTCAAACCTCATAGCTTGGCTCCGATAGTCACGCCGTTGGGTAACTCGAGACCGACTGGCAGTCCGCAGACGTAGTTGTCATTGTACTCGGTGCCAGCTATCCGGGCAAGCTTCTCGTTAATATCACTGTACATGTCATAGCTATAACCGCCGTTAGTACAAATATTGAGAACCATGGTCAGAGCAACTCACGCATTCATCTCCTCAATAGTAAGAATGTTTTTTGGGTCCTCGACCTTGTAAGTAGCAGTATTCTTATTGCAAGAGAAGCCTTGAATGAAATAGTCAGTCAATGGTGTTCTTTTCATTGTCTTCATTTGAATGCGGAACTCACCGATGCGCTCATTAATGTTATAAGCGGCCTTTGCAGCAGCTGCCTGGACCCGAGTAGCGCGGGGAAGGCGAACGAGCTGGTACGCCTCGAGAGTTTGCTCGACATTTCCATTGAAGGAATTCTTGCTGAAGAGGATTCCAAGAGCTGCCGCATCCTCAATGGCCATACAGGCACCCTGGCTCTGGTGGGGCATCATAGGGTGACCTGCATCTCCCAGCAAACAGACATTCTTCTTGGAGAGGTAAGGGTAAGGATCATGAACCCAGAGACGCCAGGGCTGGATCTCCTTGCCGATGGCAAGGTGGTTGAAGACCTGACGGTCGAGCGCAGGGTAAGGTTTCAAGAGGTCCTCAACAGGTCGACCCTCAGCACCCCATGTCTGGTTCGTGTTGTCGCCCTGCTCACGAGGGAAGAAACAGTAGTACGAAAGAAGCTTTCCGCCGTTGCAAGGCGAGAGAACAATCTTATCCCATTTGCCCTCTTGGCCACCCCAGTACTCGAGGGCGCTGTCGTCTGAGTAGTTGGTGAGACCGAGCTTGGCGGCTTCATCCGCATTGACGTTAGCGTGCAAGCAACTCTGGTCGGAAGGGCGTCGCTCGGGAGTGATTCCCAGAATACCGCGCACCACCGATCCAATTCCGTCAGCACCGACAATCAGATCATGCTTGGCGGAGTATCCGTTCTCGAAAGTGATAACGTTTGTTTCCAGATCAATGCCGGAGCACTAAACATAGCTTGTTAGCCATTCCGCTATCCAGTTTCCATCAGCTATCAGTATACGTACGCGGTGGTTGACCTTGAGCACAGCGGGAACGCCCTTGCCTTCCTCAGCCAAGGCAGATTCCTTAAGCATGAAGTGCATCTTCTGGCGGTGGAACATATTGTACACGTATCCCCAGCGCTCCTCGTAATCGGCGAGGTCATACACACTAACCGGCTCTCCGGTCTTCCAGTCACGGTTGATAAGTTTTTTGAGGACAACAGGGTCACCCTTGGCAATATCAACATCCCACTCGTGAAGCCAGCGAGTTCCATTAGCAGCACATGAGACTGAAGCTCCCACCTCACCGGCGAAATCATTCTTCTCATAGACAGTGACTTGGTGACCTGCGCGGCGCAGGGCAATCGCAGCAGACATGCCGCCGATGCCGCCACCCACGATGGCCACGTTCAGGGGTCTCCAGCCTTCGGAATAACGCATTTTGCTTGAGCTTTGAGGTTTATTTCAGAGATGATGTCTTTGTTTTGGATGCTTGACGAAGAAGCGAGTTTGGAAGGCACACGCTTCAGGGAGGCGTACAGTTCGGGATGGCGCACACTTCGAAAGGGGGTCGCAAGGTTCGTTTTGGAATGCGCAAACTTTTGTTTGAAGGATGTGAAAGCTGAGAGGGATAATGAAGAAGATAGAACATGTCCTGGTGTTTCATTTATCTTATTGTCGTTCACTGGTTGCACATTATCTACTTTGGGCGGATAGTGCACCATGAGCGGAGCGGAGCGGCGGGTCGGGGACCCGCTTATCGTCGGGTGGCAACCATGTGGCGTAACGTTCCGCTCAGATTCACCTTTCATTGGTCAATATACTGTACTGATATCATCACAAGTCCCTACTCTGACCAGTACGAGAGCGTTTTCGATTGGAAAGATAGGAATGTAGCGGCTATTTCATATAAGCAACAAGAATATTACTTTGGTATGTACATGGATGCATTATAGAGCACATGAGCCTGGCTCAGTAAAAGGAAAGCTATCCCATAGTGGTAACTCCATTCCCTCCCACTCTAGAAATGCGCCGTCCATTACTGGAGGTGTAAATGTAGTCGGGCCGTCACCTTGGGGAACCCAGGGAAATAGCGGGCCGCCCTGTGTTGATGGTGGGGTTGCGGTTTCGGGTCGGTTCTCATTCTGACTCTGTGCACGGGGCACATTTTGGCTATCACTCAAGCTGAATATCCGGCTTACATATTTGCTACGACGCTGGCGAGCTTGGGATGCCAATCGTTCTCGCTGTTGGGTGACTGCGGCCTCGAGTAAAGTCAAGATCTCCAGGTAGTGGGCCGCTTGGGCAGATTGCTGTGCTAACATGCGTAGAATGGTCAGGGCACCTGTAAAAGCACTGTCGATCTCGGAGTCAACATCTCGGTGGGCAAACATCGAGAATCCTAATACCAAGGCGGCTGCGAAGACGAATGCTCTATAATGCTTGATTAGTCTTCATTTTCCAGGTTCTCTCCAGGTTCTGATGAGACGCGGAGTTGTGGTAAACACTTACTTGAGAATGCACATATTACGCAGGAGAAGCTCAGACTGGTGAATTTCGAGACATGTTTGAAGCATGTAAACAGCGGAATCAATGCAAGCTGCCGCTAGCCGAGAGTGCACTGGATCTTCGTCAGGAAAATCGCCTGTTCCGTTTGTGGAAAGAGTCTGGTGTAACCGTGCTAAGCGCACACTTAACGTGGAGATGAGAAAAGGACGTGTAAGAAGAATGACAGCAAAGTGGTATAAGCAAGCCACATGCATGTTCCCGATGACGCGCTTTTGTGCATCGGCGGGATTTTCATTTTCTGCCGGGGTACGTAAGGAATCCGGCAGTTGTTGACTCCAACGATTCAGCTTGGCAAGCAACATTTCGGCTTTTTCAATAGAGGCGCCTTGGTCACCGTACAAACGGCCAATGATCTCATTCAGAATCAAAGATAGTCTATATGAAGCAAATAAGCCAGCTTCTCCCGCTGTATCTGTGTGTCGACTACGATCTCCACAATCTGGTAAGAGCGCTGATGTGGCTGCTGGTCGACCTAGAATAGAGCTCGCCAAGAGATCGAGTACACATAGACTCATCCATAGCCTTGATCTATACAATACGTCAGCGGGTGATCCTATGGTTTTACCAGAGTGAAACAGACCTTTCTTGTTTTTCCTGGTGGCCCAATCCCGATGAGTCCTCGTGTAGCCCCAGAGCAACGGCAGACCGAGCCGCAACACCCAGATACATGAATGCGGCATTGCGGCGACAGGCCCCGAACATATAGAATGACATGAGCAGAAACGCCCGGACCAGGTCCATACTTGGATCTTCTAGGAAGTTGGCGAAAGTCCTGCGTTGCCCGCGTGTAATGAAAAAGCGCTCAATTTGAACCGTGGTGGGCTCGTTCAAACATGACTGAGCTCCGATGGCAATCATCAGATCTCCAATAGCGGCATGAGTCTTTTCTCGATCAGTCTTTGGCTCTGTAGTATCTGCCAATAGTGCCTCGATGTTGCATCCCAGGTAGAGGAAGCCGCTCGTCTGTCAACTGGTTAGGATATGAGCCGCCTCGAGTCGGGTCGGGTAACTCACCACTGCATAGAAGTTCGAAATGAAGCGGCGCTTATCATCCACACTGCAGCTATCTTCGGAAAAGCTTAGTGGGTCATGGCGAGCTTCATTTTCTAGCATATCCTCGCTCCAATTATGGGAGAATTGTGATGGTCCGATATGCTGATACACTGTCTCCCGAAGGAGTTGCAGAAACGACAATGACGCAGCTTTGCCAACATAAACTGTGTATTGAATATCAGTTTTGTGTTTCCTAACTAGATGCAAATAACTCATACCTCTATCTCCTTGTAGATTACGCAGCATCCGCGGATGCGTACGATGTGTTGCCTCGGGCGAGCGTGAACCCGCCGCCGGGCGCTGCTGCCGCTGCAGCAGACGATCGGACGGACTTCCAGCACGATTCGGGGGACTCACGGGAGTCTCCAATGGTCCATTGGAATCACCCCACGTCGGAATCGTATCTAATCGCGATCGAGATTGAGAAGTCGGCTCCCGGTGGCTGCTAGGACTCTCTGGGTTGGATTTAAAAGGAATGCAGGAGCGAGCATGTCCCTTGCGAATGCAGTTGGTACATGGGAACGAGCCACTGCATCGTTTCTTGGAGGCTCTGCATTTCGTGCATGCAGTATTGGCCCGCAGGCGGTTTTCGGGATTTACCTTGGGGCGGCCCATGATGGAGTGGTCAAAATGCGGGGAGCTTGCAACGGAGCTTATCTCAGTGGTTTTCTTTTGCGGCTGGTATCGGAGGTGTTCGGGCCGCGCACCCGGAGATTTCCTTGCGTAAACGGCGATATGCACGATAAGGTTTGACGTGACAGTTGGTTGGACATCGAAGTGATAGGAATACAAAAGATAAGGCATGTTTGTCTTACAGTAGTTCTCGATATCATTACATCTCCATGACCCCTTTGTCGGAACATATATCCGCCGTGGAGTTCTACATATTTTCAAGATAGTACATTTTTTTTGGGTGCCTAAGACTTTGACGATATGTACAACTGCAAGGCTCTTAAATAGATAGCTGTGAGATAATGGTTTCTCACTCATATCTCACTATACTATAGTCAGGCATCATGGACCAGACCTCTTTTGCATCTCATTCTTCCCTCCCGAAACGTCTCCATCGCTTTCTCGATTCCATTCTGATTGAAAATGGTAAGATTGTGGACGAGATCGGCGAAGAACAAGCTCTGACAGCTCTGCAGAAGCTGTAGTTTTTCTCTCCTTCTACCCTGGGCAAAGAGATCAGATTTGATGCGGAAGGAAACCATATCTGAAGAAACGGGAAAGCTTTGAGGCGAATAAGTCTAGGTAAAAAGATTGCCAATGTTTTAGTTGTTCATTGTTTACTTGTCTCAATGGAAGATTCTCTCAATACCTTGGTAAACAGTTTTGTGAACCTAGCTCCCAAGGCTCTTTGGCTGATGGGCTCCAGATTTTGTAGGAAGATCCTTCTTGATCACACACAAGGGAGAGGGGGAATTCCGTTCGTTGCCTACACATCTTTCATTGCTTACTTGATCCTCTGCCTTCTTTAAATGATGTTACATAGTAGATTCATTGATGTGGTAGGATGAGGATGAGGATCAATACTGGTAGACAGATGTTCCAAAGTTGTTATGATTGTCGCCAACTTTCAAAGTCAGACTGGTCTATATCCTAATCTGAATAGTAGTCCCCGTAGTCACAGCTATTGATAATGTCTCTGCAGCTGGTCGGACCGTCATCCTGCCAGCCATTGCCATCATCATCCTCCTCGCAATCCAGAATATCTGCAAACTCCCAGTCATGGTCTTCCTGCTTATTCATCGCCTCGAGCATAATGTCGTCATTCCATTGCTCAATCGCTTGTTCAATGGATTCTGAATCCCAAGGCCCACGGGCATTGGCTCTCGATTTTCCATCAAATCTTGGACTCTGTGAAAGTTTGATCCATCCTTTGGTTGCTTCCAATATATGAAGCCTCCAAAATGTCTCTCCGGGTGGATGTAGCTTATCACTATACACGTTGAAGAGATCTGGCAATAACGTAACATCTCCAGCACAATATTCCTTGATCACCTGTCGAATGGGACGCTCATTGAATATCTCGTATCGCCCTCCTAGAGAAGGATCGAAGAGTTGTCGGGTATGATCTTTGGTACGCCTCCAGGCCGTTTTTTCCCTTTGAGAGATAGTACTGTCAGTCTCGACACACTTCTTCAAGCCAGCTAGGAACTCTTTCGAGCCCGTTCTCGTTCCGAGTTCCATGAGCTGAATATCCCTGATACCGTCAACGGAGATTCCGTAAAGACCGAACAATGCGTCGGAATCATGCCGAACATCGAATAGTACTTTCAAAATTTCCGGGGATTCCAGTATGGATTTGAGAGATTTTCCGTCACTATTGATGGTCGAAAATGCTTCTTTTCCTAGTCTGTATACGTCTATAAGGTACACTCTTTTCTTGAAAGGAACATACAGCGACATGATAGAAATTGAACCATGTCTACCAAGCCGTATCCCTTCCAGGTCAATGAAAAGTGAAGCCACGCCGGGGCGAAAGTCGATGACTGCGGTGTCTATGACCGACGGAAGGAGAGATACGGAGTCTATGACAATTGTTTCGATTCCAGTCGATTCAGTAGATCTGGTGGCAGTAGAGTTGGTGGGTGCCATACTGAGGAGCCTGATTCGGTGAGCGTATATATTTGCAGGTGCGTTAAGGCAGAAGAAAGAGTGAAGATTCAATTGAGTAGTTGTGGCCCATCCTTTTGACCCTGAGATCCCGTGCTACCTAGGACCCCGCGCTTCATGCATACCCTGGACCAGATACAGGGATACTCATTGGTAGGTGACTTGTAATGTTGGCCTAGCTGTTGGTCGCTCCAGATATTAGCACTCCCCATCGCTGTAGGCCCTGATCCCTTCCAGTCACATCGTAATCATCTCTGTATTGAATCTATACAAATCGATTTATACCTAAAGAAGTTGCTCCGCCATTTTTCGCTAGTTTTGTGGACTTAAAGCCACTTGAACTCTCATCAAGGTGGCTTCAGACACGACTTTCAGCTTATCACGTGGCTGTAGAGGATAGGCTAACTTGCATGTGCTCATAATGAGGCAGCCAATAAAAGTAGACTAGTATGCGCGGCCACCCTTTCACCTCCAAGCAGCCCATTCTTTAATCAAGACCCGTGGGCCGAAATATGTTTAGTATTGCATTATGCTCTTTGGAATTCAATTGCGGTCCCTAGGAGGACATGCAGAACCCTTGGAACTCTGAAGGTTATTGTTGGCGTAAAATATCAAGTATGAGTAATGCATGCAAAATGCGGTTCCTTGCCTAATAGCCTGGGCAAGTCACTGTTTTAAGGGGCACTTGAAAGTTGATCTGCCGAAAACAAATCTACATAAAAATTGGCTACAGTACATAGTTTACTGAGGCACTTTGGTTCGAGAACAATCAAGGGGACGTACTCCGTTATACGTGTGAGGGGCACAAGAAGTCTAACAACCAATCAACAGTAATTCGCAGACTAACAGAAACCAAAAAAGCTCCATCAAGTCAAATTGAACAACCAATCAAAGACACGGGAAAGCCGTGAAAAAAAACTCTTCATAAGATCCGCACGTAGACCCACCCAAGCTCTTCTCATTGACCAGCAGCTCCAAACAGCCCCACCGTCAACACAAACAGCACAAACATGTTCTCCCTCGCTTAGCAAGCACGGGCCCCGTCCCAGGTATAAAAGGCATCTGTCGCCCCGTAGATTTTCTTTTCTTCAAGCGACTCTACGTTAGTGATCCCACCCCCATAGGATTCAATCTTCGGACTTCCCACTAACAACCTCACAGTTCAAAGAATCACTTTAGAGTAGACGTCCTCTTCTAAGCTCTTTAAAAGAGCCACAGAATCTCCACCCTTGCTGATGACTTCTATGTCCTCGATGCCCTAAAGTGAAGCCTTTTACTCCCGCCTCGACGTGTCACGCGTGCTGCTTGCAGTGTCTGCGTTTCATGTCCAGGGAGTGGTGATGATCTTGACCTGGTTCGGTGTCTGACTTCGGTCGGCTGGTCCTGGTGGGTGTCGAGGAGGTCTGAAAGGTTTTTTCAATCCTTCAATTTCTTTACGAAGATCTTGCTGTGATGTGAAACGGATGATTTTGTGAGTGGATTAACCTCCCCATCAAGGAATTCGGCAGTGCCGGGTGCTTGGAGGGGATACTTTTGAACATAATTAGAACAATTGAATGAGACGATTTGTACAGAAAGACTATTTCCTGTAAATTTATCGCGACAATGTTGTACAGTTGCTCTTGCGCGGACCAATGTCTGTGGCCGCCCAAGCTGTATCGTCCCTGTGTATTGCTGGTATAATTCCGTCGTGTGTCGTATCATTGCTATCGGGTATCTCATGCAGTCGTTGAATTGGCTAAAGCTACATCCCAATTATTTCCCCGAGCTTCCCTTCTCCGTCTTCTCTTTCTCCTTCTCCCCATTGCCTCCTGCTCCTCCCTTCGCTCCTTTGTTTCGTGACCCACGTCCACCTCGCGATCCCCGAGCAGACGACCCGGTGGCGTTTCCAGTGCTCCCAGTGTTTCCAGCATTTCCAGCATTTCCACTGGGCGCTGATGATGTTTGCGATGGTTGTTGTTGCTGTGAATCACCTCGACCCTTCCGCGACTTCTCACCACCAGGGTTTGCCTTGCGCTCAAGCACCACCACCTGACTCTGAGCAACCGTCACAGGGCTAGCGGCCATCGCCTTCTGCAAGCTCTCGGGATTCGCAAAGTCCACATATCCAAATCCTTTCTTCTTATCGATCTCCACTTTGGTCACACTGCCGAATGTCCCGAACGCTGTTTCCAGCAATGCTTCGGTTACACCCTGGGAGGGGTTCGCGTGTTTGAGGAATGCCTGAGTGGCAGTGGAGGCGGGAGGAGCGGATGGCTTGGATTTCGGGCCCTTGTTCGCTTTCGCAGGTGCTGCGTTAGTAGTAGATTGTGTAGCGCCGTCAGTCGCTTTCGCCGTAGAGTCGGTATCCTTCTTCCCTTTGCTGGACCCTCCCGAAGGGCCATTCTTGGCTGCTTTGGCTGTAGGTTCCTTCTTAGTGCTCTCTGGTGCTGGAACGGACGAGTCTCGAGAACTGTCGTTCTTCGATGACCCGGTGTCGTTGGCTCCTTTGCCTCGTCGCCGACCCCCAGCTGGCGATAATCCAAGGTCGCGTTGAAGGATCTTGGTCGCCGCAGTGACATTGCCTCGTTCTCGCTTCCTCTCCGGAGCTGCAGTGGTCTCTTTCGGTGCATTTGCTGTGCTGCCCTTGCCGGACTTGTTGGCCGAGGCAGCTTGCTTAGCTGCCTTCGCAGACTCCTTGGTAGCCTTGTCGCCCCTGCCTTTCTTCTCCGCCGGCGCCGCACTGGATTCCTTGTCGGCCCGTTGTAATAGTTTCTTTGCTTGCACCTTTTCCTTGGGCTCTTTCTCCGATCGGCTGTGCTTGGAGGACTTAGATGCCGCGGCTTCTTTGGCCTTGCTTGCTTTCTTGTCCTTGATGAACTGCACCAGTGGTGTGGTGAGCACTGTTGTCTTCTTCTCCTCACTCTCGAAGGTATCGGCGGGCCCAGACTTCGTAATAGGCTGTGTCAAACTTTCCAGGAAGGTGATAAAGTCCGGGTCCTGGTCAATGGTACCCTGGCGAGCATCCTTCCGCACGCGACTGCCCGGAATTTTAGCGTAAGGGGCGAACTCCAAGCTTGGAGGTCCCAAGAGAATTGGATCATGAGAGGTGGCGCGAGCATCTTGGAACGAAGCTTGTCGCACTAGATCTGATAGCGGGGTGACATGTTCGCTGGACACAACGTGGATATAAGCTCGGGAGGGACGAGAGGGTTTAGCGGGGCTAGATAAGATGGTAACTATGGTTAGCTTCTGTAAGAAAAAGGATCATATCCATTGCAGCCTCACTCTTTCGACACCTTGCCAGCCTTGTACTGGAGCCAGTCCACCTTCCCAGCGCCGACTTTCCATTCGGCGCCCAAAATTCCCTCGAGCTCCACTTGCGTCAACCCTGGCGGCAGTCGACGAATCAATAGCTTGAGTCGAGGAGCTGGGAGCTTGTGAGCCTTCTTTGCTGGGCCAGATGACTTCTGTGTGGCTGTGGCAGGGATCTGTAGCAAGCCCGCGGTGGGCTTGTCGGTTTGGGTCATGGTAGGATGGGCAAAAAGGAGGTGATGATGCCTTCGAGGGGATAGTAATAGGATTCAAGAAGTCAGACGGTACGAGATTATCTGTCCTCTCCCTTTATAAAGACAAAGTGACAGCTTGTTCGTACGACACTGCAGTCGCACTGGATTCCAAAGCGGGATATATTGCTGAGTCATCATTTCCCCTCAGACAAACAATGCATACGGAGGATGTAGTCCTAAGGCTAAAAGCATTCTACTTGGAGGCGGCTTTGGGGTAAAATTGACTTGTAAACGATATAATTTTGGTATCCTGTTCTGGGGCAATTGGCAATGCTCACAGCACCTACCCAATTGTGTACTGCAAACGGTATGTATTGAACATATATCGACCAAAATAGTGGCGCCACCAAAGTCTCCACGGCAAGTTTGCCAAATTTTATACCAATGTCTTAGGATTGCGACCGTATGAACTTCAGATTGACGGCCGCAGAAAAGCTTTTATCCTGGATGAAACCTTTAAATGGGCTCTTGAACGTCATCGGTTGAAATGCAAGCATAACCATCGACGAACTGATTGTGGACAGTTACCTAGCAAAGCTTTTGAAGCTCAGCAGCCCAATTCGAAGTGCCGTCCGATAATAATCGGGATAGAGGCAAGTTACCCAATGTAACGATAATGTGTTCATGAGGTCGAGACGTCCTCCACAGGAGTAGCCTCAATGGCTCTATCTCTGTTCTTGCCCTTGCGGTGGACTCTCTCATCCTCTGGGTTGAAACCACCATTGCCCCAAAGCGCCCACTCCTCGGTCTCCTGCATATAGTCCTCTGGAGTGAAAGAGGTTCCGTCGGCCTTTTCCTTCTCCAACAACTCGAAAAAGCGAGGATAGTCGATCCGAGTGTGCCATTTCCCATTCACATGAAACCGGTTGGAGGCGAGCAGAACACAACAGCTGTGGGCGTGCTCTGCAGCAAGACCATACCCGAGCCCACGGCGCTCTAGCTCGGCGTTAAGTGCGACCACAAAACTGGTGATTTCTTCATAGAATGGCACGTTCTGCATGGTCAAGCCGGCGCCCGCGCTCGTGCTGGTTCCGCAATATGTGACACCCTTGACCTCGATCAGACATGGCAAAGCCTTTTCAACCAAGTCCGCATATCCGATGACCTCATCATCCACGTTGAAGCCCTTGACCAAGGTCAATCGGAAAACCGTTCGCTGAACATGTCGCTTTTCCCGCAGAATATCGAGACAGCGCTGGAATCGCTCCCAGAAATCACGGTGCAACGGGCGGTCAATTTTCCGCAGACTCTCACGGTTGCTGGCATCGATGGAAACATATAGTTGCGTGACGCGGTGCAGGTTCTCGAGTTGATCGGGATGCTGGGCATTGCACACCATGAAGCTGGAAATGTGTTCTGCATGAAGCATTTCCAAGAACCGGTTGATGTGAGGGTAGAAAATGGGCTCACCGACCAGACTCAAGGCACAGTGGCGGATGCGCATCGCCTCGGCGAATCGCTCAGCTCTGACACCAGGAACACCCTTCATCATCTTGATCTTCTTATAGTGACCTTCTTTCACACCTTGGAAGATTAGCTCGGGAGAGTCAACCTTCCAACGCCAAGTTGTTCCGACTGGGTTTGTACCGTGACGCCAGCAGAAAATGCACTTGTTGGAACATGAGAGGGAGGGTGTTGCCTCCATGCAGAGATGGGATCGGATACCATAGAAAGAGTACTTGTAGCAGGAGCCCCGTCCTCGAAGCGCTGATTTGGTCCATCGACAGATCTTGACTCCAGAGTGCGAACCCACAATCGTGTAACCTTGTTTCGTCAAAGAGGCATAGGTCGGCGAGGTTTTGGGAACCATCTCCTTTGCACTGGCTTCCGAAGACACAACTTTGCCCACGGTGGTAAAATCAATGGGAAGAGGGGCGGAGTCACCACCCATCTTGATATCCTCAAGATCTACCATGGAGCTCTTCTTTTCTTTTCCGGACGAATCGTCATCGTCCATGTCCTCTTCGTCACTCTCCACAGCATCACCGCTACCGGCAACACCCTCGCCCAAACCACCATTCTCCAAAATGTCCGACAAGGTATCCTGGACTCCTTGAGACCAATCCTTCAAAGCAGCGTCGGCATCACTCTTGACATCGCCCATGCCCAACGGGAATGCCCGCTTCCGGCCCGTGAGTTTTGACATCCAACGATCAATCTCCTTAGCCTGTGTGCAGAAGCCCTCCTCCTCAGTCGGCCATTCTTCCTTGTCACCAAAGCCAAAGACCGAGTATCCAGCCAATTGGTGCAGCGATCCGGTATCAATTCGGAAGTCATTGTGCGTTTCCTCCAGGTCACCCAGGAAAGTGCTCAATACCGTGTCAATATTGTAAGTTGGGACCAAAATACAGTACATGTAGCGTGTTCCGGGAGAGGTTGACGGTGGCTTTGGGGCGGAGACAAAGAAGTCGTCAAAATCGATGTACGAGATGTCATGAATCTGCGGGGGCAGAAGACCACGTCCAGGGTTCTCTAGGTTCGATTGCTTCTGGGCAGCGGCACGCAAATCCTCCAACAAGACGTTCGCATATCGTTCGGTGTTGGTCGTCAAAGAGGCAAAGAAAATAATGGGTTGGATATGAGTGATGGGCTGGAGCTCCTCGCTGGAACCACGACGGCCACCGATTGTCTTTGCGGGCTTCTTGCCCTGGACGCGCTTGGGGCCAGAGGGTTTAGTCCCGGAGTCAGCGCGGACGGGTTTAACATTCTGTTTCTCTAAGACGGCGCTCTGTGTTGCGGGAGGTTTCTCCAGTTTCTCGGGAGACTGGCTGCGCGGGGAGGACGGTACGGAGGCTGAGGCCGGTGTTTTCGATCGGGAAAGCGTCCGGTAGGCACGAATGGCGAAGAATAGCGCCGACAGTGCAATGAGAATAGGAAGACGGTAGGCATGCCACACGGCGAGGAGGCCTGTGGAATTGTCAGCGCTGGTCACGGCAAAGGAAAGACCTTTAGGATCAAGAGAATAAAGATTAGTACATACCGTCAGCCATGGCTCGATCGCCAGCCATGTTATAGGAGATAATTTGGCGAAGTGTGAAAAATGTAATCCGTCCGAGGGGTTCAAACTTATCGGGGAAAAAGAAAGTGGAGAAAGGCGGGAGCGAATGAGCATCCAGGCATTAAATCACGGAATGTCCTATGTTTATTTTTACTTCTACCATAACGCTCTTTAGGATTTACCTAACACTCTGAAAATCCATTTTGCATATCAACTTAGCACTGTCGACGCTGGTATCGTAGGAAGGAAGAGGGAGCAATTGTGTGTCCAAGAGAAAGATGGAAAGAGGAAAAGAAAGCACGAGAGGGAGATGGGAGGTATGAAGCTCACATCTCCAGCTACTAGTCCCTTTAGGATGCTAAACAACTCTCTTCAGCTGATAAGAAGCATTGAGCGCAGTGATGCAGCTATGACTTTACATTTTTCAAGAAGTCAACGGAGTCCCGGGACTGATACTGCGGCTTTGTTGCTGAGTGACAGAGATGGTTGATTGTACTTCGATGTCAGGGCTGAATGATTTCGCGTTTGCATAGCAGGAATTAAAAGAACGTTTGTTCGTCCTCATTTTTATCTACATACAACAAGGGTGCTTTGGAAATAGGCAGATAAAACGGCAAAACGGTCAGAATAAGCCAAATATGTACGTGGTAGGTACTAAGTAAGCTCTCAATCAAGACAGCTTCTGCATCACTCTTCGAAGGGCTCTTGCAGGCTATTGGCTGATATGTGGTATTATGAAACCCCACCTGGACGAACCCCAAAATTTATACCTGTAAACACGAGTCTCCCGGTCCACTTTAGTGCTTGATTTGAGAGTGTCGATGACCTTTGTGAGTAAATAAATGTCGTTTTGTACCGGCATGAGGGGTGCTCTGAGCCAAGCAACAAGGGTACACAATTAGCACAGTGTTTAACAAGATTCCTTTGCTTGTCCTCAAGGTATCGGTACTTTTCCATTTACCAAAGACGAAACGAAATCACAGGATTGACTTACGTCGGGAACCAAGGCGGAAAGGGAAGAGCCAAACAAGCTTGCTGTTGGGGAAGCCGGTGGCATCGAAGAAGTTGATTCGATGTTTTTGCAGCCCCCGTAAACGAAATTGGGGTTTTCTGTGGTGGTCACCGCTGGGTTTGCAAATAGTTCGCATCTTCCACCACCAGAGCTAAAAAGCCAGGATTGACAGGAGTCAAGTGCCTTACATTTCGAGGCACAGGCCGTGAAATTCGTGAAATTGGACCCGAACGTGATGGGTGCGCTGCTGAAGAACGCAATGGTATCATTAGAGACTGAGTCTCTGCATTGCGAACTAGCACCTGCAGCTGTTGTACAGGCCAAGGAGGCAACAAATAAGATGAGAGTAGTTTTCATTTCTTACTTTACCCTGTGGTGTGCAAAGCTTAGATTATGGGCATTTTGAGTGGGCCAGATTGGCTTAATATACCGACACTGGACAGAAGTGGAATTTGAAGGGGTAAATTTCATCCATATTCGCAAGGGTCAGCAAAACATGTTCGGTAATCTATAAGGGTGCGCAGGATATGAGAGGTTTTATGTTCGATAGTAGTCTGTTTTGTATGGTTTTGTATGGTCACGGTCCGGTTTTCGTTGAGGGCTCAAGTTACCGCTTGATATCGCTCGGCTGGAATATCCATTTCGACCTATTTTCGGTGCCAAAGGATCCGAATTTCTTATCGAACACAACATTGTTTGTGCCCCACCAGAGTGAGTGTACAGTTAGACCCTTTACCCAGACTATTGAAAAGCCCACATCAAAGTGGAGCTCCGGCCATGGCGGTATTTTGTTTATCTCCACTGCCTCCAACCATGCTACCGTGACACCAGGTATTGTTCCGCGGTATTCACGATATCATGCGAAGTTAGATAGGTAATATGATTCCTACAAGAACATCCCCCTTCTTTCGCGCTTGAGCGTTGACCGAGCTTTCATCATCATTCCACATTCCCTTTATCCGCACCACATGAAGTTCTTTCTATACTTCCTTTGCTGGATCTCATCTATTCACGCAGTAAACTCTGCCGTGGTATCCAGTGCTTACGAGGCGCTTTTCTTTTACTATGCATACCAAATTGATGCCGCTGCCAAATCCGCGGCCACGGCGGCCAATGTCGAATGGACACAGACACTGGGAACAAAATGCGAGGGCGTCGAATGTACTTTCGGGTCTTTTGTGAAATCCATTCTGTCCGAGGAAGCTGCCGCGGCCCTAACTCCGACTTCTTACGGGGACTCTACCACCCCCGAAATCTACGAGACGGCACAAGATATCATCGCCAACTGGAAATATGAATACAAAGAGCTGCAGACAAAAAGCATCATTACAGGAACGGAGGCAACATGGAAGGCGATGATCACTGGCATTGTCGACAAGATTCAGGCTGCTCGAGCTGTCACCCCACAGGCAGATCTCGTCAAAAAGGCTACAACTGCACTGCGCTGGGCCCAGGCCGCACGCTTGACCGACCTCACTGGAGATGTTAATGCCGAGACTTTGACTGGAGAGAAGGCCAAGGCTTTCAAGGCTCAATTCACATCAACAGCTTTGAAGTCCACCACGCGCGAACTTGCGACTGATAGTACCGGCTCCGAGAGTCGGTCTATCACATATGGGGACCTCGATTACGAAGGTATGGCGAGTAATGCGGCGGAATTGGTTGAATATCAGGAATGGGCGCAACAGACTCCTAAAAAGGGCAGTTACAGGAGTCATAGAGGCTTCGCATTACTGTATGATCAGAAGGGCACTGAAATGGAAACGGGGTGTTCGCCTTAACACATTTGTGGTTCGTCGCGTCCGTGCTGCATGTTGTACAAAGTATTAGAGACATCTATATTTGGTTGTTGAAATCTATGTTTCCTGCTATTATCCGATTCACTTAGTATAGGAGATACTTGACTAGGTTATAAGCGCCTTTGTATCGGTATGAGTAACGCGGAGCGGTTTTGTTTTCATACGAGCTTCTAGGTCTCCCTTCCTACTTCCTACGGCTTCCAAGAGGCACATCTGGTTCTTAGACAGCCGTTTCCAACTACGTTAGGTACATCCATTGAGATTGGAAGTAATCTCGCTTATCTGTTTATTGGAACAGCCCTGAAATTCGAGGTGTAATGATACGGGATATTCCTCTTCGATCTTCACCAACTAGCGTTCCCGAGATTTGAGTGAGTGCGTCGATTAGGAGCTTCCAACAAATTAGATAAATATGAAATTATGTATTTTAATATGCGATAGAAACTTCGTGACTTGGTCGGTCGCAAGCAAGACAAGGTGGGGGCTAAAGTAAGCTGGGTGGCAGGCCTTCGTCCCCAAGGAAATTGTTTGTAAATAAATTTTCACTACTAGTGAGCTCGCTAATCTCCGGGCCATGAGACCAATGTAGCGGAGGAGGGTCTGGTTCCTGAGCTAAAAATTGGCTCTAGCTCAAATAAGCATCGAATATTGACGCTAGAGCAGAGCTAAATTAGTATTTGGCTTGGCAAGCAGTGGTAATGAAGGCCTAGTCTAGGTCCGATAGGTCCCTGGAAATGACCGCTGCAAGCGAGGTCTTGGCGGCCGAGCCCACTTTGTGTCTCACTCGAACCTGAACTCCGTATAGGGGGGGTCAACAAGGTAACCGATTCACCCGACTAATCAATAGCCGGCCCGGTAGAGTGTGAAAATCTCCTACACTCAATTCCGGTGCATCCGGTCAACATGTCTCTCGATCTAGCTCTAGTAGGTAATGAAATGCGACCAGATTGGATTCGCGAAGCATAGAATATACTGCTTTTTCGATAGCCCCTTACCCGATTGGGACAGGAAAGTTATCTCGGCACACTTGTATAGTACAATACAGTTAGGTAGACATACTACACGCCACACGCCACCCAGGAAATGAAGGCATACAGGTAGGTATACTAGAAGTAGTTCAGCAGGCTATTGAGACCTGAAGCGCTGGGTATGTTCTCTACTGGATTAAGGAGTGTGTACAAAAGCATTATGAGGTGCATGTCTAGCAATACCCCAGCAAATTGCAATTGGCCCCAAAAGTAGTGTTAAATCTCAACCCAAATCCATAGAAATCAAGCGTCCCCTTCTCAAAGATGCAAGACATAGGTACCGAATACCTAAGAAGATCCGTTACGCATGAATTATAGGGCCTTCGAAATTGTGTCGATCAATCCCCTCAGTCTGGGCCTTTACAGCAAGATTGCGTTCCTCTTCGGATTCGTTCTTGTGTTTCGCTGCCTCACTGGTTCCCATAGGCCAGTCTCTTGTTTCGTTCATTATCTGATCAACAAGTTCCTGAGGTAGTTTAGCCGCAATGCTTGTCTCAGCCGTCAGAGCAGCTTCGCGCCACCAGTCATGCCGCTGTATGGGCACGTTGCGAGTAGAGCAGATGCGGTAATAGGGATCGACCAAGTAGATGATAACACAGCGTTGGTGACCCGAACAAGATTTGTCTTTGAGTGAAGATGGCTGCATTTTGTACCGTAGAGTATTGGGCCAAGCTAAGAAGCGACCCTGCTTCACTCCCAAGGAACCAAGATTTTGAATCTTTTGAGGAAGTGGGAGATGGTGGAACTCAAGGTAATCAAGGGTATGCGGAATGCCGAAGATTTTGTGCATCGCATCGGGCTCTGGAGTATAGTCCCATTCATAGAGGTCATTCTCTTGTTGAAACGATATCCGTGATTCCACATTTTCAACGTCGTAGTAATATCGCGATGTGGCCACGATATGCTCATTGAGAAGACCATCGACGTGAAAGTCACTGTCACCAGGGTAGATTGGTTCTTTCGGGGTGAGTTCAATGCTAGACACGCGAACAATGACCTGTAACCCCTTCGTCCGGAACTCATCCTGCAAGCAAATATTTTGGTATGGGTGTTTACCCGACAAACTTGCATCAAGGACAGGAACATTGAGACGGATATCATCGCGGCTTCTTGTCTTTTCAATTATCGGCTTCCACGTTTTGCCATTTTTCCAATCTTCGTAAGAATACGAGACTCCTGCCCCTGGATATTTGAAAGTATTGAGTCTATAATATTTCAACTCTATCAATTCGGCCAGTTCATGCATTGCTGAGCCTATGAGCATCTCCGGAGTCAATGCGGCAAAGATATCATCAGGTCCTCTGGGGTCCTCCGGGGAATCATCGTTGACTTCATATTTCTGCCCAGGTTCTGGCAATGCCAGGTATTCTTTGACCTTCGCAATATAAGAGCTCCAATCCTCTTCTTTCCAATGGTGTCCAGGCACACCGTAGTAGGAACCGGGTCTATTGGGTTTGTATCTAGCATTGGTGTCACTTTGCTCGAACCCATAAGACTTGATCCGCAGTGGAAAGCGACTGGTCGTCCCTCTGATCAGGGTTTTATTCCAGGGATCTAAGCTCAAGGAGATGAGTTTCTCAATTGCTGTATAAGCTGGCTGATTCCTTGGATGGAGGTTATTGATATATGAAGATATGCGAACCTCTGAGCCCGAAGCTTCTCGTTCAGTGAATTCTACTTCACATGGAAGCCACTGAAACCGATTGGACCAACGATAAAGATGGCGGACTTCGTCATCATATGGCCGAGAGCCCATCTCGTATCGTGACGACTTGGTTGTGTATATGTCAATCGGATGCTCTGGTGTTGGTGCGACAATGGCTTTTGATGCAGCAATCGGAAATGCTAGACCACTATCTACCATGGGTACAACGCCTCCTTGACTGAGCACCGCGGTCCGGCCGTAGACTAGCATGAACATCGAAGGATCAACCAGATCGTGCATCGGGATTGAATGGCATCTCTCTAAGTATCCCTCTCCTGAGTTCAAAGGAACACATTTTTCGAACGCGTGTTGTAGTTCGATTTGCAGTGGACTTCCAATCAATTCATCTGATTTGCAGATGCCCGAATCGGCATTCAAAGTAACGACAAACTTCTGTTTTCGAAATTCTTCGGCCTTGTCCTGTAGCTCTGCAATGCACCAATCCCATGTCTCCTGCGATAAAAGATCCATATCGACATTCATATCAGATTTGGCTTCAGGGTCCGGCTGCTCCGATGGCTTTGACTCAGATATCGCATCTGCATACCACTGGGCAACCTTTTTTTTGTTGAACACATCATGTTCCCAGTTTGGTATCTCCGTCACTCTTTCCATTAAACGAAGCATGAAAAGTTCAGTGACAGTCAAACGAGTTGCTCGACCCCGTTTGTCTGGGTAGTTAGGCAGGGCGCCATGTGCAAATCTTTGCCCGGCTTCAAATTCATAATCAACGGGTATATCTCCGAATGCAGGGATGTGTAGCTGAGAAACCCCAGAATTGTCCATTTTAGGAAGGGCCAGCGTGTGATGAGACTGGTGGGACTGAGGGCTGAAAATTGTGAGAAGAGAAAGCGCAGTCCTCCATGAGGCGAGGTGCCTTTGCCTGTCATTGATAACGTTATTGGTAACGTTTCGTTTTGCCAAGAGTTTCGGACTGAACTCGGGCTTCCGCCGAGACACGCTAGTGGATATACGCTAGTCCATAGTAGCGGCCTTTCGCCCATACCGTACGCTTACCGTATTGGTTGTGTATGAGTCCACGAACTATAGCATTGGCAGAAATAATTCACAGCTGGAATTCTTGGACGCACAGGTGGAAATCCCTATATATGGCGTTAGGTATTCCTGGCTCTTATCAATGCGTTGACACATAGCTCAACGTTCACTCACTCGGGTTTTACATAGTGAGGCATTCATGCCTTGATACCTTCTTTCTCTCCTTCCATTCATTCCTTGAAATATCCTTGCTATTCTGCTTTCTTTCTTTCTTTCTTTCTTTCTTTCTTTCACTTCGCATTGTTAGTATAGCAATCATGAGGTTACTTTTCCACTTTCTGTTTTCGGCATGCTTGTTGACTTTTCAAGTCCAGGCGCGGGCAGTCTTTGCCCATTTCATGGTACGAAATATTCTACTGGGGAAATGAAACCATGACTAAGTGCTATTGTTTAGGTTTCCAATACTTTGGATTATACTGTGGATGACTGGGAGAATGACATGAGCCTGGCATACAAGGCGAACATTGATGCCTTCGCACTGAATATCGCAGCCGGCGAGACAACCAACGGTGCTTCGGTGGGAAATGCGTTTCTCGCAGCAGAAAACATTGGGTTCTCTCTCTTCTTCTCCTTCGACTATGCTGGCAACGGAGCTTGGGCGAAGGCGGACGTGATCGACCTGATCACTAGCTACGCAGGTTCTGGTGTCTATTTCCAACACAATGGCAAACCATTTGTCAGTACTTTCGAAGGTCCCGATAATGCCGCAGATTGGGTCGACATCAAAGAAGAGACAGGTTGCTTCTTCGTCCCTGATTGGTCTTCTGTGGGAGCACAAGCGGCAGCTGGGCTTGCCAACGGTGTGGCCGATGGTCTATTCAGTTGGGCGGCATGGCCGTACGGACCAAATGACATGAATACATATATCGATGCCTCCTATATCGACTTCTTAGACGGCAAGCCATACATGATGCCTGTCTCTCCTTGGTTCTTTACCAACATGCCCGGGTACGACAAGAACTGGCTATGGCGAGGCGACGATCTCTGGTATGATCGATGGGAACAGGCCATGTTTCTGGCCCCCGAATTTATCGAGATCATCTCTTGGAATGACTTTGGCGAGTCCCACTACATTGGACCAATCCAAGCCGCAAATTCCGACCTAGCAGATTCAACTTACACTGCTTTCGTCACCGGCGAGGCCCCTTATAACTATGTCCTTGATATGCCGCATGACGGATGGCGTGCATTTTTGCCATGGCTTATTGAAACCTACAAAAGCAACATATCCACCATTGAGCAAGAGGGTTTACAAGGTTGGTATCGGCTCAACGCTGCTGGCAATTGTGCGCAGGATGGCGGTACCACGGGTAACACGGCCAGCCAACTGCAATTGGAATACTATCCTTATGAGATCCCACAAAACAAGATTTTTTTCTCTGCCCTCCTTGGATCGTTAGCAGATGTTGCGGTAACGATCGGCGGCACAGCTATGGATGCGAAGTGGAACAGTACCCCCAGTGGAGGTGCCGGCATTTATCATGGTTATGTAGACTTCATAGATGAATCTGGAGCAGTGGAGATTGAGGTATCCAGAGATGGAAGCAAGATCGCTGGGTTCACCGGTACTGAAATTGCTGAACTGTGTGCAACGCCCGGCTATATCGAAAATTGGAATGCCTGGGTTGGCAGTGCCATGTCCTCCGAGTCAATTAGTGTCACGCCGGAGAACTCCCTTTCAGATGAGGTCTGTGTCGAAGGCTGGGGGATCGGCAATTTTGGTGGGCTGTGTTCATTCACTTGCGGTCTAGGCTACTGTCCAGTGGGAGCCTGTCTATGCAAGAAAATGGGTCCTCAGCCAAACCTTCCTGATAGTCTTGGGGTCTTGGGCTACCCAATAGCAGGGGAGACGAGTGATTACAGTGGACTCTGTGCATTTTCATGCAACTATGGCTACTGTCCATCTTCAGCCTGTGGCACAACTGAAGTTGCTCTCACAACCACGACAGTCTCCCCCTTTACTCCTGACACCTGTACTGGGGGAGAAGGCGATGAAGATCTTGCTGGTCTTTGCAGTTATAGCTGCAATTTCGGGTTTTGCCCAATTCACAATTGCACTTGCACGTCAACTGGGCCCTTGAATGTTTCCCCCGCTGCGAATACCAGCATCTACGGATTTTATAATGGAGTTGGGACAGACAGTGGTCTCTGCGATTTCGCATGTGAGCGGGGCTATTGTCCTTCTCCCACCTGCCTAGACACTGAAGACACTGGGGATGACGAGCTTGTTTGTACGGACGATGACACTCGCGCAGTGTGCGATGATGACTATGATCCGTGTGACTACAGCCTGTCGTTCTCTAGCTTCAGCGATCTCAGTGATGCATCAGATGGCTACAATGCCATTTGCATCAACTATTACACTCTGGGTGTCTTGTCAAATATGTTGAGTGTGGCTTTGACGAACTACACGGATATGAACAGCACTTACCACTCGAAGTTCGAAGAATATGTTGACTATGTGGAGAAGGAAGTACCTCTCGTTCTAGAGGATCTCATGCAACCAAGTGGAGATGGCAATGCCTATTTTGATTGCACATACAGTGCAGGGGGAGTGACAAATACTTCTACCACAGTCTGTCCATATGTGGTCGATTTGACACCCGACGTCGATGTCGACAGCGTGATCTACTACACGCCAATCAATGCGACTGCTTGGTGGGACTTTCTACTCTCAGATTATGGCATCCAGCAGAGCTGGGTTCAGCTTACTGATCATGTCATCGAAAACCATTGCTCAAGTCTGCTTAACCCTGATGAACAGGTGTGCCACGTTCAGAAATACACCTGGAAAGGTTATCCCGAGGCCGCGGACAATATCGTGGTCTCTGACCCAGCAACTATCATTCAATCCACGCTGCCAAACATCCAAAATCTCACCGATACCATTGCACTAACGCAAATTTTGATCAGTACTGGTGCATGGGGTGGCGCAGTTGATGACGTGGTACTGAGTGTCTCCACGGCAGTTTTCACGATGGTACAAGCAGTTGCAAACATGGCGGAGATCGAAAAAATCGCTGCTGAGTATGAAGAGGAACAAGAGAAAGAGCTTGTAGAGGAGATCATCATGGCCTTGTTCCTTGTTGTACCTTTCTTGGGCGAAATCGATGTTATCTCCGAGAGCCTGGAAGGTTTAGCCAACATTATCAGAATGGTCGGTGACGCCAGTTTACTGACAGATAGCATCTACAACGTTGCGACTGCCCCTGACGCTCAAGATGCAATCATGGGTATTTTTGGCACCTTGCTGCTAGGAGGAGTCCGTACAGTTGAGGAGTTCAGCAAAATGGCTGAGCTGCGACGGAGTCTTACAGACGAGGACATCTCGAAAATTGGATCGGAATGGGAGGACGCTGACACTGAGATGAACAAATTGGTTAATGCTTGTGTCTAATCAAATTACTAAGCATCAACGCTGATTTTTGGCATTTGGAAATTAGAGGTCTCTTGGAAAGCGTCTGTTTGGCCTAAGCTATGTATGTATTCCACTCTTCACTCCATCTCCAGAGCTAGAAATGACGCTTTCTTTCAATCTTTCTCATTCGGGTTGCCAACGCCGTCTCTTTGTCGTTATCTATTCCACTTGATGCTTCTACCAATCCTAGGAGAGATAAGGTAGAACCTTCGGATATAGAACAGGGCATGGAGTCGAGGGCATAGCCCACGGGTAAGAGATTGAGTAGAAGACAACCCAGGATATCAAGTAGAAACATGGTAAGGGACTGAGTGGTAGCTAGAACAGGAGACACTGTATAAGATGGGCCGGTGGCTAATATGGGTCTATATTAGGTTGGGTGGAACCCTATTTTGAATGCTAATATGTTGTCACTATGATACAAATCAAGGGCCCGGCGTGGTGCTCGCTAGTATGGACCCTTATGCCACCTATGGCTGGATTCTAGTCAATCTTGATTTCTTTTTTAATGTGTTCCACACCGCAGTCCCGATGTGATTTGAATGCGCATGCGGCGCCGTTATGAGTATCCCATCCCAGCGTTTTATTCGAGAATAATATTCACCCCGGGATTGATGCATTTTATATTGTTTAAAAAAAAAGCATATATACATAAATCACCAAAGGTTCCAGGCTCCCAACCGTTTTTAACAGAGGATCACACAAGGGAAAATTAGAGGACCGACCCCGATTATTCTACAGGCCAATGAAATAGCAGATTAAAACGAAAAAGAAGATACAAGAGCAATACGTGCAGTGGACGTAGTAGTGGAGCCCGTCGTAGTTTGAGCGGCCTTTAGACTTCACCGTCTTTTGAAACAACAGAAAATGCCGGTTTTTGCCAGAAACCAGAGTGCACCCAGAAAACGGAAGATAGAGAGACCTGAAGTTGCCCAGAGAATGATCTTGAAATACATTGCCGTGCGGGGTGTTGAAGTTGTCTAGTTCAGTTAGCAGTTATACTGGAAGAGCTGATGACATGCACATACCGTGAAACAAAGTCGATCCAGACCGGCATTGTTGATACAAAATGCCAAAATACCGTTGCTGAATGTCCACAAGACTACCAGATTGGTCCGAAAGGCTTTGTACGAGTCATCCAAACTGGCCTCCTCTTTCTCCATAGGTGGTCGATATGGCGTCAAGGCTCGTTTTACCGTTTGTTCAAATTGAATATCAATGTCGATCTGGGGCTTATCTATCTCTTCCACAAAAGTCTGCTGGGCATTTGTTTTGATGTGTGCTGATGGTAGCGCCTCGGCTTTATCGGAGCCTTTGGTGCCCCATGAAACATCATGCCAATTGCAGAATGCGTAAACCATGAGAACGTTGATTGATGAGGGCATCCCCAGGATATATGCCCATGATGAGGTAAACATATGCCATGGGTCCAAGTAGAGGAAGCTGGCCAGGAAGTAGATACCATATGTGGAGACTAACGCGACTAGAACAATTCCACCAGTAGACTCGATGAAGGAGCTGAGGAATGCCCCGACACCGTCGTTCACATCAAAAGATAGATTCTGTCCTGCCAGTGCCTGTGCAACGAGGTAGAAGGTTAGAACGAGGATATAGGCTTGAACAATCGAGAAGTATGTAATGGACAGTGTGTATAACAGCTTTGTTCTGGTGGTTGATAAGTCAGTCCTGGCCAGCATATTTTGTTACTGTCTTTAAGAGGTTCAAGAACATACCCTTTCGGTCTATTACCAAGAGCCAAGATGAATTGAAGCAAGAGAGTTGCCAAATAGCCGATCTTGAGAAAATTGTTCACTATCGGTGATGCTTCACTCCCAAATGGCCAGCTCTTATTGTGATTAACAGAACTCGAAACCCCCACAATGTCCATGATGACGGAAGTGGTGAGCCAGTATGATGCTAAAGAGTTGTTCCAAGTTAATCTCATATAACCAAAGAATCCAAAAATGAGACTGCCTACCAAGTGAGAACCATGTCATGATAAGCTGGGCGATGTTATAAACCAATTGGACATGAAACACAAACAGACGAATTGAGTTATGACCGCTGGAATATATCCGGCCAAAATGCATTGTAGCGTAAAGGCTAGCTGCGAAAGAGCCATTCAACCAGCGTCGTCTCTGGCTCAGGAATTCTGCCGGGTCTTCAGGTACGTCAGTCTCTCCTTTGGATGCCTTCACATAGGTCAACCGCCACTGGCACCCGGCCTTTGCGACAAGCTCAAAACACAAAATTCGGTCCTCCGCTAAGAACATATTCTTCTTGAATATATTCATACCCTCAATGCCTTTCTTTCCAAGTCTCTTAGATAGTGTGTGATCACCATGAAAGTATTGCTCTAGGGGCTTACCAACTATAGCTCTGTAGCGGTATGCAGAAAATGCCCCCGGAAGAACGCTTACGTACCCGAAACTGCTCTCAAGTGGTTTGTCGAGAATGTTAGAAATTTTATACTCGAAATTCTGCGCGGCGATCAAGGGAGTTAAAACATTTCGCCAACCACGGCCAAGGAGTGCATGGATTTCGCCACAAGCACCGCCAAGGTGTTTGTCATTGTAGAAGGCTTGCCATAACGCAAGTAAAGACTTTCGTCCTGGTTTAGTGCCCGCATCTATCAAGATACACACCTCGGGGTTTAGAATTCGTCCAAACGCATTAAACAGCCAGCGGTGGGAATTAATCTTTTTGCTGTTGTTTTGCTTCAGGCAAAATATCATTTGAACTGGACAAAGATTTGTAATTTCATCGCCGGATGGCCGAATCAATTGCTGTGTTGGTGTGACCGATAGTTGAGTCGTATACTCGAACTGGTGAGAGTTAGTTGATCAAGATATGAAGTAGGGTGGAATAGGATGGAGTGGGGTGTTACAATATGAGCCACTGTGTCTCTCCCATCAACATCCTTCTTCATCACGCCGTCTTGGAAGATTCCAACGGTCGCAAGTAGATCGAGTGTCTCTTTGTTACATGGGTCTATTCCATCGAATATGAGACAAACAACCACCTTTTGCCACGCTGGGCCTCCTTTGTGCCAGAATTGACTCTTCATCAAGTTGACGATATCTCGGATATTTTGCATAACGCTATGCAAAGTTCTGGCAGTGAGGACTTTATCTTCGTTGTAATAAGTGATCGCTATCATTATCTCGGTGTGTCTGTTATATATAGAAGGGCGAAGGTTGTATCCGTTTTGCAAAGTGAACTCGTCAGGATCGCAAGTGGCCGCTGTATCTATCTGAATAAGCTCAGTGGCCCTCAAAGGAACGAATTAAATATTACTCACATCTCATATGAGTAAACTCCTCAGGGGAGTCGCCCTCTAGCTCTCGATATTTTGGCTGGACAGCATTCCGTATCGCGCTTGGGACCGGGTGGTCAACGCTTAAGACTGTGCCTTTGACCAGTTGGATTCGACGAGTCAGATTCCTGCGTAGAGAGCTTGGGGCTCCCTTTTGACGCTGTTCCCAGCGTTTTGAACCCGTGGAATCAGCATCGGTATTGACCTTCTCCCATGGTGGGAGAACTTGTTCCGAACAGGAGTCGGATGCTAGATTGATAGGACCCGTAGGATATGGCGAAGTTGATACAGAATGGGTTAAGGTAATCGAAGATTTTGGTCTTCCATACGGCTTTGGCGATTGGTTCGAGGGAAGTAGGGGCTGCCGGGCATGATTCGGGTCATCGAAGGCGGGACTTTGCTAGCTTAGAGGGTTAGTAAGCCTTGGATATGGAAAGGGTAAAGAACACGGGTACTAACACTTAGAGGGTCGGCATTTTCCATTGTTTGAACGTAGTTAGGCGGGCTGTGAGGTCGGTCAGTCGGGCTCCATGCTGGATCCATTGCGCGCGGGAGACAAGAATGAAAGCAGAGAAGGACTGAAAAGTAAAGGGAAATGGTTCGGAAGGGAAAGGCGGGATTCAGCAGCAGGAAGTGGTTAACTCGACCATAAGCCAGTCATAGGATAAATCAACAAGTCATTTGTTGGACATATTCACAATAGGGTATATAGTTGAGGTTATTCAACAGCGGGTCGGATGATGACTATGAGCCAATCTCCTACCCCGTAGTGGCCAGTTATTTCAAAATCGGCGGACCCGCTGTTGAAAAGGGTCTAAGTCTGTGTTGCCAAGTCGATATCTTCGGAGCTGGGTAACATTGGATCCATCGCCTGAGGATGGCTGTATTCTGTCTACTAGACTTTTCACCATCGAGTCCAACACTTCGATAAATCTGTCTACAAATTCCGTATCAGAGTCTTTGCCTGCATAGTATCTTTCCATAGCATCAGTGTATTGCTACCTCCTCAAAGACTTTAGACTTGCAAGAACCTCTCGAACCACGCGACAAATTCCACTACAAGGGTGTTCTGAACGATAGCAAAGTTGCTCTTGAATTCATTGGTTCTGTATGGTACTCAGACGTCTATTCGCATCAGAGCCACTCCAGAAATAAAGTAGTCCTACATTTTCATGGCGGTTGCTATGTGATGTTTGACGCTCGCGAGCAATGGTACCAGGCACCATCGCATTTGCCCAGCAAGACCCTTGACGATGCAAAGGTTCTTTGTGTCGACTATCGTCCCGCTACAGTGGCTCATTTCCCCTGCTCAACTACAAATGCCTTCACTGCGTACTACCACCTAGTCGAAGACCTGAACATCGACCCATCACGCATCGTTCTTTCTGGAGATTCCGCAGGTGTCCATGTTGCCATTGGTATGCTCCAACATTTTGCCGACACTAGGACATCGTTAACTCCATGTGCCGCACTGCTCTAGTCCCCATGAGTCAATCTCGCTCAGCCGCATATTGTCAACAAGAGCAAAAATCGAGAATTACATTGTATGGATGGCTCTACTAGTGCGAGGTTCTCACCATGCTCCTCCGTGTCCATTGTTCGTATCAGAAAGAAATTCAAAAGGCAAAAACATACAACAGTCATTCTAAGATTATGTTCACCTAGCGCCGACGGATCAGGCATGGGCGGCTCGCCGCTCTATCCAATCCCCTTCAGGGTGCTTCAGGCCCATATTCACCCACCTAAAAATTCCACACCTGAAGAGTGCATAGGTATATTGTTACATTTTCCCACTGGCGCTTTTTAAAACTCCCTTCTTCATCTTCTTTTAGGATACCAACAAGATACACACCAAGCCTAACCTATTATCCAACTAACTTATATCGTAGACTTTGAAGACATAGTAATAACAAAATACAGCAGACTATATTGCCACATACAGAGACGGGCTCCAGTCGCAAATTATTTCTTCCTGACCTATAAGCAATATACACCAAAAGAGCTCTGTATTATTAGCTAATAAAAGTTTAGATTCCTTAAGTTACACCAACAGGTTGTTGACCCACCGCTTCGCCGAAATTTGATCACAGGATGAAATCGAAAAAATGGCGGTGCTAACTCGTGCTTGAACCATACCTTTGGGTCAGTCAATTTTCTCTGGGTGCTGAATCGGATGCAGTTTGGTTCTCTCTCGGATTGTTGGCACTTTAGGGGGCTAGTGCTATTGTCGCTGTTGGCTGCGACTTCGGCTCATGACCTGTTCGCTGACCCTATCGAAGCACTCTCAGTCCGTGATCTACTCTCCAAGAAGATATCACAGAGCCATTGGTATCGCCCACGGCGTATCCTATTGGTCCTCCGAAAATAGCGAATAATGTCGTCCCGCAAAACCAAAGGATCTGTCGGATCGGCTGTTCGTCGCGGCGGTACTAGCGAGAAACAATGATACAAAATAAGGCGCAACGACAGATTCCAAGGCGCCAATCACGATACGGGCTGCCACTAGGCCGGCGAAGCTCTGACTGAAATGACACATTACCAGCGTAAGTCCCCAGACCATGATCATGGCACCCAAATGTCTCTCCATCAGAAAGCAGGTAGAGAATGCCAAAAGAGGATACTGGAAAGCGAGGTAGCCGAAATAGAATAACTATCAACCCAGCTGTAGCCCTAGCCGGTCAAAATGCGGGGAAGACCCCACAAGATCAAGATTTCGGCTTTATTCTATCTCTATAAGAACTAGACTTATTCCTGGTGCAAGAATGATAATTATTTCGCGACTGAAATAAATACTCTGTGATAAAGAACACGTGAACAAGTCTCATTTCCATACAATGGTCTATCAATTTGATAAGATGAGATTAGCCATGAGAGCACGTCTTTGACTATAATATAGTTTTAGCCGAGAGTGAGTTATGCATATTGAGTGTGACTGTATGCCACTAGGTGCTCGCGTTACGTGAAGAAGTCTTCGCGTACCCCAGACGCCTGCTCCATGATTTGTTACCTAAATTTAGCAGTCATCGCATATTCAGCCGCACCGCCTTTGATGTGAAACCCTATCATTCTCTCTCGCTGTAACCATCTGTGCCCCTAGATGCTTGAATGAGAGATATATCGGAAACAACATCATCGGCCGACTGAGGCTGTTGCTTCCAACATTTCTCCGTGATTTGGCAGCAAATATTTTTTTCAACGGGGAACTGTCCATTTTGGAAGCGAGATGATATCTTACCGTCATCATCCGAGTTGTCAAGCTCTGGGAAAACTTCATGTCCAGTCATGATGAAATAGATAGCAGATCCAAGCGCAAATCTTGGAAGAGATCAGTCTTCACATCTGCAGTCCCCGTGGGAACGAGGCATGTATGGTTTTGAGCACTCCCGGGAGAATCCGTCCAGTAGCGTTGTGTCGTCATCCGACTTCAGCATCCCCGGAAATCTGCAAGCAGTAGATGAGAATTCTTGTCAAGCAGCATATTTCGAAGTTTTACGTCACAGTGAATAACGTGTTTTCCATACATATAATTGACTGCTTCGGCAGCTTGTGCCGCGCAAGAGTAATCTCTGGTCGGTCGGTATAAAAGATTTTGATGCGATGTATTCGCTTAGTGAACCAATGAGGAGGCCATGTTCAGTCAGCCCTTTTCAGTTGATTATTCGGGGATGACTTCCAAGAACCTCAAGAAGCTGGGCCCCTATATTAATACTTTCATGGTTTCAGGGGATACATGGGTATTTCAGAACATTAGAATCATTGATAGCACCGATGAAGAACTCGCCACCGCGACCGAGGATCTCTGAAACCCCTGGAGGGAAATACCAACGCACTTATCAACGCACTTTGACAGTCTCTATGTGGGACATGGCATTTGGATCTCCTGAACGTAGAGATATTGTTTAGTGCTTTAGGGGGAAAAGCTAGGAAAGGCTTCATACACAAGAAAGGATGTTGGCTATAGTGGCAAGCTAAGAAAAGAAGAAGAAGAAGAAGAAGGCGAAGAAGAGAACCTCCACAAGCCTCTTTTATGGAGGGCTTGGTCACCTGACTCTTCGAATGTGCCATTCACTATATATGAGCGTGAGGTTCCGTCCTTGGTACAACTCGTTCGGTATGTGCGGCTATAGAAGGCGGTGGATATCGAACCTAAGGCAGCTTCAAGAGAATACCACATTGCTCGAAAAAACAGAGAACACTGATCCCTCCCTGCCATCACACCGCAAGCAAACACTCTGAGGGCGCGCTACGTGGCACATCAAACCCTGCAAAATACCCAATCCCCTCCGCCTGGTATCGAAGTCACGAGTGTTGTGGGTGCAGACGCCGATACTGCAAGGGGAGCTGTGCGACTGTGTGATAAGTTGCGGTTGGACGTCGAGCTGGCCTGTTAAATCAATTTCAAGTTGGGCTGGATAGGTTGAAGAATATCATGACTGATCTCACACCAGAGACTCGGGTGGTCATCGTTATTTGCGGAGGAAGTGTTGTTACTCTCGAGACAATCACAAATGATCTCCAGAACCTCAACAATGGGTGGCTGTGAAAAGGGCAAGAACCGATGTGTGGGAAGGGAGGGAATGGTTTGCGAATGTCAGGAGTTTCCCCAGCTATAATCTCCATACATCATCGTACAAGTCAGTGATGTCGTTTTCAAGAACACGGAGCGGTTCAAAAGTTGAATGAAGAAAAGGTTATGAATCTTTCAGTCAAGCAGATTAGTCTCGACAATCAATTAAGGGGTCTAGGTCTTTTTCTACCAAGTCACGATACTTTCAAGTCCCACTAAGCGTCGATCAATATTTTTCACATGTCAAATGACAAAACAAAGATGTCAAAGGGCATGGCAAGTAGAACATTCCAGAATATAATAGGAAACCCTGGAGTCTATGCATTGCAACTTATACGAAGCCGATATTTAACTGCCGCATCGAAATGCCTGCCTTATACCAGATGAAAGGTATTGAATCGGAGCCTTTGGTTAACCCGAGCCTTCAAAAAGACATCTGCCAGCCCAACACGTTGACTAAGACCATTATCTGTGGCGAAAGTCAACTTGGGGGGTTCTTCTAGGGACGTTGCTATGTTTCCAGCCTACGGGTTGTATGTGGCTATGTTATAATTGAAGCAAGGGTAAGGAGCAGCGCTAGATGAAATGGATTTTCATGGTCTACCTTAGCGTTTCGATGGTCATTATGGGCACATTTATGACCTCGGGATGGTTGCCCTCACTTAAAGTGCCGTAGTTGGAATAATTGACGCTCTGAATGATGGAACGTCGGGTCCTTGGTCTCGTGCTGATAATTCCTAACCCATACTGGTGTATCTGACCTCGGGACCGATTTATGCGCTTCAATATATCTGGTATTCAGAAATGCCTGGCAAGTAGGCACAACGGGACCAGGTTTTGTGTTATTTACATTTATTAACGTATATAAGATTCTTAGGGTCTAGCGCTCTCTGCTGCCTTCAAGTGCTCCGTGTAGTTGTATGTCGCGTTATGGTTATCCCCCGTGACCTGGAATCCACCAGTGTTAACATTCATATGTCCTTTTCCACCGTAGTAGAACATGCTTCCTGGTCCACTGTTATTCATGACAACTCCTGCTCCAGGGGCGTCCTCCAACGACGGCGGAACCTTTTTCACCTCCTCTAGCGCTTCCTGCAGTGTCTGAATTTGCTCCTGGGTCGTAAGGGGCTCCAAGGACATAATAAGATTTAGCAGGTCAAGCATCACCTTTTCCACCATTTTACCGCCGTTGAACTGTACCCCAGAGCGGTAGCTCCTCAACTTGGTCTGGGTGTCCACGTCGCTCTGCATAACTGTTTCGAATAGGTCTTCGAGGATTCTGACGTTTTCGGAGCAGTCGCAGGTGACGCCCTTGATGACCGGGTACATGTCCCTCAGCTGTTGGACCTCTTCATCGTCACTGGCGGACTTTATGTGAGTCGTCAGCGAGGTGAGAATGGTAATCGTGAGAGGAAGGTGCTTGGCGACGACTGAGAAAGCTAAAGGCAGTTCGGGAACTTCGCTGACTGTAGCACAGGCTTCAGCAGCTTTCTCGAGGACAAGCAACGTATTACGAATGTCCCTGAGGACCTGTGGTTTGGTTATTTCGAGGCCAGGCATTGCGATTGTTGTTGAGTGGCAATCTGGTTGGTATTGAAATTTTACACAGATGAGTGCTTTTCTGAAATTGTACTATGTTCATCAGGAAAGTTTTGTAAATACGCAGAATTGAGGGGGTGTGGAGATGATATAGGGGTCCATATAGTCACTGCACATGTGTATAAGTCGAGCAGATGGACATTTACTGGCAACCAGGCGTGCCGCGAGGCGGCGTCAGGGATGTGCCACGTCACAGAGAGCCGCAGTAATGCCCGTTACGCCAATTACTGGCTGCCGTGGCGTGGGGACACCTCATCCATGCAGCCCCCAGCCTAATAAGCGAAGCAATGCGGAAACACTGCACACACCCACCAAAAGGGACTAGCGTGAGACGCACAGTCACACGGGTGCCTCGGATTAATGATTGCCACTGATCCTGTCATATGCATGGGTTTAGCTGATGGTTTAAAGCATATACTTTTCATATTTGCTCTATATAACTGGAAAACGTGCTGAGCGCTGAGCGTGGCCAACTGCAATGTCTGGGGCAGAGATCATAGGGCTCATATCTGGCATCATCACTCTCATCGATGCCTCCGTGACGATCTATAAAGCCCTCGAGAGTGGGCTCGGCTTGCCACCTCCTTTGCGCGACAGCGTCGCACGTCTACCTCTCATTCAAGACAGCCTCATCCTAGTGAAACGAAATCTCAATAGTGATGCCTCGTCTGCCTCATCCCAAGCCGCGCTCAAGCAGGTTCTGGAGGCTTGTGCGGGGCGGGCGGCCGAGCTCCGAGATATCTCCCAAGCCATGATACCGCCGACGGCTGCTTCGAAGTTGACGAGGAGTCTCATAATAATGAAGGCGATGTCAAAGGGGAGTCATATCGGTAAGCTTGCTAGCGGGATTATGGACGACATCCATGTTCTCACCGCGAATCACGCCATCAAGGCTGCCACCAGGACGCAGGTCGAGGCGCTGATGGCTGAGATCAATCAGAGAGAAGGGAAGGTACAGGGAAGGCCTAGAGAGGCTGTGAGCGTCCCGCAAACAGGACCTGGGAAGCAGTATGTTTACAATGGAGTTGGTAACCAGAATATTGCGAGCGACAATGCCACTCAGATCAATGGGACGTGTCATGAAGCTACATTCAATTTTTCCCACAGCTGATTCCTCCTGGGAGAATTTGGCGACGTTCTCGAATAATTCAGACTCATGTACCGCCGAAAAATCAGCTGGATCTCACTTGTTCAAGTTTTTAAAGTCCTGCGAAGGTCTATTGCCATTCAAAATGTGACAGCATTTGAGCATATCAATTAATCTGTCGTGAAATAAAAGCGTGCAATATCTGAACTTTTCCCCTCGAGTTATCTATGAATCTTTTCCTAATATAGAAGTAACACCAGCCCTAAGCAAAATCTTATTATTTCATGTTACGTACGGCCCTTCGTACGGCCTAGATCTGACTTCACTTCATATGTTCCGATCTCAGAATAACTTAATGGATTGAGTCTAAATGTACTAGCAAGTCTTAAGATACGTTATGTCGCATTGCTCCTCCTCCTTGATATCGCCTTCTCTTGCAGCTGGCTCACCAACCAGTGTTTACGCAGATGCTTGGCAAGCATCAGCGGTGTCAACCCTTTGCGCCCTGCCCTGGCGTTGAGGTCCGCCCCACCACCTTCGAGGATGTCTATAGTCTGAGTATCGGCATCATCGCTCATCACAGCGTGATGTACCGCTGAATATCCCGCATGATCTCTGAGGTTGACATTTCCGGCCATGCGAACCATCATCCGTAACCCATCATTGAATCCCAGTTTCGCGGCGTGATGAAGAGCAGTCAGGCCTTTGTGGCCTGGTGTCTCGCACGAGGCGCGGTAATGAAGCAACGTCCGAACCATGGATGTTCTGCGCTTGAGAGTTGCTATTATGAGCGCCGTATTTCCTTTTCTGTCGCATACTTCCAAGTGTCCTTGGCGCGATGCCCCCGATGCCAGTTCTGCAACGATCGTGTCAAATCCTTCTAGCACAGCAAGGTGGAGAGCGGTATACCCTGCATCGTCGCAGTGGCTGATGTCTGCTTTGCGGTCAAGGAGAAAATTGACGTCCTCTAGATTCCCAAAGCGAGAAGCTCTGTGCATAAGTGTCATTCCTTCATTGGTTGCATTGGGATCCGCTCCATGTTCACATAGTAGCCAGGCAATAGAATAATCATTTTTCGCCAAAGCTAAATCAAGTAACATGTTGCTATGAAGACGAATACTTGCATTCGAGTTGCTACCAGCGGTAGCCAAGAGCCATACAATATTCTTGTTGCGGCTTTTAACAGCGTAAAACAGCGCCGGCCGCTTCTCCTTGTCCAGAGTCTCTAGATGCGCACCCTTCTTCAAAAGCAGCCATATTGTATCCTCGTATTTGTCCCTGGCAACCTGAGTCAGAGGTACTTCTCTGACCGCTTGGATCAGAGGCACCCACCCGTCGTCATTCTTCTCATTGACGTCTGCTCCGTACTCAATTAGTAGTCGTGCAATATCTGGGCCTTTGTAGGAAAATGCCCATCTTAGCGGTGACCAGTTTTGTTTGAGATCACGCTTGTTGACATCGGCTGGAAATGGTTCTCTCTCTAGCAGTCGCTGAACTCTTGACGGGCTTTTGGTCTGGATTGCGTGTATAAGAGGCAGCCATCCATCGCTCGTCGCGAGATTGAGGTTTGCACCTCGATCAAGAATGACATCGATAAGGTATCTGACATGTTGTTCGACAGCGTCTTTCAATGATGTCCACCTATGAGCTGAAGAACCCGGTGGCTGTAGGCTTGAGTGGTCGTGATAGAAGAGTTCTCTCAGAGAAGTCCATCCTGGGCTGATTTCACTGTTCACGTCGTTTTGGCTCTTCAGCAATATCTCCGCAACAGCCGTAGGCCCGTATCGTATGGCCCACGATAGCGCTGTCAATCCCAGTGCGCCGGGGATGTTGAGCTTAGCGCCTCCAGCCACCAAACTCTGTACAATGCCAATGTTGTCCATAACTGACTCTTTAAGAGCCACATGGAGTGGTGTGTCCTTGAAATTATCACGTATATTGGTGTCTGCCAAATTCTGAATAAGATACTTCGACAGACTGCGTCGACCCAGCTTGACAGCCCAGTGCAGAGCGGTTTGACCATTCGAGCATCGCGCATTAACATTAAAGCGTGTATTGATGAGTTTTTCGGCGTGAGATCGGAGGTTGAAATAGACAGCAGCATGAAGCCCCGTTATGTCGCTCAAACCATAGCCTAGTGATCCTGGGATGGCTTTGAATGCTCGCGAGAGCTTGGTGCTGTCTGAGAGTAAATTTTGAATCGCTACATTTGCTTCCTCATCGGCTCCTCGACAATCTTTGCCAATGTGAGAGATCCAATGGCTTGCAGCATATGATAAAAGAGGGGGTTTTCCGTCATCATGTGTCTCGTCAACCAGAAGGCAGGTGAGGCATGTCTTCGCCATTTCCAAGTCAGGATTTTTGAGCATGATGTTTTCTCTCAGAAGATTTTCTTTTGCGGATTCATGGATCAACCTCAATGTACCCTTTTCTGAGTCCTTAATGATCAAGCCAGCGCCCACCGATACCACCAAGTCTTCCGGAGGCTTATGTTCGCGATAGTTCTCTCCTTTGCTGGTCTGCTGCATGGCGAAGCTATCCTGCAGCTGGGTGACAGTCAGATCAACCTTTGCATGG
The DNA here is from genome assembly GCA_019775415.1 of Penicillium sp. VS I D KN. Lineage (NCBI taxonomy): Eukaryota > Fungi > Ascomycota > Eurotiomycetes > Eurotiales > Aspergillaceae > Penicillium > Penicillium sp. VS I D KN. The sequence goes on from JACWFT010000044.1 coordinate 263,865, forward strand.
ACGACCCATGTGAGGACATGCTTAGCCAGTTTTCTCTCAAAGTCTCTGTATTTGTTGATTAGGACAACTGAGGCTCTGAAAACCCCGTTTGATTCAGCAGGAAGATCGCAAAGCGCGCTTTTCATACTAGCGAGGGTAACATGATTTCTAAGATTGTCTAGATGCAGCCTGGCCAAGAGAAACCTAAGATCGGTCAGCGGAAGCTCAGGAACCAAAGTCACACTGCACCCTGACATACATGTGTATGCATGTGCATGTGAATAGTGGATATAGATATGAGCATATGTATAGGTCTCTACACTTACATGCCACTTTTTGAGGCGAGAGTGGCAACTTTATTCACCACCGACTCCCTGTGTTCGGGCTTTGCCAGTACTCGATTCAAGTTCGTATCTCTTGCAATCCGATGCCCTACATATTGACTTATGTCATTCAGCTTTGGTGAGACGGCAAGTTCAAACTTCACTTTGAGATGGCGAACTGGCGAGTTATGTCTAGACGTGAAAAGGAGCCTGATGTTGGGCGGTAGCTTCCCCAGGCCGTCCCATACGCTCTGCCATACATTATCGTTATGGCTAAAGCAGCTGTCGAGGGCGTCAAGTACCAGGTAGACTGTCTTGAATGTATCTGCCTGGGCTTTGAACAGATCCCAGTACTCGATGGAATGGAGGGATGATGAGCCTTGGAAAGATGCTTTGAACTTTGATGTTATGTCTACTGCGATGCACCCGCGGCCGGCATACGGCAAAAGTTGCTCCAATAGAATGGCCCAGAAACACGCAGGTGATAGATTTTCATCACTATCCTGGAAGTAGAAGTAGATGCAGGGTGTGTTCGGTTGTGATTTGGCTTCTTTTTCGATTGATTGTATGATAAGAGAGCTTATAAAGTGTTAGCACCTGGGCACTAAGATGCGGATGCCAACATTTTAAGGTTTCAATAAGCTGCCTTTTCTTATGCAGAGGTCACCTACGCAAGAACAGATTTCCCCGCTCCCACTTGGAAACGGGACCCTTCCGTTAGCGACCGTGAAACACACTGTTTACAGGGCGGTTGCAATTACATATTCCATGCATCCGTAGAACGGATGATGAGCTCAACGGATCTTTCCACGCTTGGAGTTCTTTGCTGTCTAGGACCCATTCTCCCGTGCCTGGCGTCGCTTGACTGAGCACGTCGACGTGCCGGTGGCGAGCTTTTGGGAGATTTTGGCCTAGCGGACGCATGAGCCAGTCGATTATGACAGTTCCTTGGACACGAGTCAGAATGAACACAACCATAAGGGTCTAAATATTTTCACCCCTCGCTACGGAGAGTTCGTAATCATACGCATTGTTTCACTTGAGCCGGTACCAGCTTCGTCGATTGCTTGCCATATCGATGGTATGCCTGGGGTTGAAGCCACGACTAAGCTAACTATCAGCACTGGTTTTGAATCAAAAGTCGCCGCGAGAGATCGATAGAAGGAGCAGACACCAGACTCACTTGTGATATTCCGCCGATCGCTGTGGTCATGGATATTATACTGATGGCTATTGCCTTGAGCCACGTTTTGGTCGCCGTGACCACCAGCAATGAATAAGCTGCCGGACGACTTGTTCTTTGCCTCGATAACTGGCCTCTCGGATCCTGAGTCTATGGAAGACATCTTCCTAGATTTTCTTTTTTTTCTTTTTCCTTTTTGCTTCTTTGAATGATTTCGAAGGTGAACGTTTTCAAGATCCAATGGTGTTGTGCTTGGAAAACAAAACCCGCAACAACTCAAATTCGTCTATTCTCGCACAAAGATCCCCCATTATTATCAAAGGGGAAGGAAAGGCCGGGGTAAATTACATCTCAGCCTCAGTGGCAGTCAGGCCGTACCCTCCACCTCGGGTAATTGGACCATATTCAGCTGACACCCAGACTGGCGCTCGGCTCTGCAAGAAGCTGCATGAATCACATTGAGTTAGATCAACCATTGGCTAGACCATCGTAGTCGCATGCACAACATAGCCAATCAATTCATTGTCTCTTGAGATGACTCCGTGTGGAGGCTCTAGCGGGCTGGCCGTGACTTCGGTCTTCAAACACTTGCCGGGCGGGCTTACCTTGGCACTATTAATTAATAACTTCCGGGTGCTTTTTTATAACCCAAGATCGCCGACCTAAATCAAAAGCAAGGATCTGCTCTCGACGATCACGCAGTTCTGATTCACTGCAATAATACTTCACATCGACATGCCCCCCCGTGATATCGCACGACGCGAAAGAGACGTGTACCCCCCTCCCCCGGAGGAGGAGAGCCGTACGAACGTAATCAGTTTCGACTTAGACGACCACAGAGAACCTGAAACGAAACCCAATTATGAAAGAGACAAGACTGAATCAGACGACGACGTCACGATGGAATCTGAAAGCGCTACTCCACAGCGCCATAATGATACCCCGGACCATGATATCTCTCCCCCACGATCCCGCGCCGAAGCTAAGGAGCCCTACAGAGTGCAGAATAAGCGTTCGTCCTCCAGAGTACGGTTCGATCAGCCTGTAGTGCCAGTTAATCGATATGGACCTCGTCTCCGTGCTGAGATTTCTCGAGAAGACTCCTACTATGGGCCACAACCACTACCGCCCCGTCAGTCGTACTCGTCATACTCATACCGCCCAGTGGGCTATGCGGAATCTAATCCTGAAGAGCCAAGTGATCCCATTTCGTACTCATCAAGTCGTCCAAAGGGCCCACCGGCCGGTCGTGTCTCTGATCAGTATCCACCTGAGATCCACCGACCCCAGCAACACCAGCAACCCCAGCAACCCAGGCAATACCAGCAGCCCCAGCAATACCAGCAACACCAGCAACCCCAGCAACCCAGGCAATACCAGCAGCCCCAGCAATACCAGCAGCCCCAGCAATACCAGCAGCCCCAGCAATACCAGCAGCCCCAGCAATACCAGCAGCCCAGGCAATACCAGCAGCCCAGGCATTACCAGCAGCCCCAGCAATATTGGTACCCTCATAGCAATCCTTTTGGCGCTCACTATCCTCCGAGTCACCCCAATCATCATCAGCAATATCTCTTGGACCCAAGCTGGCCACACTCTCACACAGCCCCTTATGCATCACCTTACGCAGCCCCTCCCTCTGTTTCTTCCACCTCTGTTTCTCCTCGCCCTTCTCAGAATTCGCAAGATGGTGCAATTCTGGACGTTGAAAAAATTAGAATTGAGGCCCAGCTGGAGGTTATGAGGGCCATGGAACACAAAACCAAAGCTGCAGACGAGCGGAAAGAATTCGAGGTGCGAATTCGGAAGGAGGCTGAAGAAAAGCTTCAACAGCGACTCGAGGCCATGAGGCAAGAAGAAGAAGAGGGCAGAAAAAAGGCCGCAAAAATGAAAAGCGATGCTGAGAAGGTGGCGAGGGAGGAGCTGCAGGCTGAGCGACGTGCGCAAGCCGAGCGAGAGCGACTCGCTGCGATGCAGGCCAAGCGTGTCGAGGATGACATGAGGGTCAAAATAGAACGGGAAAGGTTGACAGAAGTGGCGATAAGAGAGGCGAGGGCGAGACAGAGTGAAGAGATTGACAGATTGACAAGGGAGAAAATGCTACAAAGTGTCGGGGAGATTGCAGATTTGGCCAAAGAAAAAATGCTGCTTGACCTAGGATTGGGAAAGGAAATCTTTGAGAATCCATCTGAGGAGGAGGTTCTTCACGGCACAGGGAGGCATGAGGCGCACGCGAGCGACATGGCGATGGGAACGAGGAAGACTAGAGTAGAAGAACAGGCAGTCTGGCACCAATCGGAAAGGACACCTTCCATGACAGGGTCACGATCCCGACATCGAAATATCCGCAATGTCCTCAGGCATCGGAAGGTGCCGCGAGGACGAGCTGCGGAGGAAAACCAAGAACAAGTGCCTAGTATGGGGACCCGACAAGCATCCCAGCGCTCTAGCAGCATTTCCGTACTTTCCTCCGCGACTCACACCTCTACTGAGCCTGAAGGTGAAATCCCGTGGCCGGGCGTTCCTCCACCTGCGCCGTTTGCTCCAGGAAAGAATCTGGACAGCGACTTGGAAACTCGAAGCAGTAGCCGCACCGGTAGCAGATACATCTCGAGTGATTCAATAAGGAGCCGAAAATCTTACAAGACATACGATAGTCATAGTAGTGTTGACGAGAGACACCCCCGGCAAGACTTTTTTGATCCGCAATTAGAAGATGTGGCTGACTACATCTTTGAGGCCATGATGCGTAGGTTTGCAGGATGGCCAGGGTCGAGTATTCCAATACCCCGACCTCCGTGCGATTGTGGTTCATCGGACCATATTAGCTCATTCTCGGTGGGATCTGAGTCTGCTCATGATGAGACAGCCACAGCGCCAAGTCGTTCATCAAAGTCGATCCGCACCCATGAGACGAATAGTAGCGACAGACGAGCAACACGCCCAAAACCAACAAGAGAACAAGAACCTCTACGGCCTAGTAGCAGCTTTTCAGATGGATCCAACGCTTCTAAGGCTCAGTCATACGCAGACCCTGTCATACTGGCAATTGGTCCTAATACGGAGAAGTCTCAAGCAACGACTGAAATCGATGACTCGGCAGCGTGGGTCAACTCTTTAATCGAAGATGAGACGAGGTACGATAATGAGATTTCTCAGGAGGTAGATCTCGATAATTCATTCCCCGAGCATCATTTGCCGATCAGGGAGCACTCGTGTACTCTCATGTAGCTCGAAGGTGTCTGTAGAACTTGGAGAGACTTCTGGGCGATTGCGATGTATCGTATTTAATGCCTTGAAAAACAACGAAGTCTGGGGGGTCAAGGCACTTTAGAACATCCCCTCATCGGATCACCAAAAAGGAGCTCATGAAATAACCTTGCCGGAATTGAGGTTCTGAAACATGGCTCACTTCACAGGTAAAAAAAGAATTTCTACCGTAGATAATGTCGGAGTTTGGGAAGCAGTTGGCTAACTCCGTGATCCCAGACAGCAAACTGGCTGTAGATCAGATCAGGACCTAGCACGTGACTTTGAGCAGTCCGGGTCCAAGTCAAGTAGATGAGGTCAAAGGGCAATCCAGATAGGATAAAGGATGATCAACTTGAATGGTAAATTTAACAATCGATAGAAAGTCCGTAGGCTTCTGTCTGTAGGCTCTGGTCCTTCACATCAGATGGAAAAGCGTACCTTATTGAAATACATCAGATGAAGGATAGATACCTGTAAGGACTGTTTGTTTTGGTAGGTAGAAATAAATAATGTAGGGATCAAATAAGGGGTTAAAACAATACTTAAGGGCAGGATCAATAAAGATATTAAGGGATTTGGGATAGAATGAGCAGTAGAAGTCGGCATAGGAGAGGAAGGCCATGTTTGCGCTTCAGACATATGAAGGACATTTAGGTGCAAAATAGCATCGTCCAGGGTATTCAGGATAAACAGCCTGATAGGGCTGAAGACTAGGGCGGTAAGAAGAAATTCCCGGGCGAATCAAAAACGACTGGTAAGCATGTACACACAACAGCCAAAAGTATGGCCGACCTCACCTGGCGCCCATTGTTCGGTACTGGGCGCCTCGCCGCTTTATCCAGGCGGCCTTCAGGCGGCTTCAGGCAGCACTTCACCCACCCTTATAATACCTAAGAGTAAGGACTGAATTTTACCTTCGTCGTAGATTTCGATAACTCTAATGTCGGATTTATACGCTGCACATAAATTCTGGTGTATGCAAGGAAGCGACCGTACACAGGGAAATAGGATCGTGCGATCGAAGATCCACGGTTGTGGAAGGATGACCAGACACGAGAGAGAGAAACGAATTAGTCGGCAGTATTAGACAAAAAGGTTGAACAGTGGTAGGTCAACGCAGTACGGTCAGGTAGGCCTAGGAATTCTACTCATGAATATGAAAGATGCCAAACTTGCTCTATTAGACTAGGAAAATAGGCAGTATTTATAACTTAGGGTACATAGCAGAATGTCGTAGGAAAAGACTAATAAAAACCGAAATAATAGAGGGGGGATACGATAAGAAACCCGTTTTCTCCATTTATAAATATTGACATATAATAGCTTAGAAATCTTACGTATCGTTCTCCTAAGAACTAAGGAAGACTACCGGTATACACGTCATATCTATAATAAGTTAGCGCCTCTTAAATATATACTTTAGCTCTTTTACGGGTCTCTAACTACCTCCGCTAGATTCCTCTCACTACACCTGAAGGTGGTGTGTAAGAATATACTCTACTAGTCAGGGTAGAGGCCTGTCAATCAGGTAGGAAAAAGGTGCCAAGTCCAATTGCTCAAAGAAGTCAAAGACTGTTTCTTGGAGGATCGAAGACCTCCTGTTCATGGCTCAATTTATGTAGTCTTCTTCCAAAACAGGAAGGAGGGTTCAACGCAAGATAGGAGGGGAAACACGAGATATGAAACCTCGACAAGGTCCTTCCCTGCACAGACTCTTCTTCGTGTTATTAGCGAAAAATTAGCGGTTCACCGCCGAAAGGCTACCGCTCTGCCTGTCTTCCATAGTTCTCTGGGCCTGAGGCAGCAACATGTCAATGACCTCATGGCAGGGTACATCATAACACCCGGTTCCCTCAAGCTCCGTTTAAGAATATCATTTTTAACCAAGGCCTTCGCGAAATTATCTGTATTAAGACTAATACAGCCTTCAGTCCGAAAGGTCGTGACCAGCGCGGCGATATCCTTTTCTCTAACCTTCGGGGCCCATGGCCATTCAGCTCGAAATTCCTCAAGCTGACCTTAGCTCTTCCCCTATAGGAGCTTTACTTGTCAGAGTGCAGTCGTTCATCAATCTCTCGTAAAAGAAAATCCAGAGCGGAGGAAAATCTAGTACAAGAGAAATCTAAGCAGGTTGAAAAATGAAAGGGCGGGAGTATTCGCTACTGAGGAATATTTGACGACTGGAGAATTTGAGTAGCTTGGCTTTTATCTATTTGCTAAACTTCCTTGCTGGCTAAATTTAGAGATAGTTAATCTTCGTATTCGCGCAATATTATCCATCTGGGGAAATTCTAACCGTTCGGTTTCAATGGAGATAAGGCGACGAATTCATTTTCCCGATGTACGCAGCGCGCACTGAATATCTGCTGCTATGCGGGAGTGCTGTCAAGGCCTGCCGACAGCTTGATGGTAGCCAGCCCACTGAACAACCGTTTCATGGCGCTCGCCGGGCGAACCCCCTGATTGGTCGCCGTTCTATAAGTACAAAACAAAGGAAATTCAAAACCACGGTGGCCCATGCGAGGTTAAAATTCGATGGGATATGCAAGTGCGAAGAGACGACGGTTCTAGTAAGATCGAAGCAAACCAAAAAAATGCATCTGAGCTCAGGTGAGAGGGCCAGTGCGGTGGTTGTACGACGGATGATGAGAATCACCCGCTCCCACCCAGCTTCTCACCCAGTCTATTGCGCACTCACCTTACTCGCCCGGGCTGCACCCACCCGACTATTCTCCGCACATAAGCCACACGCCATATGGCCATGCCAACTTTATCTTTTGGCTCAGGCATTCAGCTTTTCTGCCTAGCAATCTCGCGGCTGCTACGAAACTTGCGATTTTCAATGCCCAACGAGTCACTTGCTCATGGCCTTTCCTTCATACAGGCAGCCAAAAAGTTTACTAAGGGCGGGGTTGTGTGAAGAGTCACGAAGATTTTTCGTTGACTTGTAGCAGTAGTTATGCCGTGATGGTCTATGCCTATCCTCTGCGGCAAGAATATGCTTCTTGGAATTATTCGCTACGAGATAAAACCATCACGCAATATTTCATGCAAGACGCCAAAGAATACCCCGGCTCTAGCTATGATTGCTCATGGAATCAGATCGAAAACTGTGACGTGGCCATGCTTGAGAGGCCAGACAAGGAGAACAAGGGACGACAGGACATGCTTTCTGGCGCAGAATAGGTAAGGGTTCGATGCGTACGGAGAATTCGCATATTGTTAGTGTACGAGACTCGACAGGCCGCGCCGGGCCGACCCAATTGAATAGATAATTGCAGCACTTTTCTTGGAGACAGGCTGAGTTATGGGTATGCTTCCTGTTCACTGGCGGTACAACTGCATTTTAACGACGCTAACGGGATTGAAAGGCCAATCATATTCTCTTACTGAAGTACTGTGGAGCTAATGACGGGGCCCTAAAAAACACTCAAAGCACAAGCGGAGCTGCTCTAGGTTGGCGCTTAGACTGAGGGTGTACGGCGGCAGATTTAGGTATGTGGGTTTTATATCCCCTTCCTGCCCAAGGCATCCCAAGCAAACAACGTACTCGCTAGTGGCTACCTCGTTGTTCAAGCATTCGTTCGTCTATATTCGTCACACGGGATATTCTATATACGAGATATCAAGTTTACCAGTGAATTTTGTGTTTGTCATGAAGCTTTAGTCTTGATTCTGTCTAATTAGATCCTCCACCCTCTCAATAGATTTTAGCTTCATCAACAACCTGGCAATCCTTTTTCCTCCCTTTATATCTCTCTAACATTTTCTACTACACTTAAAGACGCTTGGAACCAATACAGGATATAATGCCTCTCGCATATATACTCTCTTCTACTCACCTAGTTCGTTATAAAATGGCTTCAGGAGAACATCCTACTTTCTACCGCCGAAATTAATGGCTTTCACCCACGATATCATCATCCGCTTAACATAGCTAAGGTGCTGATACAGTCACGAGTTTCGTGATGAGATCCCTAACAGGACGAGAGCGCAACTCAGTACGGCAATGCTATTCTACTGCTTTATATCTGCGAGGACAGGGTAAATACATAATTACATTGCTCAGAAAGCTATGGAAAGATAGCCTAGAGAAGATAGAAACGAGATAGTGCTGGGTATATCTTATCGACTCGACTCGCATGTCGCAGCTCCAATGATGGAAGTTGTCAAGACATGGGCAACTAACCACCTTGGTGGAAAAGCTCTAGGTGCTTAACGAGAAGCTAGTTGGCCTGGACTTCCCCTAGTAGTCCTTACCATCATGTAGCAGTAATGGGAGACCGCATATCAGACTAGTGGCTTCAAGCTGGGAGAATTAGGCTTCGGCACATGGGGTTGGGGTTGTGGTTTGGGTGGGGTGGGGTGGGGTGGGGTGGGGTTGAAATGGGGGCTGAACCCCAATTGGGCCCCATATGCCCCCCATTAATATGGGTCCAGAATTATGTGTATTTTTCATAAAGTATGCAGAAATACTGGTTTTGGATGGGTAAAAAACCACTTTAAATACCATATTCAATATAATCCTTAGTAAATTATGGCTTATAAGCTTATATATAAGGTATTAGCCTTAAAATATAGCTTATTCTTTGTTAAAATAATATATAAAGGTAATTAGGGTAAAGACCTATATATATGGTTAATAAGGTGGTGAAGTTACTCATTCTATATGTATATATATCCCCCATCAGCATAGCAAATCAGCCACTTCCAAAATTACCACTTTATATCATACCCAGCCACTCTAAATCTAGGGTAATATAGGGTAATATAGTATAATTAGCTTGTATTAACCTATATTTTATATAATTACAGTAGGTATTATGGAAGATATAAGATATAGTGGTTGCTGTACATATACGGACCAGAACAGATGTAATCAAAACAAGAAATATGCAAAATCAGGCCGAATCAGGCATCTACGCTAACCTCGGTTAAAAAGGCGCCCCCATTGGGGCCCAATGTGGCCCCCAATGGGGGCATGGATTTCTTGGGGTGGGGTGGGGATTGGAATTTGGTCATTGGGGCCCCATTTGACGAAGCCTAGGGAGAATATGGGAGCATCGGAGTCGGCCTCTCCATAGGCAGCCAAAAACGATCACTGTCCACTGAAATCGACATGACAAAGGCAATACCGGAATAGCTGAAGCTTGACATATCCGGGTAGCGAGTGACAGTAACCTTTGTGAGAAATGCAGCGAGATCATTGCATGGATATTGTTCCCGCTATGCAAAGAGCAAATATATCAGACGCTCGAGGGCTTTTTGCGTTTGTCCAAGATACAACAGAAAAAAAAAGACAGAAAAGAGAATGCATTAGACGTTTGGCAAATCTACAATTGGAATCTCACTGACCATTTATACGGGTATCCTCCGATTCGACATCAGAGAATCACCGCTGAATCACGTTGGGCATCGACGTCAATGTCACGTGATAAATCCTAATCGCGCCATTTGCGAATATAATAACATTTAAGTACTCTAGCCCAGCTTTCGACCCACAAAGACTGAAAGCCCTTGATACAGACAACAGAATTTCAAGATGGCAACTCCAGCTGTCCAAATGGTATGGAGTCTCAGCGAAAGTTCCCAATCAGCGTTTTCTGTCTTCAGAGGTGTTTTAGCTGCGGCTACAAGCGACAATGTTCAAGTCCTTGCCATCATGGCTTGCGAAAAGTTCGGCACTACAATTGCTATGAGCACCCAAACAACAACTAAGGTCTTGTCCACCATCGTCCCATCGCCAGAACCGACTCCTATCAGTTTCTTGAAGGGTTATGTAGGCTTCTTCAAAGGCGACTGCGCAAGTCAGCTTGGTACGAGTTTGGCTGGCACCCATTTCCTAGGATTAGCTGCTGCTCTTGTGACCACAATTGGCCCCTTCAACGGTGCAAGTGCTCTTGACATTATGCTTAAGCATTCTGCAACTGACCTAACGTTGCTCCCGACAGTCAGGCACCTGAACGATCTATTAGTGAGCCTCGAGGCTAGGTCATACGGCTGTGGCTTTGCCGATTCCGTGTTGGGGTGGCAAATCCTTCTAGAGAGAGAGGCGCTACCTCATATTGCTTCTGAAGAAGCTCGTCAACGTCTAGTCCAAGGATCTCTACGAGTACCTTCCTCGGAGATTATAGCTGGCATTGTTGATGCTTTTCGTCAAGTGGCAAGAATGGGATCTTCTACTATATCAGGGGCGACAATCAAAGTCCATGAAGCCGCAGCTTGGATTTTAGCCTTCGCACAATGGTGTCTTGAGATTCCTCCTTCTGTATACTTGGAAGGTATCCCAGATGCTGTTTGCGAACAGGCCCAGTCGCAAGTCAAGATCATTGTTATGACCAAAGAACCAAACGGGCCCTTTGAATTGACTATCCACCATAAGTTGGAGGACATAACCCATCTCATAGAGCCTGGTTCTCAGGAACTAATCTGTGGGATGGTAACCATTGAATCTTACTTCCCGTGGCTGTTTCGACGAATTGGCTTCGAGAGTGTCGACCTCCGGTTGCTTCGTCAAGCCCTCGAACATGCAATTCCCCAAGTCTTATCGGCAATGCAGTGTAAAAGATTCGCTCGCCTTGGTCAAACTACCAATTCTGTACAATTTCTTGGTTCTGTCAGCAACTCAATAAACAGTTGCTGCCTTACTCCACTTCCCGAAATGAGGATTATTTGCGAAACCTATGCAAAAGCTCTTGCCTTAGATGGGCAAGTAAATTTCGCCACTCTCGATAGGGGGATGCTTGTGGGTGATCTTCCACTAGTTTCTCTTCACCTCCAATCTTTGGTGATGAAGTGCCCATGTGAACAGTGCTGTACGTGCACACAACGATACTACAACCCAATTTCAAATAGTGACTTCTGCTACAAAGAAAATTTTTTCCGATCACTAGGTTTTATAACCACAGAGATCCTTGTTCTTTCTCTTTTCCAGCCCTCAAAACCCATCTTGGTTAAGGCATCACTCGAGAGAAGAGGAGGCTTGCCAGCGCTGGATGACACCATCTCTAGGGTTATCAAAACTGGAGACACATGTGAATTTGAGGATATGGATCTTTTGGAATGGGCAAGAAGTATGATTGGCCATGACTTTGAGGACGAGGATCGAAGTTTGTTTTTGACCTCAGGAAAAGGCCAGGTCATTTATCCTATCGTTTTCAACACATTCGAGATTGAGAAACATGGATACCTAAAGCTTTCTTGCTTATCAGGGACACTAAGATATGACAATGACACGTTCAATGTCGTATCAACGCCTGAAAGTGTTAGCTATGCATCGACCCTAGATCTGAAACTACCCACTTGGCCGGAGGTTTTTCAGCCTGTCAACCTTTTCAGAGATTTCAAATTATCATGGGATTTAGGTGTTCAAGATGGCAGAGAACTCCACATTAAACTGATTTTGATATGCACAAGTGGCCGTGTTATTGCCCAAATCGATCCTCTGAACATCCTTCTTGCTTTAAGAGACTCACTTTTGCTCGAAAGATGTCCCCATGATCGCCGAACTCCACTCAATGATACAGACAAATTTGTATCATATACTACTCCTTGGTGCCAGGTTGGAGAGAACTCGGACTCTGACATGCAGGAGAGTATAGCTTCACATCCCAGCTTACTGATTAGTGTACCTGCTGTTGATGGTGCCAATGATCTTCGTTGCTTTGCACTTGCATCTTACGGAGAGGGGTGTGTCCTGCGGAGAGGCTCTTGCCTTCAGTGCTGTCTTAATCTGTGTAGAGGCGCTGATATTCAAACTCTTATTCTATGAACTTTCTCTTTTACAAACGCCAGATAGAACACATGATTACATGAATGGGAATTTTATTATAACATCAAAATAGCTTCTTGTATTCTTTTTGGCATGCTTCTTGATTGGATGGCCTCCAGACCCTTTTTTAATAACGCCCATTCGTTGATCTTTTGTATTGAATATCTAAATCGGATGAGTCTATCTTCTCACAGAAGTCTGTTATGCGCAGGATTTTATTCACCAATAGCACTTGGCATCTGAACCTTTAATTAGATCGATTATCATTCGAACTTACGGCAATAAACTGCTTGGACATAATATCATCAATATATTTGGGAAGATAAAACGTCAATCAATTACTACCCTACACATGATGTATATCAAAAGTATGGTGCTGGGTAGCTATATGATGTAGTAAGGCTACTTCACACTAGATGCAATTGACTGGAATACTTTAAATTGATAGTGTGAAAGTAGCGTGTAACCCATCCAGCGTTATGACATAAAGCCCCTCGTGTGTAAAGTATCAAAAGCAATTATTTAGTATCTAGGACATTTAGTGGAGCCTTTACTTAGAATTATTAAGATAATTCCTGGAAGCATATAACAGTAGCGGTCTATTAGATACTAACCTGATTGGCTTAGTGTATGCATTGATATGCACACACTTAGTGCGGGGTATCGCACATATATATGTTGATAGTATCTAATAGACCGTTATATAACGTAATTCCCTAGCGAGCGGGACACCCTATTAAATTTTGAATATTCAAACTAGAATATTTCAGCCGAAAAAATATAGAATTTAAAATCTAAGCTAATTAATTAAATTTAGATAGGGCGTTCTCTTATACCCCTGAATATTATACTTAGACACAACCTCCAGAAGCGGATATGGCAGACACAGAAGGATATATATATCCAGCCAACATCAACTTCCCTACCATCACAGAGCACGAGATCCAGGAAGCCATACGAGCTTCTCCCGCAGGCAAGGCCCCCGGAGAAGACGCAATTCCGAATTCTCTCTGGCACAAGCTAATCAAAATTCCCGTGGTCATGAGCACGCTCCACCAGCTCTTTAACGCGTGTGTCCGGATTGGGTGCAACCCAAGCCATTTCTAGAGGTCTATCACCGTGGTGCTCCGCAAAGCTGGTGACTGAGACTACCAGGAAGCCAAGTCATATCGACCAGTTGCTCTTCTTAACACAATTGCTAAATTCCTTAAGTCTATTATCGCAAGACGCATATCATACGATGTGGAAGAGCATGGATTGCTACCAAAAGGTCATCTCGGAGGTAGACGGGGCATATCGACAGAGCACGCTATTTAAATCATGCTAGATCGGATACGTAGCGCGTGGGGAAGGGGCTCTATGGTCTCTCTTCTTATACTAGACGTATCTAGAGCCTACTATTACGCGGTGCTAACTAGTCATAGTGAGTATCGCTCGTAGTGGTTATATACATACGTCGAGGCTCGTCCTTAAGTCTTAGTCGCAATCGTACTATTGCCGTTAGGCCTTACACGGGCTTAGATCTATAGAGTAGACTCTTATTAGGCAGTGCTAGATAGTAGCGCCTAGTTAAGCTATGCTTAGGATCTATGTTAAGTGACAAGAGACTAAGTATATCTCTCCTAGTAGGGTAGTTATCTTAAGTACGAAATAAGTATAAAGCTAGAACTATAGGTTCTAAGTAATAATATATAATTAAACGCGAAGAACTAAATATATATATAGTAATAAGCGTCCTTATATATATAATCTATTATATCGCTTAATAAGTCTAGGACTTATCGCTTAATTTATTCTAGCCTTATCGCCTAATAAGCTATACTTATCGCTTAATAAATTATTATATAGTCTCCTTCCTAAGATCCCTATCTTTCTTAGGATCCTAACTATCCTAGGATCCTATCTATTATAGGATATATTATGGTTATTAGTAACTATAGCTTATTATAGGGTATTATTAATCCTAGAATACTCTATATCCTAAGATCCTCCTTATTAGGCCTAAACTATGGTTTATTATAGGATAGTTTCGATTATAGGGTAGAATCCGCTATAGGATCTTCTTCTATTAAGGTAAATCATAGTTAATTATAGGATAGTCCTTATCCTACGATTTCCTTTATTATATAATTAGCGGGTTCCTATAGTATATAGAACTATAGTCCTTTCGCTATCCCTCTTAGTTATTTAGTATTATTTATCTTATATAAATAGGCTATAGTTCTCCTAAACTATACTCTATATATAATCTATATATTATTCCTTTTATCCTAGATAATTAGGTATAATTATCCTATAAGTAGTATAGTCCCTTATAGGTCTATAATATTATTCTCTTCTTTTCTAGGTCTTTATTCTTAAAGACTTTTATATCTTATAATTACCTACTCCCTCTTTTAGTAAGTATTAGTTTCTTTTTCTTTTTTATCTTTTAGTTATAACTCTATTACTATATCTTTATCTAAATCTTTTATTTAAAAGAATTAACTAAGTAACTATATTTCTATAGAAGGTTATTAATCTATTATTTCTTATAACTATTATATTTACCTTAAGAGAGTATATATTTAATCTAACTATTTAGATTATTATAGTAATTATATAAAGGGTAGTAGTAGTATTAAGTATACTATAATCTATCCTTTATATTTTAATACTAAATAGTATTAGTTAGTAAAATTATAAGAGGAAATTACTAAAAAGCACTATCTTACTCTTACTATTAGTTAAGAGGCTATAGCTACTACTATATACCTTAAATATTATAAAGCTTTACTTTAGTCCCGCGCTAGGGACTTTATTACTTATAACTTTAAAGAAATCGCTAAGTTAGAAGAGCTTAAGTATTATAAAAAAGAAGAATTAGATTGTCTTAAAAAAGAATATATTAAGGCTAATTATTAAAAAGACTATAAGAAAGATACTATTTAGGCCGCTAATAAATATTCTAGTTTTTCCTTTATTAATAACCCTTAGGTCCTTATAGCTTTATTAGAGGATCCTACTCTAATATAGATAATTATATTAGCTAGTCTTTTATCGCTCTTCTTTTAGGACGAAATTAACTTAGCTTTACTTTTATCTAGTATAATATAGTCCCCTTCTCCTAGAGATAGTACTATTAAACTAGCTAAGGGTAGCCTATTAGGTTTTTAATAGGCTCTTATATATTATCTAAGGTATTATATCCTTATTATTTTATTAAGTAGTAATATTTACTATTAACTCTCTTATAGTTTAGGATTTCTTCTACTTTATATTCTTATTCTATATCTTTTATAATTTTAATATTAGTAGCGATAGACGTTTCTTTTAGTATATATTCTAATAATAAAATATAGAATATTAGGTAAATTTATTTTATATTATTAGATAATTATAAATAGTAATTAACTAATCCTATTTTTTCTTTAATTATAAAAGGTCCTAATTTTTAGTAGTCTAGTTTATTACTTAGTTATTTAGTTTTAATATTTTAATATAGTAGATATATTTTATCCTCTTTTTATAGCTTAGGCCCTTCTTATTAGGTCTTATTATAATATATCTTTATCTAGAGGTTAAAGAATTTAATATCTCTAGTTATTTAGAGGTATAGCTATTTAATATTAGTAACTAGAATCCTTAATAATTTAGCTACTATATAGTTACTAATTAGTTCTTTAATAATACTTAGATTATATCTATAATTTATAAAGAATAGTGATTCTTTAGTTATTATATATATTATATTATTATATATAAACTATATAATTAGTAATAGCCTTACTTAATTATTTTATTAGTAGTTTATATAGTATCTTAGATATTATTCTAGTATTTAGTTAACTTACTTTATTTAGCTATTAGTTTATAGGTAGTAAGTAGTAGAGAGTCTATATTTAATACTAATTTAGTCTATAAATAAACGCTATATATTTAATATAAAGAGTTTATCTTTATTAGAAGTAATAATTTATAATAATCTATAGTTTATAAAGATATATACTACTAGTAGGCTTACTATTTATTCTACTATAATCCTTTTAATTATAAAGATTATATAGGTATATTTAGTAAGTCTATCTATTATAACTATAATTATATTATACCCTTCTAATTCTAGTAGTTTTATAATAAAATCTATAGTAATCTATTCCTATAGTTTTATAGATACTTCTAGTATCTATATTTATCTATAAGATAGATATCTAGTTAGCTTATCCCTTATATAAGTATTATACTTCTTAATATAACTTTATATTTTCTTATATATATTTAGAATATAGAAGTTCCTAGTAATAAGTTTAATTATTTCCTTAATTCCCTAGTATCTACTAATAGGCTTATTATAATATTTTTTAATAATTAATTTTTATAGTAGTCCTAGAATATAGATTAGGCTATATATTATAAGTAGTCCTTCTTATAAAGTTATATATCTATTTTTTTTATCTAAGATTATCTATTATAGATTCTTATCTAAGGCTATAGCTTCTTTGATTTTTTCTATTTATATATTATCTTATAACTCGCTAATTACTATAAGTATTTAGTAGTTATAAATTAAATTCCCTTTTTTATTAGTTATTAATATAGCTAGTATAGCCTCTTTAACTCCTTTCTTATAGTCTAATCTATAACTAAATATATCTATCTAGCTATTAGCTTTTCTATTATAGTATTTAATCCTATAATTATATTATATAAGGGTCTTAGTCTATTATACCTATCTTTTTATAAGCTCTTTTATTATTATAAAGAATATAAGGTTCTTATAGTCTAATTTAACTAAAACCTAGTATTTTATTCCTTCTAGATATAGTCTCTAGACTTTAAATACTAATATTATAGCTAATAGTTCTTTATTATAGATATTATAGTTAAGCTTAGCTTATATTATTTTTTATAATTAGAAGATAACTATCTTTAGTCCTCCTATACTATTAATAACTATATTTTAGGTTATTCTTACCCCTAGGGTATAATCTAATATATTAGTTTCTATTATAATTAGTAGTTCTAGGTTAAATATATAAAGAATAGTTCTTTTCTTAAATAATTACTTTAGTTTATTAAATAATTAGTCCACTTTCTTAGTCTATTCCTATTTCTAATCTTTCTTAGTAAGTTTATTAAGTCCTATAGCTACCTTCCTAAAGCTATCTATACTTCTTTAGTAGTAATTATATAGTCCTAAAAACTATTATACTTCTTTAAGATTCTTTAGTTATAGCCACTCTAGGATACTTTAAATCTTCTTTTCTTTTATACTAAACTTATCACTACTAATAATATATCCTAGAAACCCTATTTCTTATATATAGAATTCGCACTTTTTAAGTTTAAGAGTTACTTTAGCCTCTCTTAACTTTAAGAGTACTTTCTTATTATACTCCTAATACTCTTTTAGAGTCTTTAAGAATATAAGGATATTATCTAGGTATATTATTATAAATATATTAAGGTAATCTTTTAGTATACTAAAGATAAAGCGTTAGAATAATATTAGTATATTAGTAAGTCTAAATAATATTACTATATATTTATAGTATTTAAATTTAGTTCTAAAAGCCGTTTTCTATTTATATCCTTTTTTAATATAAAGGTAATTATATATCTTTATAATATTAAACTTTAAAAAGTATTTAGCTCTATAGATCTAGTCCTAGATCTCTTAGATTAATAATAATAAATATTAGTCTTTCTTTATAATTAAGTTTAGTTATTAATAGTCTATATATACTTATAGACTTCTATCTTTCTTTAGTATAAATAGGATTAGATATCCTATTAATAATATAGAGTGTCTAATATAGCCTTTTTCTAGGTTTATTTTAATATATTCCTTTAGTATCTAAGACTCTTTCTTAGATAACTAATAGATTTTTATATAAATTAGTTCTTTACTCTTTATAAGATTAATCTTATAATTATAAGGCCTATGCTCTAGTAGCTAGTCTATTAGTGGTGCTATAAATATATCCTAGAACTTATAGTATTCTTTTAGTAGTTCTAGTACTTCTTCTCTTATTATATAGAAGGCTATTAATTCTTTATATATTATAATATATTCTTTAAGCTTATTATCTAATATATTTAGTCTTTATTCTAGGTTCCTAATAATACTTATATCTATAGGCTATTAGTCTATTACCTTTAGTAGAGATATATTTATCTATCTTAGTATATTCTTAGGATTACTTACTTCTATACTAAGGTCCTTTATAGGCTTTCTTATCTTACTTATCTACTATCTCTCTACCTATCTATAGTTATAGTTATTAAATTATATTATTCTAATATTTTATATAATAATAGGGTTATAGTACTATAATTATAGTATTCTTAATATTATATTATATCCCCTAATAGATATAATATTAAAGCTAATAATCTTAAAGTAGTTTCTAATAATTATTAGTTAAGATTAAGTTTTATATATAATTATTAGTCCTAATAGTTCCCTATTTAATCTAATAATAGATATACCCTTTAGTTTCTTATTTTATAGTGCCTATAGTCTTTAAATATATCTTAGGTCTATAAAGTTTCTATATACTCTTAAATTAATTAGTACTCTAACTATTTTAAGTAGGATTTTTACTTCTACCTTTAGGTATACTCTCTATTATATAGCTATAAGCTACTACTCTTGCCTAGTTTTTACTAGTATCTTATTATAAATTTTAATTTTTTTAGGAGTTTCGTTAGGCGTGATCTATTATATAGTCCCTAAAGCTATATAATTATTATCCTAGGGCTCTATAGCTCCTTAGGTTTCGATTATAGGTCCTAGGTTAGTAAGGTCCTCCCCTAAGAGCTAATTTACTCCTAGGTTCCCTTTTATAGGTCCTAGGTAGTTATATAACCTATTCCCTATAACTATTTCCTTAGGTCTTAGCTCTTATATTATTAGATCTTAGGAGCTAGTATTATTCTAGTCTCTATACTAAGTCTATCCTTAATTCTTAATTTCTATAGTTTCGTTTTTCTAGTCTATTTCTAGGAATTCGCTTTCTATAGGGCTTAGTGCTTTAGCCTTTACGCTAGTATTTTAGAGTTTCTCTATAATCTTATTCTAGTAATAGATTATTTTGTCTATAGCGCTCTCGCTAGTAATTATTTTAGTATAGATATCCTAGTTCTATCTATCTTCTTTAGTAAGGCTTAATCCTTTAGCCTACTATTATTCTAATTCCTTAGTCTCTTCCTATTCCTTAGCCCACTATAGCTATTAGATAGTATATAGCTACTAGGGTTTATTATAGCCTCCTCGCTCTTAAGTAGCTCTAAGTTATTATATTAGCTACTCTTTACTTTAGTAGTCCTTGATTTAGTGTCCTAGTTTTCTATACTTAAAATATAGGTTATTATTTTTATATTATTTCTATTCTTTATTAAGGAGTCTTACTATATTAAGCTCTATTAGTCATAGACTATAGTTATCTCCTCGCGGGGCTCTCTAGCCCTAGTTCTAATACTAGAAACGCTATCCTTATCTAGGATTCTTTCTCTATTGCTTAATTTCCTATTTCTCCTATAATTAATTAAAGTATCTATTATCGAATTTCGTTATTTAGTTAATAAGTTCTTATATTATTATTAGTTGATCGATCTATACTAGATCATCTAATATATAGGATTTTAACCCTTCTATATATTAAGGTATAAAGGTATAATCATCCTATCCTAATATAACTATAGTTTATATAAACTATATAATATATACTATAGTAGATATAGTCTAGCGGAGTACTACTAGTTTCCTTTTTATATTAGTAGTGGCGTTGATTTCTCTAAATATCTTAGTTATATAAGCTATAAAGTTACTATAGCTTATAAAGATATCTATTATAGCGGCGCTCTATTTATTATGTTTCTTTTTATAGTATTTATAGATATAGACTTTAAACTAGTCCTATACTTATCTATAAAGGTAGATTAATATAAAGATAACTTTACTCTCTTTATTAGTTAGCTATACTCTATTAATATCTAGATATATTCTTATTTATATAAGGAATCCTCTTAGCTTAGATCACGTTCTATTAAAGGGCTTAGCCTTTAGGAGCTTAATTATATAATAATGGTAAAGTCTTTATACCGCCTAGTAGAATCCTGCTAGATCCTCCTAAGTACTATCTAGCTAGAACCTAATAGTTCTCCTTAGATAGTATGTAATCCTACTTAAATCATATCTAGTAGTATATCCAAAACTATATAATCTACTATGGTTATATAAGATTAGTAAGGATTCTCCTTATAATAATCTAATCTAATCTAAGAAAACCCTTATTTTATAAAATCGTGAGGAAGGCGAGTCTGAATATATCTATTCGGACCCTAACTAAGCTATATAAATAAAAAAGGGGTTAAAATAAAAGGATTATATCCTTAGGAAGCGCTAATATACTCCTAAGTAACCAAAAAGTATTAGAAAACCCTCTTTAAAACCTATCTAAGATAAGTAATAACTAACCTATAGATATAGAGTAGTATAAGGCCTAGGGTTATCCCTAAATAACCCTAAACGCGCCTATACTATAAGAACTCTAAGGCTAGTAGGAATAACCTTATCTAGTTATAAATAATCTACTCCCTCTAGAAATTATTATAGCCCTAGGGTCTCTTAATATATAAACTAGAATCTTACTATATAATATATGGTTCTACTCTACTAACCCTAATATCTATATATTAGCTATCCTCTATATAGTAAATCTTATAATTATAGCCCTTAGAATAAACCTATCCCTATTAGTTAAAACCTAGATAAGTACTATTAGCTATAAGAATAGCTAATATTCTATAAATAAAGCCCTTCTAAAGGATATTTACCTAATTAATAAGTATAGTAGAAAGATTCACTAATTAGTAGCCTAATAGTTCCTACTTAACTATAAATAGTACTTTAAGGAGATTAGTCTATATATAGGGTAATAACTAGATAAGAAAATAAAGATTGTTTTCGCGAGCGGAAAGCTTATAAATCGAGCTAGAAATACTTAGAAGGCTTTTAAGTAGAAGATTAGCGGTTATTATACTAATCCTATCGAAACGTTCGCTAACTTTAAGGCCTAGATTAAACGGGAATTCTTAGAATATCTTAGACCTAAGAAGCGCTAAGATTACTTTAATTCGCTCTAATAAGGGACTAGAATAGTCTAAGTATATATTATAAAATTATAGTAGGTAGTAGTAGATATAGGGTTTAATATCTTAGAAGTAATCCTAATCTAATACCTTTAAAAGAGAGTGAATATAGCCCTATAATAATATTAGATAAAGATAAATATATAAGCTTCTATCTTTATAGAAGCTAAGAAACGCCTAATTAAGTTTAAATATAGATAAATACTCTTAAACTATATTAGTTAATATATAAGAGAATCTAATCTAGATACTATAGATCTATCTACTCTCCCCGCGGTTATGAATAAAACTAAAAGAGATAATAGGGTTTGCTTTAATTATAGGAAGCTAGGATATATTAAGAAGCGCTACTAAGAAGAAAGAAAGAAGCCCTCTTATTAAAACTACTTAGAAAATAGGTTTAGTTAGCTAAAGCCCTTATTAACTATATAAGATAGGCTTTATATATATCTAGTCTAGAAGGTATTAATCCCCTTGATCTAGTATAACTTAGTAATATAGAACTAGATACTCTATTAGATATCGCTATAGACTAGTCCTTATAGATTTAAGTCTCCCTAAATATAATAAATAACCTATTATTATATTTTAACTATATACTTAGGATAAAGGAGTTAAGAGTTATTATCTAAGCTATAATCGATAGTAGTGTATTATACTTCTTTATTTCCCTATATATATTAGAAAGATTAGGGTTAGAGGTACTTATTTATATCTAAAAGAAAGAGTTAGAAGTTATACTCCCTAATAATAGTTCTTTATAGATAAGAATATCTATATCCCTTCTAATATATATAGGAAACTAGATAGGGAGTATAAAGGTATAGGTCCTAGATCTAATAGACTATATATTTATTCTAGGGTATAAGTTCTTATAAACTTAAAACCCTTAATTTAACTAGACTACCTTATATATAATAATTTAGGATAGTTAAAACTAATACTATTAGATTCCCCCCTTAAAAGATATCTAGATAAACCCTAATATAAGTATGGGATTAAATCTAATATTAGGTAACTAAGCTTAGAGAGCGATCTAAAAAGAATAAATAGAAGTAGCTCTTTTTATTATCTAAGAGAAGGATTATAGCTAAGATAGGCCTTAAGTGGAAGTCCCTTATTATTAAGATAAAAGGATCTAAGAAGTTTTAGATAGGTATCCTTTAGTATTCTAAAAGGAACTACTAAATAGATTATTATTAAAGCGCCCGCTTAAACACTAGATTAATATAGGAATAGCTATACCTATTAACCTTAATTTATATCTAATATTAAAGAAGAAGCTAGATAAATAACTCTAATAGATTAAGAAGCTACTTAAACTAGGGCTTATCTAATTATTAAGTAGCCCTTAGGGCTTCCCTATTATATTTATTAAGAAACTAATAGATAAATAGTAGATATATATTAACTATTAGGCCCTAAATAAAATCACTATTAAGAATAGATATCTACTCCTAAGAATTTAGGATCTTCTAGATATAGTTAGAACTATATAGGTCCTCTTAAAGATCGACCTAGTCTTAGGATACTAGTAGATCTAAATAGATAAGAACTCTATTAAGAAGACCGCTTTTAATATTATATAGGGAAAGTATAAATAGCTAGCTATACTATTTAGATTATATAACGCACTAGCTATATTCTAGATAACTATAAATAAAATATTATAGTCCGCCCTAGGGCGATATACCCTTATTTACCTAGATAATATCCTAATATTCTCTAAAATAATTAAAGAATATTATATTTATCTTAAAGAGATCCTAACCTTACTTAGTTAATAAAGATTAATTACTAAACTAAGTAAGTATAAGATAGTAACTACTAAACTAGAGTTCTATAGCTATATTATTAGGAATAGATCTATATAGCCTATACTAGCTAAGGTTATAGTAATTTAGGACTAGCCTATATTAATAAATATCTATAAGGTCTAATAATTCCTAGATCTAGTAATATATTACCGCTAGTTTATCCGTGGATTCGCTTATATTATAATATCTCTATATAAGCTATTAAAGGATCTAGATAAATCTATATAGAAGGATAAGTTCTACCTAATTAAATAGATAATCGCTTACTAAAGTGCCTTTATTAGGCTAAAATAATAACTAGTAGAAGCCTTAGTTCTTATCTAACCTAACTTATCTAAGCCCTTTATTATTAAGATAGATATATTTAAATAGGCCTTAGGGGTAGTCCTAATATAAAAGGATGTAAAAGGGACCCTCTATCTAGTTACCTTTAATAGATAGAAACTCTAGGGCGCGGAATTAAACTATCTAATATAAGAGAAAGAGCTTCTCGCGATTAAGTATATACTCTACTTATAGGACTACTTTATTAATAATAGTTATAAGATAATAGTTATTATAGATTATATAAGCCTATAATATCTTTAGATAATAATAATATATAATAAGTGTTTAGCCTATTAGATTAAGGAATTCTAAGAATATAACCTTATAGTTAAGTATAGGAAGGGTTTAGAAGCGATTATACCTAATATAATAAGCCACTAGCTAGACTTTATTAAAATAGGCCTAGTAAATATAGCTATAAGTTACCTAATATAGTTAGCGATATTAGTAATAGCCTATATAGTTTATTATATACCTAAAGATATCTAGTTAGAAGCTATAAAGCTATTCCTAAGAATAAGAGGACTATCTAATAACTATTATATATATAGAGCGGTAGAATATTATATAGATAGACTATTATTAGAGGAGAAGATATTAGAAATAAATAAATATCTTATATTTACTTATAAAGATAGTATAAAGTCTCTATATATAGTAAACCTTTTCTAAAAGGACCTAGTTATACGCCTATATAAGGAATTTAGCTATCTAGGATCCCCTAGGTTAGGCGGAGTAGTAAAACTATAGATATAGTAGCCCTCTATATATATAGATTTAGAAGAAGAGGTCTAATTATGCTTAAACTACTAGGTCTCTTAGGGATCTAAAGAGAGCCTAGAGCGCGAGGTAGTATAATACCTTATAATAGTGGATATTTAACTATTTAAATAGTAGGGAATCGACCTTATTAGATAACTTCTATTTATACTAAATAGGAATAGCTAGATTATAATAGTAATTAATTATATAATTAGATAGCTAATTATATAAGCGGTCTTAGATATAACTAAAGAGACCCTAGTGAAGTTCCTTTACGATAATATCTTTATACCCTATAGTATACTAAAGGAGCTCTTATCTAATAATAGCCTAAACCTACTTTCTAGAGCTATATACTATTATATTTAACTATTAGAAGCTCGTTACTATATAATAACGCCTTATTATCTATAAATAAATAGGAAAGTAGAGAATCTAAATAGTCTTATTAGTTAAATACTCACGAAATACCTTATAAGTAAGCTAATATAAGTATAGGATCTCTTTCTATTATAGGCGCTATTCTCTATATATATCTATATATACTCTATTATAGGATATAGCCCCTTTTATCTAGTCTATAATATATACCCTAGGATCCTAAGTAATATAGACTCCTTAGATATACTAAGTATAGATAGAGAAGTGGTTCTTTAGAACCTTAATAACGCTAGAATAAAGGCGAACGAATTACTACTAAACTAAGCGATCTAAACGAATTATATTTAGGATTCACTAGTTATAAAAATAAGCTTCTATAAGAGAAGCTAGATACTTATAAGGAATAAGTTAGGAAAGAAGTTTAAGAGTAAATAGTTTAGCCCCTATTAAGTACTATAGGTATATCTATTAGGTATATATACTTTTATAGAACCTAGTAGATAAGTGCTATAAAATCTTATTAATAGGTCTTACTTAATTAAAGCGAATATAGATAATCTAAAGGGATTATAGGCCTCTATAGCCATATAGTTAGCTCTATAGCGAGCTAGCCTCTATCTAGACTAGTTAGAAGAGTTATAGTGGATCCTTAATAAGAAAGTCTCCCTACCTATATATATAGACCTATTAACTTATACTTAGAAAGAGTAGGAAGAGTCACGATATATAGATATATACTTAGGCCTAGTAGAGGAGGGAAATATAGTTACTAACTATATATTAGCTAAGAGTAGAGCTAACGCAAAAAGAAAGAGTTAGAAGGTAACTACTTAGCTAGTAGAAGAATATATTAAGCTAGAAGAATAGGATTCTAACGCGAATAACTATGAATTAGTTATATTAGACGTGACTAGATTAGAACTAGAAGAGGAGTAACCTATATAGAACGCTAAGCGGAAGTAATAGGTCTAGTTTAATAGCCTATTTATAGTAGTAATATAACTACTAGAATAGATATATAGTCAAATATAGGCTATATAATTAGTATAGGGATAGCGCTAAAGTATAGGGAAAGGGGCTTATTAGCTCCTATACTACTATATATAAAGGATATATAATTAAGTGCGGGCTATATAGATATATATAGGGACTATATAGATATATATAGGGACTATATAATAAGGTATAGGGACTATATAATAAGATATAGGGAGGAGTTCTTACTAACTCCTATATACTTATATATAAATAGATATATACTAGGTATAGGCTATATAGATATATAAGGATTATATGGATTATAATATAATTAAAATAAAAGTGAAAATTATTCTAGGCTAGTATAGAAGCTAGCTACCTTAAGCGTAACCTTAAGAAATAAAACTAACTTAAGAAATACCTAAAACTATTCTTAGTTAATATAAACATAAGTAAAATAGAACGTAAGTATATAGAACGCCTATAGATAAATAAGAAATTATTAGAATATATTAATAAGGAATAAAAAGAATAAAAACTAACCTATATAGACCTAAAAGAATTAGATATTAAGATCCTAGAAGATACTTATATTATTATTATTATTAATCTTATAATTAGACTCTTCTAAAAGCTCTAGCTTCTTATTCTTAATAAGAATAGCCTTTAGAATAGAAGCCTCCTAATCTATATAGATAGTAATATTAGAAACCTCCTAAAAGAGTAAATAAACCTCTAACTAATTCTACTCCTATATATATAGATCCCTTAGGATAGATATAAAAATAATAATATTATAATTAAAACTATAAGAAATACCCTTAGACTTAATAGATATAGCCTTCTTTTTTCCTTTAGGATTAACCTTCTTAGGTTTAGCTATGTGAGCACACTTACTAGTATATATAGGTTCCTTCTTAGTTATATAAGCACGCTTATTAATCTACTTAGGCTTATCCTTAGTTATACTATAGTATTTTATAAGAGGAGTTCTATACTTAAAAACTTTCTAGTTATTATTATCTATAGTACTATCTTTAGTATACTTATAGAGTAAAGCGAGATTACTAAGATTAGTAGTAAGTAATAGAGTATAGATATAATATAATAATATACCTAATTAGAAGGAGTAGTATCTAGGATCCCCTTCTTAGGAATAGTTAGTATAAGCCCTAGCGAATTAAAGCTAGCTATCTATAATAGCGATCTAGTAGGATATAAAAGGACCTAACTAATAAATATAATAATTATATTTATAGCTTATAGGCGCGATAATTCTAATCTATTAGATATAGGCTAAATAATACTATATAAAAAAGATAGTAGACCTAGGCTTACTACTATACTAGTCTATGCTAAATTAGGGACGTCTAGAGGTGACTAAGGCCTACTTAGCCTTAGTTTTAAACTAATTATATAAGGGATTACTATAAATATTAAGGCTAGGGACTTCGCTAGCTTCCTAATTAGAATTATTAGGATTAAATCTAGATAGATCTATATTAACCTTAGCCTTAGCTTTACCCTTCTTATTAGATTTAGCCTTTATAACGCGATTCTTATTCTTACGGGTAATATATTCCTTCTCTTTCTTCTTTAAATATTTAGTGCTCTTACTCTTTTAGTCCCTAGGGGATATAACCTCCTTAGATATATTAGATTTAGCACTAGAACTAAAGCTATTAGATCTAGAAGGATTAGAAATATCCTTAGGGAGATCCATAGGCTTAATAATAGCTATCTTACCCTTTTCTTTTAGACCCTTATCACCCTTCTTATCCCCTTTTATAGGCTTTTTAGCGTTATTAGCTATAGTCTCCTTTAAAGCTTCCTTTTTAGCTATAATAGTAGCCTTAGTGGAAGGTCCCTCTTTAGTATTATTAATAATAATAGCTATAGCTTCTTTTATACCCTTCTTAATAGTTATCTTCTTAGTAGCCTTAGTAGCTAGCTTTATAGCCTTAGATATCTTATCTCCTATTAGAATCAGGAAAGTTAGTATAGATATATAAGAAAATAAGTCTAAGCTAGCTTATATAGGTCTGATTAGATAGGTTTAAAAGCTATAGAAATCAATATTAAACCCTATTAGGATAGAAACTAGAAGAAAAGGGACTTATCTAATATAATAACTTATAAAAAGTAAGAGAAAGAAGTTAGATAGTAATATATAAAATTAGTATAGTTATAAAGCGATTTCTATAAGTAGCTATAATAAGATAATAATATAGAATAAACTTATATAAGAAGCTATATAGATAGATTCTTAATAAGATTAAAAGTAGAGGTATAGAGAGTTATAGAGAAGAGAGGAAGTTAAAGTAAGAGAAAAATAGCTATTTATACTATAAAATAAGAGAATAGCGCTATTATATATAATAACGTAAAAGAACACTCCCTCTAGCCCTATAACCTCTACCTAATTATTTACTACTATATAGGCTAAACCCTCTAGATACCCGCTATACCCCCGAACACTAGTTATTAACTAATTAGAGGGTTCGAACTAGAATAGACTTAAAAGAACCTTTTAAGCCTTAAGCGGGCTAAAATATAGTAGGCCCTATACCCTTATTTCCTTTATTACCGCACCTATTTTAAGGTATTAATACACTTTTATAAGCTTTCTCCTTTATCTCCCTTTATTTAAATCGCTATAAGATCTCTAGTATAAAGGAATTATGCGAAAATCCCTATCTATAGCTATAATTAGCTACTCTTCCCCTAAAAATCTATAAACTAGCTATAGACTAGTATAAGTGGATCTACTCGGACCTAGAAGGGAATATACTAGCTAGAATTATAGGAAATCCCTTTATACCTAGAAGATCTTAATTACTCTAGAATATAAGGACGTGTTCCTACTTAGTGGGGGAGGATATGATAATGGTAAAGTCTTTATACCGCCTAGTAGAATCCTGCTAGATCCTCCCGAGTACTATCTAGCTAGAACCCGATAGTTCTCCTTAGATAGTATATAATCCTACTTAAATCATAATTACTAATACTAATAAGGCTAATACTAATACTACTACTTAGGCATATAGTTATTTAAGGTAGTCTTTAATACTAGTAGAGTAGCTATTATAGTTTCCTCTAAGAGTATTAAGTTAAGCTATGACTACTATAAGATTATACTATAGCTTAGTAATCTAGGTTTCCTTCTTATCTTCCTAGTTATCCTATTTATACTTTATCTTTGCTATTACTTTACTAGAAGATATAATATTAATACTATTTTTATAGGTTAATTTTATAAAGATAGGGCATTTAATATATTACATAGTACTAACTAGTTATAGTAAGTATCACTTATAATAATTATATATATATATTAAGGCTCGTCCTTAAGTCTTAGTTATAATTATATTATTACTATTAGGCCTTATATAGGCTTAGATCTATAGAGTAGACTCTTATTAAGTAGTACTAGATAGTAGCGCCTAGTTAAGCTATACTTAGGATCTATATTAAGTAATAAGAGACTAAGTATATCTCTTCTAATAGGGTAGTTATCTTAAGTATAAAATAAGTATAAAGCTAGAACTATAGGTTCTAAGTAATAATATATAATTAAACGCGAAGAACTAAATATATATATAGTAATAAGCGTCCTTATATATATAATCTATTATATCGCTTAATAAGTCTAGGACTTATTACTTAATCTATTCTAGCCTTATCGCCTAATAAGCTATACTTATCGCTTAATAAGCTATACTTATCGCTTAATAAGTTATTATATAGTCTCCTTCCTAAGATCCCTATCTTTCCTAGGATCCTAACTATCCTAGGATCCTATCTATTATAGGATACACTATGGTTATTAGTAACTATAGCTTATCGTAGGGTATTACTAATCCTAGGATACTCTATATCCTAGGATCCTTCTTATTAGGCCCGAACTATAGTTTATTATAGGATGGTTTTAATTATAGGGCGGAATCCGCTATAGGATCTTCTTCTATTAGGGTAAATCGTGGTTAATCGTAGGATAGTCCTTATCCCACAATTTCCTTTATCGTGCGATTAGCGGGTTCCTATAGTATATAGAACTATGGTCCTTTCGCTATCCCCCTTAGTTATTTAGTATTATTTATCCTATATAAATAGGCTATGGTTCTCCTAAACCATGCTCTATATATGACCTATATATTATTCCTTCTATCCTAGATAATTAGGTATAATTACCCTATAGGCGGTGCGGTCCCCTATAGGTCTATAATACCTACGATAATGTCTTATATATATATCTAATCTATAATATCAAAAAGCGATGTCTTAGCCAGCTTGCTCTATGGGTCTAAGCCTTTCTTATAGACTAGAGCATATATATCTATATACTAGAGGGCATATTGGAGTGTATTCCCACGCCCATAGGTATTCCATAAGGCTCGCCTCTCTCACCAATTCTCTACCTTCTCTATAACGCCGATCTACTTAAAGACTACTAGACCAGAAGCGGAGATCTCTCCACCATGGGCTAGCTAGATAGTACTTAGGAGGATCCAGCAGGATTCTGCTAGGCGGTATAAAGACTTTACTGTTATCACACTATTTTTATATCTTTTCTACTCTTTATTAGGGAGTCTTACTATATTAAACTCTATTAGTTATAGATTATAATTATCTTATCTTAGGGCCTTAGGTCTATAGTTTCTTAGCTAGAAATAGTTTCTTTAGCCTAGGTTCTTTCTCTATTATTTGATCTCTTTTTTTTCTTATTATTAGTTAAAGTACTAGTTATCGAATTTAGTAGTCTAATTAATAAGCTTCTTTATTATAGTTAGTTAGTTAATTTATATTAAATCATCTAGGATATAAGATTTTAGCCCTTTTATATATTATAGGATTAAGATATAATTATCCCATTCTAGTACTACTATAATCTATATAAACTATATTATATATTATAGAAGAGATAGTCTAGTGGAGTACTACTAGTTTCCTTTTTATATTAGTGGTTATATTAATTTCTCTAAATATCTTAGTTATATAGGCTACGAAGTTACTATAGCTTATAAAGATATTTATTATAGTAGTGCTTTATTCATCCTATTTCTTCTTATAATATTTATAGATATAGATCTTAAACTAGTCCTATACTTATCCACGAAGATAGATTAGTATTAAGATAACTTTACTCTCTTTATTAATTAGCTATACTCTATTAATATCTAAATATATTCTTATTTATATCCCACCATACTACTAACTAACCAGCGTGTGGCTTAAGTACGGCTGAGCGGACGGGAAGCCCTGCTCTCCACACCCTATGGTCGTATGTACTTAAGAAGTCATGAGAAGTAATGATATACGTGCTTAGAGGAGAGCTGACTATAATTATAAGGGATCCTAACGTTGTATTCGCCATAGCTTGAGCCAATATGCAGAAACGAAAGATCACTGGTGTGGAGAAATACCGGCCGTCAGGGTGGATCTTGAATCTAGACGTGATAGAATTAGAGGTCATCTCAATGCAGCGTCAGCTATGGAAAAGCGTAAGCTAGGCCCTGGAAAGCCTGAGTGACTTCTCACGAAGAGCGGTCCTATCAGAATGACGCACCAACGAAAAACTTGTCGATTACGTTTGGCAGCGGTAACAATTTTTGGTACAGTATTGTGACTACTCGATATATCACCGATAAGTTGGACCTTTTGATTCTGCCAGTCTTGGTGCCATATTATGGATAAGCTTCTTGGTCTGCGAATTGACTCCAGATGACAGTAGAAAGTAAATAGAACAGGCAGTTTACAAGCGTATCTGGTCCATAACTGTCCCATATTACGAAGGCAATATTGCAGGGACGTATGATCATTCCGGCGCTAGCTACATATACAGCCAGCGTATATCTGTATCGTCCATCTGTGTAGAGTAATGGTTATTTGAAAGGTCAATAGGCGCATCGCGAGAACTGGGACATCTGAGAATCACTATGGCTGAGAAGCTTTTGAAGGAATGAGGCATCACAGATTTTGGATGATTTACCATGTCAGCTTGCCAGCTTCGCTTCACAGCCTCACTTCTACCTACAGGTCGGAGGATAGTCTTCCTTACACATATTTTAATATTGACTGTAAATTGGATGTGTTCCACTATATTACTAAACCTCGTACTACGTACTATGTTTGCTTCCACCTCCTCTAGACATCCTTAGCGTCGATATCTGACAGGTTGAGCCCGTTCCCATTGTTCCCTGGGAGGCTTTAACCATATATCCAACCAGCTACTTAGGGAAATACAAGAGATCAAGTCTGGTGTGATGTGTAAGTGTATATCTTCAATTTCAACATCAAATATATTTCCCTGCACATGTCACATAATCCACCATATGTTTAGTTACATTTTCCTCTATTATACACCATTTACATAGGTATTTACTTATAACCATAATATCACATGGTTGGACTTTGGTATATATATCCTCCTAATTACGGCTGAAAGGGATCTTTAAATCAAGTAATTGGCCTCAATCTATATAGTAGGTCGAAATGGTATGGCAAACTATGAACTTCATATGGGTAGAATCTCAGACTTTTACGAACCGCGTTACTTGTGCACCCACGGTTGGGTACTGGTAACTGAAACTACATTTTCACTATCCCTACTTTATCAACTCCATGGTTCAGCTCAATATGCCTGCTCACGCCGGACAAATATACCGGCATGTTCTTAAAGCTGTGGGAGACACCTGGAACCAAGTATTCCAGCCAGGTCTAGCCGAAATCGCCAAACATCTTAAAGTTCCATATCGGGGATTGCTGGCCAGGATCCATGGTCGCAAATCAAAACACGACCCGAAACCAGACCAGATCAACGGTTGTTGGACCCTAACCAAGGAATGGCACTTATTAGCTGGGTCTTTGGCCTTCATACTCTTCAGATCGCCCCACTCCTTGAATACTTTACGACTCATAATTCATGGACATGGAATGACGAGTATTTGAAGTATTACATTCCAAGGCTGTACTGTAGGACCGAATAATGACCTTGAAATGTGTTCGCTAGTCACTATATTATTGGTGATGTCATAGACTCGTAGCATATATGTACTAGCCCCTGGTCAAACAAACTGTGTAGGAAAGAAAATAAAATCTCAATCTGACTTCCCCATCTACCACATTCAATCAGAGAGCCCTGATTCAAATCCTACGGCGCCTGCTATTATCCGCGCCAACTTTTTGCAGGAAGTGTTTCTGATCGGAAAGAATAATGTTGCTAAGGTATATTGGAACTGAATTCCACCATTCGATTCATATCAAATATGGCAACGTACTAATTCGTGGCGCAGAAATATTTATCCAGTAGCTTTCAGTACTTTTGGAGTCTGCGGAGGGACCTATCTCATGTTTCGGTACTTGTCACCAAATAAAGATGGCTCTCTTATTTCTAATGATGAACGCCAAGCGATGCGGGGAGGAGCCAATGGACATTCTCCATTAGGAACGAGAACTGCAAGGTCGCCACGCGGTACAGGTGGCTCACATTAAGACACCTGGGCATATACTGCGGTGAAAGTTTGAAAGCTTCCAGACAGAGTTGCTTTAGGAAATTATATTTTGGAGTTACAAAAGTTACAAAAACAACGAACGATGACCCAAACTGGAATGACGAAGCCTCCGAATAACGGTTTCTAGGGAGGACCTTCTACTCATGAAATTATGTTGCATTGAAGGATACCACATTTTTGCAGTCAATCAATGCCTCAAACCAGTGCTGTACGACTTCAGCATTTTTCCGAGAATTTGCTATGCTGGCAGAAGTATTATAACTTCCATTCACATCTATGTTTTAGTTCCTTAAGCACGATTAATATTTCATTTCCTTATACTTCTTGCACATTGTCAAGCATAACAAATGCTCCCCATTATCAAGAGCTTATGTAGCAAAGCCCTATGACTACCAATGGCAATAAGAAAAAAAGCACGATTAAGAAATTGGAATCCCGCAGCCTCTTCCTCCTTGAGACATCCGCCAGTATATTATCAGTCACAACCTTGGCACTGGAAAGGGCAACTGGAACGCCCGCCCCAGGATGTGTACTTGCACCTACAAAGTACAACCCCTGAATACCAAAGTGTCTGATTTTAGGCCTGAAGCTCAAAACGTTGAAGAAGGAATGTGAAAGGCCAAGGATCGCGCCGCGATCGAGATTGAACTTCACTTTCCAGCTTATAGGGGTCTCAATTGATTCTTGAATTAGGCTGTCTCGCAGGTTTGAGGCCCCTGTTCGAGATTCAATTGTCTTGAGTACGACCTCTCGGGCATGTTTTATCAGATAATCCCAGTCTTGAGGATTCGATGGATCGTCCGTAAGGTGCCCGACCGGCACCAATACCACAACTGCATCTTTCCCCTTGGGCGCTGCGGTAGGATCAATCCGACTTGGGACATTGACATAGAAAGATGGCTCGTCTGGTAGCTGGTGCCGGTGGAAGATGGCATCGAAACTCTCCTTATATTCCTCTGCTAGGAAAACGTTGTGCACTTGTAGCTCTGGAATGATTCTGTCAAAAGACCAGAAAAATGAGATGCTGCTGCAAGATGCAGGGCGTTTGGTCAAGCTTCGAGAATAAGAGTTGGGGGGCAGAAGATTGTTGTAGGCATATACAAGG
Source organism: Penicillium sp. VS I D KN (assembly GCA_019775415.1). Lineage (NCBI taxonomy): Eukaryota > Fungi > Ascomycota > Eurotiomycetes > Eurotiales > Aspergillaceae > Penicillium > Penicillium sp. VS I D KN. The sequence goes on from JACWFT010000044.1 coordinate 298,389, forward strand.
TCTGCGTTGATAATCACGACGTCGGCGAAAAGCTCTTCGCCTGATGTGAGTCGTATTCCTTTAGCTTTGTTGTCTGGAGCAATGATCGATGCAACTTCCGTATCCAAGCGGTACTCCACGGCAAGCCGTCTTCCGATATTGGCCAAGCCTTCGAGCACCTATGGGAATGTATAAGTGGTTGAGGAATTGACCAAAGTCAGGTAAGTGCTTACCTTGACGAATCCTCCTTCAGGGTATAGAATGCCGTGGGCTAACTCAGTGTACTGAAGCAGAGAATATGTTCCCGGAGCTTCGAAAGGATTCATGCCAAGATACATGCTGGCAAAGGTGAATGCACGTCGAAGCTTGTCTGATTTGAAATGCCTCTTTATACGGCTCCACATGCTCTCAAACGGATGCAAGGACGCTAGCGACCATAGAAGTTGCGGGCGAAGCATAGCCAACAGGTTTGGGAAATCCTTTGATAAAACGTGATCCATAGAAAGATCATAATGCTGACCCGACTCTTTCATGAATCGGAAGAAATTTTGCAAGCCGTCTTTGCCCTCATAGCGTTCTATTTGAGGCTTCATCTTGCAAATGTCTGTCGACGCTTCGAAATAGTCATGGTCTGAGAACCAAATACGATAGTTGGGTTCACATTTCAGCAATCGTAGATTCTCATCTTCAGGCGATGTACCAAGGTCCTTGAAGGTCTGGTAAAATACCTCTGGCATCAGCAAGAGGGATGGACCTTGATCGAATCTCTGGAATATGGTCAGGACAATGCATAACTAGCCGAAAAATCCTCATTACACACATATTCTCCATGATGGACGAGAGAGCATCGACCTCCAACAAAGCTGTTTTTTTCGACGACCGTGACCTTGTAACCGGCTTTAGCTAGGCGAGCAGCCGTAGCAATTCCGCCAGCTCCAGCCCCTGGAATGTGTGAGTGAATGTTCGAAGGGACAATATCAGTCTACTCACCCACAACAATAGCGCTAAGGGGTTCGGGTTCCATCTTGTTGTGAGGAGACTAGACACAACATTCAACTGTGTAATATCAACAAAGCAGGAGGTATGACTCAAATCAGGCTTAGACGTTGGCCTTGCCAGGTGACAACTTCCGTCATCGATTGTAATGATTGATTTGTCCATACCGGGACCCACATATCCCGATCTAGGCAGTGTACGGTATTCCAAATCCTTGTCTCGATCGCTGAGCAGGGCAAAGCCCGAGGGCGCGTATTACCAACCCCTGCATCCAGACGCACAGGGTCGGGCTATTCTCTTGTAGCTCGAGACGAAAATTGATGGTGGGCTGGCCGCCAACCCCCGGCTAGCAAGGAGTAAATTCCTCACCTCATCCTAGAATTGGAACCTCCTGGAATCATTTTCCGTGATTATCATTGTTCATATAATCACACCCTATTCATTTCCGTCAACTTGTTCATGTTTATACAATGTTCGTTTCTTCTCTAAATGCGCAGGCAATGGCCGCAGGTGCTTATTGAGATCTCATTATTTCCTAAGAACAATATCTCCTCTCTAATCATCCCTTTTTAAATATTAATGACTGCGGTCGCAGATCCTGGACGGTTTGCTTATTGATTTAGTAGTCTAATCCTGACTAATGGCTGACACTCATTGCCCACCACGCTAGCCTCAGCCTCCGCCACAAAGGTACTTTCAACTTTCCTTCCTCCTTAATTCCGGCCTGGCGCCTCTTGCGAACCATCTCTCCAATTATCATGTAACTCTCAACGGTTGTCTTGATAGGCCCTCGTACCTCCTTAGGTAGTTCATCAATTGCTCTCACGCTCTGCATATATGCATCATTCGCTTTGCACAACATGCGATTTTCAAAGATGGCAAGTCTGTCATCATATGGGTTCGCTAGCACATCGCTTGGAGTGATTCCTTCCTCTGCCAGCCATGAAGACGGGATGTACACTCGGCTGATTGCGGCATCTCGTTTTATGTCCCGCGCAATATTGACATACTGTAAAGCCCGCCCCATGTGTTGCCCAGAGTTGATGATTCTGGCTTGTTGATCTCGATCGCGTTTTATTTCGCCAATTTCGTAGTTATGGAAGACCAATTCGAGAAGAGACGACGCGACCGTACCAGCAACACGGTGGGCATATATCTCCAAGTCCGATTCAGTTGAGATTGGAAATTCCTGGCTTTCAGCAGAAAACCCAAGATCCATTTCGAACCCGGACAAAAGCTCCAGTAGGGGGTTTAAAGTGAGACGAGAGGTAGGCAGTAATGCTATAGAGGAAAGCAATGGCGATAGATCGTTTGTCTGCTCGGGGCTTCCTTCTACATCGACATACCCATAGAGTGGCTCCGAGGGCCGTTTAGTCGAAAAGCACCAGTTCAAAACTTGAGATGCTTCCTTAATGTTCGCCTGCGCTGTTTCACGATCTGGGGCTTCGTCGACCAGGTCATCTATCACCCGACAGAAAGAGTACCTGTGACCAAGTTAATACTTGACAATTCCAATCGGGATAAAGTTGATTCATCATACAGCATAATCAAGTCAATGCGAAGCCTATCGTTGAACATCGCGCTGCCCAAATACATATTTTGGCTCTTTTGGGACAGCTTGTCAATGGCCGCATTCAACCCTTTGAGAAACCTAGTATCGAAACTCCTTCTTTGCCCAGTCATGTATGAGCAGAAGATCCGGAAAAATGAAGGTCGACGTCTGTCAGCCAAATTGCTGATTATCAAATCATACTCAGCTATCGCCAGAGCATGATCCATGGTTATTATACCAAAGACAATCATGACGTTGGTCATGAGAAAGAACACCGCCTCCCTTTTGACAATAAGAATGAATGTTAGCAACTTGTCCGATACAAATCACCTCGGGACTTACTCCAGGTCCAGTGTTGCCCCAAGGCGTATATCCAGTTTTGTTCCTCGTTCAATTACCCATGTGCCACGTTGGAGCGAGAAAAAGTCAACGATCCATAGGTATAAAGTTGGCAGAAAGATAGAAATCATGATAGGTTTCTTTGGCAATGCGGCAAAAAAATTCCCGCACAAATGCCTAGCGATCAGCCTAGTAAGCATTTCCATCATTTGGTTCTAGCAGTCGACGCAGTCTCACCATTGAAAGATCAACACCGGAAGAGCCCACACTAGGATTAAGCTGAGGTATTTCAGGTTGTCCTCACGCAACATGCACATAATGCCAATGGCGGTTCCCGCCATCAACGCTGCGGAGCCAAGGATTTTGGTGAGATCATCCTTCTTCGGCAGCAAATATGCCGAAAGCACCAAATCCTTAGTCAGGATAATATAGAGCAAACTCGTGAGGTATGTCTGAATTATGAAGAAGAAGATTTCTTCCAATGGAATGTCAAATAATGTGTATCCAACTATCGCATCAGCTGGATAAGACCAGATACGATTGCGAATTAGATACGAGTCCCATGGTATGGTGCAGAAAACCGCGATCTACTATTGTCAGTAGCAATCTTCAAAGCAGGAAGGTAACTCTGACACTGCTTAAAGTTAATATTCTGGCAATGTCTAGTCGGGAGAAGAACGGCCAATATGCTGCTGTGAGCAGGGCCGCGGGAGGGATGGTCCAGGTCAAATGGCTACAAAACGTTTAGTCCAACTTCACGAATACCACACAAATTCCATCAACTGATTCGCATGACATACACCAGGCAATAATCAAATCCCATTGAGCCAAATGCTGGTTGTGAGGTACCCTAAAGAAACATTTGCCGACTAAAGGCGGGTATTCGATGTCAAGAATAGGAGTGGGAAGAGAAAATTGTTCAGCCTCTGCCTATAAATGCGAGGTCTAATTATTTTATTGGCTCAGGAAAGATCAGATCCGGATTACGGGAGGGAGATAGATATCTTACGTCAAAAGCTGCATTGAAGGCCCTTGATTTGTGGAACTTAGGAATGTAACTCCAGCTAGGGTGAAGCGTTTACCCTCACGTTTCCTGCTGCGGAATGCCGCGTGTAATCAAAAATACACATGGTAACGTACTATCACTAGCAACCAGAAGCAAACAGATCACTTTGGCTCGAGCGATCAATGTCCCTTTCGTCTGATTTGAATAAATTGATGTGCTAGAGTACGGAAAAGTTGAGCGATATTTTTAATGACGAACGTGATTAGTTGCCCTCACACTCAACTCGGGCTTAGCGGGCTCAGCGGAACACCTCGAACTTGGCAAAGACGCAGTGTAATTTATTTAATTCAAAGATATCAAAAATGTAATGGACACGTAATGGAACTAATTTCTGACACTTTCCAAAGTTGGTGACAAAAAAGCGATCGGGCAGCGATTGATGCAAGTAAATCAGGGAAACTGTATCTCAACGCTGATGTTCGCCCGCTGTTCCCGGCCGATCGATCGATCGATCGATCAACGACCAATTGTTGAGATAACAACCCGGGAGTACTCATAAAGAAACTGTCCGATTTATTTCTTACTTACAGTAGGTTTAGACATAGAAGCAGAATATCATAGACAATGCTAGGGGCTACCTGCCAAAACTAGTCCGATGACCATAGAAAAGGAGATAAAAAATAAGACCCACTTCCATAGTGCCTGGGAGAACAGACCCGGTGTGAAGGATCGTGAGCAATCATGACTGTTTTGAGCATGGGAAGTCTCCCAGGGGATAGAAACCTGGAGATCATTCAAGACTCGCTCCGCAGTGAGCCTTGCACCCGCAAGACAAGTCGGAACTCCAGCTCCAGGATGTGTGCTGGCGCCAACGAAATATACACCGGCAATACTATCGTGTTTAATCTTTGGTCGGAAAGACAAGATGTTGAAGAAACTGTGGTCTAGGCCAAATATTCCGCCTTTTTCAGAGTTGAATAATTCTTGCCATGTCGATGGCGTGTTCACACTCTCATGGTCAATAAACTTTTTGAACCCAATGGTTCCCGTTCGCTTCTCAATAGAAGTAATCACATGTTCACGCGCATAAGATATCAAATGTGAATAATCGAACCCTTCGCGACATGAATCTGCAACTCCTAGATTTTCGACCAGAACGAGAACGATGACCGCATCCTTCCCTGCCGGTGCAGCTGTTGTGTCTATTCTCGATGGAACGTGGATATAAAAAGAAACCTTCATCGGCGATTGGCGCTTCATATAGACATGCGTAGATCGCTGTCCAAATGAACCTTCGACGAACATGTTGTGGGTCTCCAATTGGGGGAAGGTCTTCGAAAGTGACCAATAAAAGGAAATACTGCTGCAAGACATGTTCTTGCCACGACTTAATACATCAGAGGTTGATGGAACCGATGGGAGGAGCTTTTTGAAGGCGTATATCAAGTCGGCGTTGATGACAACAGCATCGGCTTCAACGAAAGTGTTCGACGCCAGAGAGACACCCAAAGCCTTTCCGCCAGACACAGTCACTGTTTCCACTGGGTGCGAAAGATGATACTTAACACCAAGCCTTGTGCCAACCTGAACTAATTTTTCAACCACCTTCAAGTTTAGCTTGGCCCCCAACAAATATAGACAGAGACTCACTTGATAAAATCCACCGACAGGATACCAAACCCCACCGACCAACTCGGCATATTGGAGGAGTGTGTAAGTACCCGGGACCTCAAAAGGAGACATTCCAAGATACATGCTTCCAAGGCTAAACACTTGACGGAGCTGATGGGATCTGAAAAACCTGGAGACCCTTTGCCAAACAGTTTGAAAAGGATGCAGTTGAAATAAGTAAGGCAAAAATGCGGGTCTTAGGAGCGAAGAAAAGCCTGGGAAGTCCTTTTTCAACACATGGATCACACTCTGCTGATAATGTTGCTGACACTCTTTGAGGTATTCAATATAAAGCTCAAATCCACTTGGTCCTTCGATTTTCTCAACTTCGCGTTTCATGTGCGCAATATCAGTGGAAGTCGCGAAGCTTTTTCCGTCCTCGAACCAGACCTTGCAGTTGGGCTCACATTTAAGAAGCTGCAAGTCTTCTAAAGACATGGAGGTGCCCAGTTGCTGAAATGTTTCTTCAAATATTTCGGGCATCAGCATAATTGACGGTCCGCGATCAAAGCGCTGGGAAGAAAGTCAACGACAGTCTTCAATTGCGGGCTTTCGAAAAATTACATAGCCATTGTGAACAATATTGCTGCATTTCCCACCGTAATAGTCATTTTTCTCATAGAGTGAGACCTGTAATCCAGCTTTGGCCAGTCGAGCGGCTGTTGCGACGCCTCCTACACCAGCTCCTGGAATAATGTTCATGTCAGTCTAATAGGCATATCGGAACTGGGACGTCTGACTCGTACCAATTACAACCACCCTTTTGTTCTTCTTTGTTATGCCCTCCATTCTCATCTAGGCTCGAACTATTTCACCCCTAGAAGCTCCGGAAATCCATGGCTCCCTTAAGTGAATCTCACTGGACGCAATTCAAGTTCCCGGCAAGAACTATAGGCTGTCACGCGCATAAGCATAGTAAGTCCAGTACGTGTAACTTCCAGATGTATCCCGATGGGTTTCCCGATTTGGAATTCGAAATTTTGAAGATGAATTAAGGTCTCATTTTCTTACATTCAGAAATAACGTGGCTTTTACGACTGATTAATGGTCCTGCTCGTTTTCGTATTTTCTCCGATGGTGCAACCAACGTTACAGGTTCCCGCCCTTATTATGCGCATCGAATGCTTGTCATCGATCCCGCGATGAACCAATGATAAGCGACCGCTTGAGGAAAACCTTACCGATCATTTTGCAATCTATATCAACGACTTCCCGGATTTCTTAGCGCTAGATTTTGTATGTTCATAGTGTGCTCATGAATGTGACGTCATCACTCCCGTCAACTGCCTCAACGGCCTACACATTTTCCCAAGACGGGCAATGAAGACGTGCGCAGAGTTACGTTACGCGGAGGACCACGTGGCCGAATCCGGTTTCTTCACGGCTTACCTTGACTCAGAGAGCCGGCTGACATTGCTCTGGGCCCAGAGAAGTAGTGACAGACACGCCCAGGTGCGCCGATCTCATCAGCCATCCCAAGAGTCCACACTCTAGAAATGGCTTGGAAGAGATGCTTAGAAAGTGAAGGAAGTCTGAAAGGTAATTTTGCCCCAATTCAACGTCAACGCAACCTAGAGCCATGCACATTCTATGGGACCATTCCCGTTGAGCTCCATGGTGGCCAGTATGTTCGGAACGGGGGGAATCCGACCTTTGGAGACGACCTAACCGGCCGAGTGCATATGTTTGATGGTGACGGGATGCTCGCTGGTGTCTTATTTCGAACAACTGAGCTTGGGAAGATTGAGCCCTGCTTTGTCAACAAGTATATCTTGACCGATGTCTATGTTGCTACCAAGTCGATGCCGTTTGCGCGTTCACCGATACTGCCAAGTATGGCGGCTCTAATCAACCCATTGACTTCTACACTTTCTACACTCTCAACACTCTACCAACTTTGTCGGTTTCTAATTCTCATTCTTTGGTCTCACTTGAACGGCCACGGTGCCCCAGTGCGCAAAATCAGCGTCGCGAACACGGCGATTGTGTACCATGACAAGAGGACACTAGCGACTTGTCAGACTGGACCGCCGATGAGGGTGCAGTTGCCAAGTTTGGAGACCGTCGAATGGTACAATGGGAGCTCAACCAACTATGGGGATACCACTGCTGGTTCCGGTAAAGATTTACTCGGTCGCAATGGACTGCTCGGGTTTTTGAAAGATTGGACTACCGCGCACGTCAGTATGAATACGCTTTACATTCAAATTCAGTCGCTCATATGAAGAATAGCCATATATTGACCGAATCACTGGGGACTTCATATCCTTCCAGTCATCTTTTCTTCCTCCTTATGTCTGGTATTCTGTCATTCCCGGCGGAGGAGAAAAGTCCCAACATTCGGGATTGAATGCTGCCATTTCAGGCATATCGAGCCCGAAACTGATGCATGATTTCGGCGTTTCGCTCAGTCATACAGTTATTCTGGATCTACCAATGTCATTAGATCCCATTAATATCCTGAGGGGGAGACCTATAGTGCATTATGATAAAAACTCGCCGTCGCGATTTGGCATTCTCCCCCGCCATGATCCAGCTCTAATTAGATGGTTTGAAACAGTGGCTTGCTTTATATTCCATACTGCCGGCACTTGGGACGAAGTTACAAAGTCTGCAAGAGACGGCGAAGTGGAAGCAGTGAATATGGTCGCATGTCGCTACACTGGTGCTGATATGCTATATTCCATGGCTTCCATGCATACGGGTTCAATTCCGTCCTCCAAACGACAGGCAGGTGACAGCCGACTATACTACTACAGGTTCCTACTGTCGGACCACACTCAGAATCACATAACCCACCAATGGGCTCTTTCTGCTATCCCTTTTGAGATGCCGGTTGTCTCACCCTCCACGACTAAACCGAAATTTGTATACGGGTGCTCTTCGAAAAATAAAATGTATGGATCAATTACAGGCGAGCCGATGAAGATCGATTGCCTTGTCAAAATGGACATTGAAACTCTAATTCGGTCGGGAATCGAGAAAAGGACAAAGGAAGTTGATGGTTGCGTTGATGAGAGACTCATCGGCGAAATATTACAAAGCGAGGACACCGAAGACTGTATCAAGGTGTTTCAAGCCCCGGAAGGGTGGTGCGCCCAGGAGCCGTGCTTCATTCCTCGAAACCACGCTCAATCGGAAGATGATGGATACATTTTGACTGTCATGTTTGATGAAGCCCAGTTGGATAAGGAGGGAAGAGCTTTGGAAGACTCCAGAAGCGAACTATGGATTATTGAAGCTCTTGATATGAGGACTGTGTTGGCAAGGATCTTTCTTCCGCAAAGGGTGCCGTATGGATTTCATGGCAACTGGTTCACTCGCGAGCAGATCAAGATGCAAAGACCGTATAAATCTTTGCGCAAACACCAGTGGCCTAACCTATAAGCCTGTTAGAAGAATCTTCAAATACATTGCGTCTACTTCATTGATGGCTGCAGGCCACTTTGGGATTTGGAATGTGTATATCAACTTATTCTCCTAGATTATAGGGGAGAAATCGGCATGATTGATCATATCCGCTCTTTTATGAGCAGGTTCAGTGTGTTCTTCGCTCAATTGAATACTCCTCAGAATCTCTTTATGGCTGTTCGGAATATTGATTGTTGTCACGCCGTACTCACAATTGAGGAGGTTACCCCGTGTAAAAATAATTCGCGAGATACGAAATGAGAGTCTATCCTAAAAGAGGAAAATGTGAAGAAATTGCCTATACGAAGCTTCGCTGTCCAGGTTGATAATAAAGAAATGTGCTTGTAGAAGTCCCAAATTCGTTTTGTGACACTTATTTATATTCTCAAATAAGATTAATTAGAGTTGTTTCACATCAATACAAAGTACGTCAAAGAGTGACCAATGTAGCAAGTGATTATTTTGCTGTAAACAGTGGTTGGATTGCCTTAGCCCCGAGCTCATTTGTCGATATGACCAGCATATCAAGTAGGGCAAAGATAAATCGGTCCATAGAAGGATTTTGTCAAACCTTCAGTACTATATACTGAACTGGGTTCACAGAAGGCTCCCACCTTCAGAGACTCAAAATAAAAACACCGGAGTTCAACGTCTCTTTGTCAGGACAGAGATAATGTCATGTGTCAAATGTTTATTCCTATAGTATGTTAGCGCCGCCAAGGCAATAAGGCAACAAGATAATATCCAGGGAATTATATTCACATCCGGTCGATGTCGGCTTTTCATATCAGCCATTAGGTGTGGAGCCATCATCATGCGCCTAGGCATTATCCATCAGAATTCAGAGGCTATTATTTGACTCTGGGCCGCAAACCACAGTGCCCAATCTGCATCGCCCACGCAAGAGGCGACATCAAATCCCTGTCTATTGATAAACCGGTAAATACCCTGACACCAGGTAAATTGATCTATTGCTCCACAAGCGATGTAGCACTTGGAGGCCTGTGATATTGCAAATAGAGAGGCATGATCTGCGGAGAGCCTTATTTTGGGCTGCATGCAATATGCCATAGACCGGCAAATCTCACCAGCGTAGAATAGCATATGCGTAGGGTTAGAGTTTCGGCGAAGTAGCTTCTCGACTCGACATATCAACTGAGATATCTTCAGGGAAGCGACCCAGAACAGAAGGTATGTTTTAGCGCTATTGAGGGACCTGAAAGTATACGGGGCGAGCGCAGCATCCAAGGGCAGAAGGGTCTGGTCGGGCGGTGGTCCATCTTCTGAAAAGGGTTGAGGTTCCCCCTCGAATGCTTCGGCTGCCCCACTGAGCCAGTCCGTATGAAGCGTCTCTTGGAGTTTCGAACACCGCTGTAGCAATGCTTCACAGGCCCGATCTCTATGTAAGCCATCTAGTCCGGCTACACTTTCAAGATTTCTTTGTAGAAAGGCGAACTGCGCAATAATTCCGAAAAGCTTGTCCACAGGGCTATCGTCCTGTTCGAGGATAAGGGATTCAATATCTGATATTGATGCGTTTTTTGAGTTGAGGATAAAAAACGCCTAGAAATGATCAGCAACGGTATATTTCAGTAGAATGCCTTACTAACTTACCGCTGCCCATTTCTGCCTGGTCAACACTACCTTGGTGAGAGTTTGTGTGCCATCTGTTTTGAAATTATGATGTTTCAAAATGGCATTCGCTCCTTGTATATGGACGAAGCAGTTTTGTAAGGCGTTTGCGCTGCCATATACAGTCTACCACTTCTGTTAGTCAGGGGGGCTCTGCGCAATTGATGAAGAGACATACTTCATATGTGTGAAGAAGAATAGTTGCGTAAAGCAAATTTGATGTTGGGGGGGCTTTCTGTCGGAGTGCCCTTGTCATCACATTAAGCGCGCTGCTGTAGATCTCGAGACCTCGGCGTGCCAAGAGCCCATCACCGGCCTTCTTTCCCAAAAACGCAGATGCTAGTGCGATGACGGATTGATCAAATAGCTCTGACTCACCAGCCAGGATAGGAAAATGAGCCAATAAAAAGTATAGACTGTCGTCTTTGCCATTGGTAATAGTATAAGGCGCGAAAAAGGTTTCCATGAATGTTGAATATAATTGCGTACGAACTTCAGCGCTCATACTGAACACTGGCGGTAATCCAAGAGGATTGATATGCCCAACAAGCTGACGAACTGGTCGTTTGGCCCGGCCATTCGGCGTGTTTTGAGAAGTTAGTCTATGGTAAAGGAAATTTCGATCCTTTTCATAGCCTAGGCAAGAGTTGCCTTTGCTCGTGCATCTATTACACTCTGGCCTAGTAAGATCGCACTGAACATAACAAAGTGCTCAGTATTTTGGAAAATAAACGCCCAGTTCATAGGGCGCTGCGTACCTTGATTTTGCGTTTCCTGCAATTCGCACAGCCCAACGATGTGTACGGGAGCCCAACCATCTTTCAGCTGCAAATTGTACTCTTGTTGAATAATCTCACGCTAGCGCAACTTGCCGAATCATGCTAGTGTTCCACCTGGCAACTCGGCGATTTGTTCGTTTAGGTTGTTGGGGCAAGGATACTAAGGAACACTTAAGGTTTCTTCCAATGTTATTAAGGTTGGTTTCACAAAATTTGACGTCAGGTGCGTTGGGCTAGGGTATTGTTATATAATCAGTAGCATTTACGCTTTTTAGCTTCCACCCCTATTTCTACCGCCCAATACACCGCCTCATTAAATCGGACACCGCCCTACCTTCCACCTCTTGGCGCGTAGCTTTTACATTTGCTTCAACACTATACAGGACGATAAGCCCGTATGAATAGACCATATGAACAGACAGGCCTTGTTCCTAAAGTACATGCATAGTTTCAGAAGTGTCCACGCAATATCAAAAAGCTCCATTGTGGCAGAACAAGTCTTGGCGCAGTAAACTAATCAGGTCGCCAAAATTGGAGGAAAACTGAAAAAGGCGCCACTGTAAGTAACACCGTCATCACCTGCATTAATCAAACGATCTACGGATTATTAACATATGCGCCTCTTTTTTGCTAGCTTCAATAAAAACCATTACTTCCAACTAGAGAAATTTCAAAGAAACAAATGGTCATAATAACAGGTTTTGATCATTTTTTTTAATCCGCTAAGCTAGACATGCATGGGCGAATGCACTCAGGCGTAGTTGAGTCGCCTTGATTTCTGTTTTAGCTTCACACGACTTTTTTTTGGACCGCTGTCCAATTTACTGGCTGCAAGGAGCAACTCATGGCTTACATGTTCACCCAATAACTCTATCTCATTAGTAAGTATCGGCATGATCCTCGGTATCCTCCACGGCGGAATTGGAAATCGGCATCATGGACCTTAGCTGCATGAGCCTCTACTTCCACTGTATATGATTCGAAAGTCGGCTAAGAACGACGACGCAGCCCCAGTTACTCGGCTAAGAATGACGACGGGAATCCATTAAAGAAGGAAAGTCAACGTTAAAATCCAAATAGGGACGAGTCCCTTGCCTGAATCCAGGTGAAATAGCACGCTAATCCATAAATGGCTAGTTGTGCGAGCTCATACATGCCGAGCCCCACAAAGACAGTTAGGCATAGTTGATCGATCATGAACAGCTCGATCTAACTAGTCTCAGTGGCTATCAAAGGCAAATCCCGATACTCCATATAATTTGGTTCATCAAGCAAGAAAGTGCTTAAGTTGATGCTAACGTTCTTATTTGACCGTCAAATTTGATTCCACATTACAGTCGATGGAACTGCCATTCAATGTCTTTTCGCCAACACATCATACTTAGTCCGACTGGAAGGTGAATAGCAGCATGTCGCAACTATTCCAGAGAGATGGCCGATTGGACAGACATTTTGCCCTCATATTTATCGACCAAGAGGGAAACCTTCGCCAACAGATCTCCCCTTCCATCGCCGACAGTACCGAGACTATTTTGTCTGCAGATCTTATCGCAGAGTTTATGAAAGCGGTCGCACAATCAGATCAAGGCTTGCCATCTACACAGGCACTAGACACTGGGCAGCTAAATGCCTACCCCGCTGTAAGCCAAGCTACGCACGGCGCGACACTGGCTGGTACCGAGCAGGACCCAAGATTACAACCTTACTCAAGCGCTGTTGTGTCGCCCCCATCAAACTCTGCATTCACAAGGCAAGGAGAACCCACATCAAAGATAAATTCGCAACGGATAGAGCTCCCGCGGATTGAGAAACACAATTGGTGTGCCCAAACGACCACGATATCCGTTAAAGACAAGAAATTTCTTCGTCGATACTACGAAAAGATTTTCCAAAATCTACAGCAAACAAATTGTCGAGTGATCGCAAAAGTATATGTGAAAGTCGTTGAGCCACGCAAACAAGCACAGTATCCCTACAACGGAAGGAAGCCTGTGGCGGGTGAAATACAACAATTCAGCCCCGAAGAAACCAAGCCGCCATGGTGGCCTACTGGGGTGAGCCATCGAGAACCTGATCATCTCCTCAAGACTGGTTGGTCAAAAAGCTCTCCATTATTCAACTACGCCAACTGAACTTCCACATAGAACGCATAGAACTCCTCGTCCACATATTGTGCGACTTGCGCGCCAGTCATGGCATCACGGCTGAAAGACTGAAGCACGCACAGGAATGCGTGCAAAGGCAGATTGTTCCTCCTGAGCGGTTGCAACTACTGGACGAGCTTTATCGCGTCAGAGAGCAAGAGGAGAAGCTAGATGCAGGTGAAAGTAAGTCTCTAAAAGGGAATTTGCGTGCTAGTCTAATCAGATCCATCACAAGTTACAGATGGGAATGCAGAAGCCTCTGTCTCGCGAGCAAACCTGCCCGACTCGGAAAATTACAACGTACTATATCAAATAACGAATCAAGATGTACCAGCCCACCAAAGGCAGCCATACGAACATGTCCCACAAAGTTTGGCCCAATGTAGCCGACCAGAGGGAGAACGGATTTCGCCTACGGGCCCATATGCTACTGAACAGAGTTCTATTGGGCACAAGGATCTCATCTGCCCTGGGCTCGAATCGCCATGCCCATCTTCGTCGCCTCGAGACCTGAAAAGAAAACGCTCATCCTTTGAACGAGGAGCGCTCCAGGCGTTGAGACATTCTTCCCTGGGATATGGATCTTCAACGATTTTTGCCCACCATTTTCCAGTGCAAGACACCGCCGAAGACTCAATGGATCTTGAGCAACAAATCAATTACCTCGCATACTATTCTTGGCTAAATTCATTCCAGGATCACATATAACATCTTGCACTAAATTTCTGATAAAATCATATTTTAGAAGAAATGGAGCAATAGGAAATTGTTCATCTAGAGCCAGCTTGTGACGTCCATCTTGACAAATAGACAGCACAGGCTGTATATTGGACAAATCAGGACACGTCAAGGCCTTCTTGAAAGGTTTTTTCCCAAGTCTACTTGAAATACCTGAAACTCAGTTTGTGTGGATAACACGGCCCGCTATAATTCATAAAGAAACAGGTCATTGTGGAAAATGTCTCTGTACTTTATTGAACGTAAAAGATGTGTTGAAATCAATATATCTACAAATACTTCGAGTAGGGTTGACTGTTGAACAAGGCCCCCAAAATAACTTATGGTTGGGAAGATAGGAGTTGTACTTTACCGCATCTATGAGGACTTTCGAGCCTGGGTGGCGACCCGCTTGCAGAATAACCAACTATTATACAGGGGTCGGTACAATGCGGCCGGACATAGTTCAGGCATTCCCCGTGTGGGTCTGAGGTGGAGCTAGCTGTGCCTGCTGCAATTGTAACGGTCGGGAGACTAATCTCTGATTGACCAATCATGTTCTGAAAGGAAGCAGATCCGATCTCCAATCAACCAATCGGATTCCAAATCTAAGCAGATTCCATGAGGCAAACGTCACGAAATTTGATCATCACCGACTGCCTTTTCAGTAATCTCAACACTGTGTCCTCCCCTGAACCCCCCCACTTTTTGTTTCCACATGTCACGAATCGCAACTCCTACTAATACACCAGAGATCCAAGCCCAAGCCAGAGCGTTATAAACAATATTAATTGACTACAAGGGGGATTCTAGTGACTCACGTGTGGAGCGCAGTGAGCCATATGGAAGTGGACATGGAGTTGTGGAAAGCAGAACATCAGCTAAACACCATACAACGATTGAGGCCAGGTGGGTCATACCCAACAGGACGTTGAATTAAAAAGCGTGTCAGTGGTCAACGGAAAAAGGGGCTAACGGTCCGGACAGCAAACAGCTTTTCCTCTAAAATCAAACACTGGCGATGTATTAGGCTCGATATAGCAGATGCCCCGCAGTGGCGCGATGGATTGCTGCGCTTTTGAGACCACCTCACAGGATACCATTTGCTCCTTACCATTTGCTCCTTCCGCAGACCATAACGAAATTGACCAAAACAGAAAATCTCTGTACGCGTCTCAAGGTTGATTAAGTCAGATGAAGATTATCATGACAGTGTACTATCAGTAGTACTAGCAAGCCATTACCTGTCATGATAGGGAACGGACAGTGCTAAAGCAACTCCTGACTGAATGAATAAAAAGCAAAAACATACAACAGTCAGGATTCG